>OU343047.1:33479808-34079808 GCA_910593695.2 Ocypus olens
ATTTTCCAAAGTTCATTTGTACCAGTACAGCTTATTTGTAACGCAAATAACAAAGTAATTTGGCAGAAGCCCACTCCATCATCGCCACGTTATTACAAACCCATCCGAATAAGATTTGTTAAGGAAACAACTGACATAACCAACGAAGAAATTATTTACATTACTAATGAAACAAACACTTTACATGCCTCAGTTAAACATATAATGATGCCCACCATGGTCAATGGTAAAGTATGTAACGCAGGGACACATAACAATTCCACCATGCGGTGTTACATTTTAGGTCTTACATCAAAAGATTTTAACGATTTATCAAAAAGGAAGTACGTCAAACCGGAAACACTGAAATTTGGTTTGTCAATTCTACACGCCAGGATCCGATTTTTTGTTAGTTTGTTACATATAGCATATAAATTACCAGTAAAGAAATGGAGAATAACCACAAATGATAAAAATCCATTGTGTCCCATAGAAAGTCAAAGATCCAAGACGAGTTCAGAGTGAAAATGGGTTTAATTGTTAATGTGCCTAAGACTGCATTTGGCAACACAAATGATGGCAACACAGCCGAAGGTTTTTTATCGACCCCAAACTAGCAGCCGAAATAACAGGCATTGATATAAATTTAATATATCATTTTAAAGTTATCCTCGAAACGATTTCAAGTGGATACAACATTGATATTGATAAATTTACAAAATCCAAAAAGAAAACTGGAGAGATGTATGTCAAGCTGTACCCATGGCACCCAATGACACCAACTGTGCACAAAGTATTGATGCATGGCCCCACCGTAATAGACCACGCTTTCGTTCCAATCGGTCAATTATCAGAAGAGGCTGCAGAAGCTCATAATAAGCACTTTCGTTTATTTCGCCGGGACTTATCGAGATAGTTTTTAAGAGTCTTTTGTAACCGAGACGTGCTTAACAGATTGCAATTAAGATCAGACCCGTTGCTAACAGGCATGAGATCACCAACGACAAGAAAAAATACAACCCCTTTCCTAAAAGAAACTGTTGAAATGCTACTTTCTTTAGAACCTCATATAGTACTAGGTTCAAATGAGTCAGATATTGATGCTGATGAAGATGACAATGAGGAAACAGGGGGTGACTCTGAATTATCCTCTGATGAGGAAGGTTCATCGTCTAACTAACTTATTTAATTATATTTTTTTATGTTAATAAGAAAATATTGTGATTTTTTTACAATAGAATTATTAACTATCACTAAAAATGCGACAAACTTGGTTAGATGATAGGTTAGGAACATATAAAACATAAAAAAAAGAGAAATTATGCAGTTTGCGAAAGGCTATCAGCCTGTATAATACGCTGAGTTATGTTTTTGTTGATAGAGTAATTTTGAAGGCTAAAGTTCAACTAGACTTTACCACTAAATTAGAATGAATTACCTTTATTAGTTATAGGGGAGCACTTTAACAACGTTGTTCAAATTTTTGTATAAACAACTAAATAACACAAAAACGGCCCAGTTTTTAATTTACAAGAGAAAAAATTTATAAGTTAATGAATTGAGGTTATGCACGTGTTCGCGACGCACGTGTTGGCGAAAATTTACTTACATGGAAGATGTGAAAAATAAACCGTTGAATATACCGGATATAAAATGGCTCGATGCAATAATAGTTAAACATATTAAAACTTGTTAAAAACGCTGATGTCACAAGATTAGAATTTACAAACTTTACCAACACACATCGCCGAACATGTTGGTTCGAGGCAATGACTAACAGTTATGGTGAACTAGGTTAGATTGTAATGACCGAGGTACAAGCCAAACTGGAGGGAGAGCACTACACAATTAGTGCCAACCCTCTTATTTGATGTCGTGAAAGTGGCGGTAAAATTTGGAATTTGAAATTTAAAATGTGTGATGTGGTGGTGTCTGTGGCTATCAATTTAACCTTTACAAATGTAGATTATAACATTAACAATGACCTGATCATTTTAACGCCATAATAAAATGTAAGGGTTAGGATTAATAGATGAGTTATAACATAATTGTTAGTGGTGGTGGTTAAGTGGTGAAAAAACCGTTTTTCGTTGAAATTATGTGATTAATGTAACCCCCAGATTGTAAGTTGTAATATTAACAATGTACAGGTCATTGTAATATTATAACACATTGCACGGGTGCAGGGTTGTTGTCGAAAACGTATAAGTTACGTGGTATTAAATTTCAATAAATTGCTGGGCTGTAAGAGAGAATATGTAAGAAATATAGTGATAATTTGGTCTAATTATTGATAACGAGAACAATATCTCACACAACTCCTCAATTTCTGCTGCTTGATTTTCGTTGGATTTAGTTTATTGTTCTCGTTTCTAGTTTGTGGAAGTTAATACATAATTAGTGAAATGAACTTGTAGTGGCAAAAGGAATTGTTCTCCCAATTCATGGTAAAAATCACACAACTGGCCCGATAAGTTCTAACAAACGTTACGGAATTAATTGTCACTATAAATATAAAGTTCAAAATTAGTGTGTAGTTGTACGAAACTGGTAGATGGGGCGGACTGATGATTCCCAACAAAGATAAAACGGCCGTATCCGTCTTCTGCATGTTTCGTGCATCTTCACACTAATTAAATTTTGACCTGCACGCCGATAGCACATACACCGTTTGAACAATATTCAATAGAGGTCGCTAAACCACATCCAATATATATATATATATATATATATATATATATATATAGAATTGCGAAAAGGATAATTTCTATAGATGAGCTGTATTTTTGAAAAATGTGCAAACATATATGGGAGAGCAGAAGACTGGGACGCGTTTCAGCGTTATTACGAATCATCAGTCAGTCATATCTGCAACCTCACACACATGTTTGCACATTTTGGAAGTGATATTTATGCGGTCTGGGTGGACGGTGCCGCTGAAAATCGTATTCGCAACAATACGAGTAATTGGTTATTGAGAGAGTGTGTCCAATTGTTCTATTCTACAATAACCCTGTATATATATATATATATATATATATATATATATATATATATATATATATATACAGGGTTGGGCATATGTGTCGGAACACCTGATTTATGGCTAAACGTCTGTTGTTTTCTTATTACTTTTAAAAGAAATGTTTATGGCTTTATTTATTCTATTCAGTGACGTACTTTGATTTTCAACAGCTGCTCTATTTTTGGTGATATGACGTCATCAGCAATTTTTTTAAATAGATCACCCTGTATATTTTTACATTTTTGAATAGACACTTTTCCAACAATTACAATGATATAGGATTTGGTGGGTGTGCGACTTGTGGTTTTCTAAATATTAAATAAAATAATTCAATCCGTCACATGTTGACTTTCATCTTTTTTCCACGGCTTTCTGATAAAACATTTGTGTGTTTTTGTTTACTGTCAATGACAGATAGTTTCCGTGTTAAATATTAACATTGCTGTTCAATTATGGGTGAACTAAGTGAACGTGAAAGAATTACGTTGTTAATGATGGTTGGTTTTGGAGATAGGCAGAGATCTCTACAAGATGCATGCAATATTTTTAATGCAACATTCCCTGATAGAAATTCTCATATTTCAAAATCAACAGTTTCAAGGGTTGTGCAAAAGTTTCACGAAACAGGAAGTGTTAAAAATCGCAAAATCCGGTCGATGTAAATGGGCCACAAATGAAGATAATTCACTTGATGTCCTTCTGAATCTACAAGAAGAACCAAAAACATCAGTACCTAAATTAGCTTTACATCACAGTATTAGCCAGAGATCGGTAAGGAGGATATTGTCCAAAAATAACTTTCATCCGTATAAAGTACATTTAGTGCAGGAATTAAATGTAGATGATCCTGATAGAAGGATGCAGTTTTGTCAGGAAATGATAGATAACATTGAAATTAATAGTAACTTTGTTAATAACATAGTATTTTCTGATTAATCAACATTTTGCCTGGATGGTTTTATAAATCGACATAACTGTCGCTACTGGGCTGATCAGAATCCTTACTGGATGGAAGAAAGTCACACCCAACACCGTCAAAAATTAAATGTATGGGTGGGGATAATCAGAGGACATATCATCGGACCATTCTTTCTTAGAGCAAATTTAAACTCCAACCGGTATTTACAACTTTTGCGCGAGCAAATTATTCCGGCATTAATTCGGTTATTTCCAAACGAGCTAAATCCCGAACTATTGTCAGATGGTATTTGGTATCAGCAAGATGGAGCTCCGCCTCATTACGGAATTAACGTGCGTCAATATCTAAATGAAATATTTCCACAGAGATGGGTAGGTCGAAGAGGACATATTGAATGGCCACCACGATCACCTGATTTAAGTCCTCTGAACTACTTTCTTTGGGGCCATTTAAAATCTGTGGTCTACAAGTCCAAACCTCAGTCGTTAGAAGAGTTGGAAGATAGAATTAATATGGCTGTGCAAGAAATACCACTGCAGACTATTCAAAACTCTTTAAAAGCCTTCGTTGATCGTTTAGGCTATTGTCAGGCTACTGAAGGTCACCATTTTGAACATTTATTATGATTTTTTTTTCTTAATATTAAATGCTCAATATTTTGTAATAAAAATTTCATTTTCCATTATTTTATTTAATATTTAGAAAACCACAAGTTACACACCACCAAACTCTATATCATTGTAATTGTTGGAAAAGAATCTATTCGACGTCATACCTCGAAAAATAGAGCAGCTGTTGAAAATTAAAGTATGTCACTGAATAGAATAAATAAACCAATAAATATTTCTTTTAAAAGTAATAAGAAATCAATAGACGTTTAGCCAGAAATCAGGTGTTCCGACACATATGCCCAACCCTGTATATATATATATATATATATATATATATATATACAGGGTACTTTTTTTTATCGTGGGCCATAGGATTTTATATGCTAAAAATTATACCTTGTATTAATGTATATTTTATCATAAAATTTTGAAGGAAATTTTAGTTAGTAATATAAATCAATTATTTTTCTACATGATGCGCTAGTCAGAATAATTTAAACATGTTTTGTTCCATTAAAAAATTAAATTATTTAAAATAAATAACTGAGCAAACATAATCAAAGTACCTTGAATTTCTGAAATGTCAGATTGATTAGTGAATTAATTTCATTTTTTATTGGAATAAAACATGTTTAAGGTAATCTAATTAAGTGCATCATGTGGAAAGGTAATTGATTTATTACTAACTAAAATTTGCTTTAAAATTATATGTTGAAATATGCATTAAAACAAGGTATAATTTTTAGGCTTTTACAGATCCCTAGGGATCTGTAAAAGCCCCATAACTTATTTGCTATTTGAGATATCGACTTCTAGTTTTCTTGAACTGGTACCCTCACTTATTCTACATATTTTAAAAATATGTATATTTTTGTACAGGGTGTCCCAATATACATAACAGAACAAAGTAATGTTTTTTTAAATGGAACACCCTATATTTTATACTTTATTTTCAACCCTCTTGAGAAGCTGATAAAAATAGTATAAGATACTATGGGTCTATTATGGACGGTTGGTTAGTTATGGGCAAATTTGTGCAAAAAACATGTGCACATTGAAAACATTGCAGAAGCGTTCCTGGCAAAGACAGCATCATTATTTATACATTAAAAAATTTCCCACATCATAAAGAATAATACACATCGGCTTTGGTTCTCTTTTATTCATAGTGCTATACAGGGTGTCAACATACGCAAAACAATGGATAACTATTTTTTTTCAAATAAAACACCCTATATAAGTTGTCGCCAATCCATGGCATTTTTAATAAGCTTTCCAATAATATATAGTTTGTATAACAAAATATTAAGGATTCTTGAGATTTATCAATAAAAACATATTTTTTTTGCCACCTTCTGCTGATTTTTGGATTTTCAGCCAAATGCATTTTCGGGAAAAATTATAAGAGACCAAAGTTGTAGCGCGAAAAATTTTCGATCGATATTGGTCTTTCAACTTTTGAGATAATGCGTTCATTGCCCGCCAGAACGCGCAAAATCGTGACCGTATATGCATTTTAGCGTTTTCTTTTCAGATTTTTGATTAATAAATTGCACTACACTTTATTTTTCGCACCCTCTAGCGGAAAAACAGGAAATTATAGGGAAATTAAAATGGCCCATATCGATTGAAAATGTTCCGCTCTACAACTCTTAATAAAAGCAATTTTTGCCAAAAATGCATAGTTTTCTCTAAAAATGCAAATTAAAAATGTATGTATCCATTTTTGCGTTTTTCAATGGTTTTTTGCATTTTTGCGAAAACTGTGCATTTTAGGCAAAAAATGCTTCTTTTAAGAGTTGTAAAGCGGAATATTTTCAATCGATGTAGGTCATTTGAATAATTCTATAATTACTCGTTTTTCTGCTAGAGGACGTGGAAAATAAAGTATAGTGCAATTAATTAACCAAAAAATTGAGAAAAACGCTAAAATGCATATACGGTCACGATTTTGGGCACTCTGGCGGGCAATGCACGCATTATTGGAAAAGTTGAGAGACCTATATCGATCGAGAATTGCTCTACAACTTTTGTCTCTTATTATTTTTTCAGAAAATGCATAGTTTTGGCTGAAAATCCAAAAATGAGCAGGAGGTGACATAAGAAAAATGTTTTTATGGATAAATCTCAAGAATCCTTAATATTTCATTATACAAATTGTACATCATTGGAAAGCTTATTAAAAATTCCATGCATTGGTGGCAAGATATGTAGGGTGTTCCATTTGAGAAAAAATAGTTATCCAATATTTTGCGTATGTTGACACCCTGTATAGCAGTATGAACAAAAAAGAACCAAAGCCGATTTGTATTATTCTTCATGATGTGGAAAATTCTTTAGTGTATAAAAAATGACGCTAGCTTTACTAGGAACGCTTCTGCAATTTTTTCATGTGTCCTTGTTTTTGCCATAAATTTGCCCATAACTAACCAATCGTCCATAATAGACCCATAGTATCTTATACTATTTTTATCAGCTTTTCAAGAGGGTTGAAAATAAAGTATAAAATATAGGGTGTTCCATTTAAAAAAACATAACTTTGTTCTGTTATGTATATTGGGACACCCTGTACAAAAACATACATATTTTTAAAATATGTAGAATAAGTGTGAGTACCAGTTCAAGAAAACTAGAAGTCGATATCTCAAATAGCAAATAAGTTATGGGGCTTTTACAGAACCCAGGGTCACCCGGTATATATATATATATATATATATATATATATATATATATATATATATATATATATATGGTTCTGAATTTAGTGACCGTGATTTATATTTTGTAGGAGTTTATTGGGTGTTGCGGTCGGAAAGCAATTATCTACACTGAATACTCTTTATTCCATACTTCCAATATTTCGGGAGACTATTCTCCCTTCTTCAGGGCGCTACAACATTATGACGTCAGTACAGGTAAAATTAACGATAAAATTTAAATAAACAGAATACATTTTAAAATTTTACTTACAGGAATTCGAGGTTAGTGTATTCTAATTTTGTCGGTGATGTTTAAATTATACATCCGACAACTGGGCATCGATGTAAGTACACAAAACAGGAACATAAACACTTTAAAATTTGTTACTATTGTTAAAATTCACTAATGTAAGTGGATGGTTGTAATGCTGTTAAAATATTGTCAATTCATAAAATTAGATTAAAAGATTATAAAAAAATTATAAAAAAATTTTTTATGATGATTGGAAAAAACTCTTAAAATTATTGTAACTTGGTAAGCCTAAATATACATAATTATGAACTAGTGTGCGTTTTCATTTTTTGGTGGGGAAATAAATAAATAACATAAAACAAACTATAACCCTAAGTATTGACAATTTTTGTATGGAAAACTTCTATTTTTTTTTTTTTTTTTTTTTTTTAGGGGACTGAGTGGTGGCTTTATTCCAAGTCCAGGGGTAAATTATGGGTCCTCCCCATGTCGTGTATCGTTTAGGAGGTTCGTGTAAATAGTGCTCAACCCTTTTTTTTTAAATCAATACAATTTTAGCACTAAAAAATAGAATAAATTCAATCTGCCACCCCAGCCTAGTAAACAATAGCCTTAAGCGATTGTTTACAATATTAATCCAAAATTCTTACCGAAGCAAGTTATATATATATATATATATACCGGGTGACCCAGGGATCTGTAAAAGCTCCGTAACTTGTTTGCTATTTGAGATATGGACTTCTAGTTTTCTTGAACTGATACCCACACTTATTCTACATATTTTAAAAATATGTATGTTTTTGTACAGGGTGTCCCAATATACATAACAGTACAAAGTTACGTTTTTTTAAATGGAACACCCTATATTTTATACTTTATTTTCAACCCTCTTGAGAAGCTGATAAAAATAGTATCAGATAGTATGGGTCTATTATGGATGGTTGGCTAGTTATGGGCAAATTTGTGGCAAAAACATGTACACATTAAAAACATTGCAGAAGCGTTCCTAGCAAAGAAAGCATCATTATTTATACACTAGAAAATTTCCCACATCATAAAGAATAATACACATCGGCTTTGGTTCTCTTTTAATCATAGTGATATACAGGGTGTCGACATACGCAAAACAATGGATAACTATTTTTTTTCAAATGGAACACCCTATATAAGTTGCCACAAATCTATGGCATTTTTAATAAGTTTTCTAATGATATACAGTTTGTATAACAAAATATTAAGGATTCTTGAGATTTATCAATAAAAACATATTTCTTTTGCCACCTTCCGCAGATTTTTGGATTTTCAGCCAAAACTATACATTTCCATGAAAAATTATAAAAGACCAAAGTTGTAGAGCGAAAAATTGCCGATCGATGTGGGTCTTTTAACTTTTAAGATAATGCGTGCATTACCGGCCAGAGCACGCAAAATCGTGACCGTATATGCATTTTAGCGTTTTTTATTAATAAATTGCATTATACTTTTTTTTCCGCACCCTCTAGCGGAAAAACGGAAAATTATAGGGAAATTAAAATGGCCCATATCGATTGAAAATGTTCCGCTCTACAACTCTTAATAGAAGCAATTTTTGCCAAAAATGCATAGTTTTCCCTAAAATGCAAATTGAAAATGTATGTATCAATTTTTGCGTTTTTCAATGGTTTTTTGTATTTTTAGCGAAAACTATGCATTTTGGGCAAAAATTGCTTCTTTTAAGAGTTGTAGGGCGGAATTTTTTCAATCGATGTAGGTCATTTGAATAATTTTATAATTACCCGGTTTTCTGCTAGAGGACGTGGAAAATAAAGTATAGTGCAATTAATTAACAAAAAATTTGAGAAAAACGCTAAAATGCATATACGGTCACGATTTTGCGCACTCTGGCGGGCAATGCACGCATTATTAGAAAAATCAAAAGACTTATATCGATCGAAAATTTTCCATTCTACAACTTTGGTCTCTTATTATTTTTTCAGAAAATGCATAGTTTTGGCTGAAAATCCAAAAATGAGCAGGAGGTGACAAAAGAAAAATGTTTTTATGGATAAATCTCAAGAATCCTTAATATTTCATTATACAAATTGTATATCATTGGAAAGCTTATTAAAAATTCCATGCACTAGTGGCAAGATATATAGGGTGTTCCATTTGAAAAAAAATAGTTATCCAATATTTTGCGTATGTTGACACCCTGTATAGCAGTATGAACAAAAAAGAACCAATGCCGATTTGTATTATTCTTCATGATGTGGAAAATTCTTCAGTGTATAAAAAATGACGATAGCTTTGCTAGGAGCGCTTCTGCAATTTTTTCAATGTGTCCTTGTTTTTGCCACAAAATTGCCCATAACTAACCAATCGTCCATTAGAGACCCATACTTTCTTATATTAGTTTTATCAGCTTCTCAAGAGGGTTGAAAATAAAGTATAAAATATAGGGTGTTCCATTTAAAAAAACATAACTTTGGTCTGTTATGTATATTGGGACACCCTGTACAAAAACATACATATTTTTCAAATATGTAGAATAAGTGTCGGTACCAGTTCAGGAAAACTAGAAGTCGATATCTCAAATAGGAAATAAGTTATGGGGCTTTTACAGATCCCAGGGTCACCCGGTATATACCGGGTGTGGCACTTAAGACGCCTCGGACCATAGCTCCTTTATGATAAAAGCTATCGAAAAAAATCTAAGAACAAAGTGGTGCATAGTTACCGTCGCTATGTTTTAAAAATATTTCTAATCATCAGTGGCGTGCCGTACTCCAGTGGCGTACCAAACTTATGTTTTTTTAAATGGAATGCCCTATTTTTATTGCAGATTTGGAAAGTGCTCGACGAGTACTTATTTTTTTATCTAACATGTTATACCCTTCACTTTAGCGGTTTCGCTATTATAACCCCTTCTTTCAAAATTGCGCCCCATTTTTGAGATTTTTTTGTAGAGAAACTAATTGACGCCGGCGCCTAAATTTTGAATTGAGGTACAGGTTAAGACCTCGTATACCTTCACATAATTTTTTTTCGGGTAATTTATGGCAAAAAAATAATTTTTGATTGATCTTCGCATGTTGTCATTTTTTCCGAAAATTTCAAATGGCACCCCCCTAAAAAAATTACGGCGTTGTACAGCCAAAACTCTAAATTTTTCATTGGTGTAAAAAAAATTACACATTGCATAACACAATTTCGGAGAAAAAAGGAATTTCATCGCAAATGTTGGGAAACGTTTTCCGTTCCCAAGTGTGCCATGAGAAAACAAAAGATTGGTAATTGTCAAAGTAAATTATTAGACGTCAGTAGCAGCCATAAGTCATTTTTGATAAACGTTCTAAAAATGTTCCGAACTCAAGAGGAAATGGTTGACATGATATTTATTCTTGGAGAATGTAACAAGAATTTTTTCTTGGCATCACGAGTATACGCTGCGAGATATCCGCACAGGGCACATCCAAATGAACGTGCGTTTCAAAAAATGTTGGAGAGATTTACTACTACGGGAAGTGTGAAACGGCCAAGGAGCGTTAGAAAGAAGGCAGTTATTACCGAAAATAATGAACTGCGGTATATCACCAGAAGTTGCGGTTATGCCTCCAGCAGGAAGGTCGTCATTTCGAACATTTAGTTTAAGTTGTTAAATTTGCTTTATCTGCATTTTTCATATCATGTTGAATAAATAGGTACATACTATTATGTTGACCGTATTTGTGTATTTGTTTTGGTACTTTGACAATTACCAATCTTTTGTTTTCTCATGGCACACTTGGGAACGGAAAACGTTTCCCGACATTTGCGATGAAATTCCTTTTTTCTCCGAAATTTTGTTATGCAATGTGTAATTTTTTTTACACCAATGAAAAATTTAGAGTTTTGGCTGTACAACGCCGTAATTTTTTTAGGGGGGTGCCATTTGAAATTTTCGGAAAAAATGACAACATACGAAGATCAATCAAAAATTATTTTGTTTCCATAAATTACCCGAAAAAAAATTATGTGAAGGTATACGAGGTCTTAACCTGTACCTCAATTCAAAATTTAGGCGCCGGCGTCAATTAGTTTCTCTACAAAAAAATCTCAAAAATCTGGCGCAATTTTGAAAGAAGGGGTTATAACAGCGAAACCGCTAAAGTGAAGGGTATAACATGTTAGATAAAAAAATAAGTACTCGTCGAGCACTTTCCAAATCTGCAATAAAAAATAGGGCATTCCATTTAAAAAAACATAAGTTTGGTACGCCACTGGAGTACGGCACGCCACTGATGATTAGAAATATTTTTAAAATATAGCGACGGTAACTATGCACCACTTTGTTCTTAGATTTTTTTCGATAGCTTTTATCGTAAAAGAGCTATGGTCCGAGGCGTCTTAAGTGCCACACCCGGTATATGGGGCAGTCCATACCAACCTGGTGCACAAAAAAAATTGGCGAGAAAACACATGAAATATGTTCTCTTAAGACTCCTGAGTATTTCAGAATTTTTGGAGCCATATTGATGGAGCTGTGGCTCCTAAAAGACACGTAAAAATCAAAATTTTGCAAAAATTGCATTTTTTGCACTCGTGATTCTCTTAAAACGATACACAGTATCAAAAAATTGATCGAGACATTTTTTTAATGAAATTTTACGAACTTTCTGTTGATGTAGTGCATTTTCTCTTATCGCCCTTTGCAGCCCTTATTTTGCCCTTTAAAGGGCAAAAATAGCCCTCTTAGGGCGGGGACACTTTTTATCGTTCTGAAAGTGTGATTAGTCGATTCCTCGTCAAAAGTTACATAAAAGACCCAAATTTCAGAATGTGCAAACCATTTTAAGGGGCGTTACAGAGATATTATTAAAAAAGCAATGTTTCCTCAAAAAACATTTTTCTCAAAATTATTGTCTTTTTGAATTAAATATTACCATTTTAGCATTCTTGCATGTGGTGGAATTGGTGGCACTACCAAACGAGCTGCTGCCTCCGCTGGTCTGCAACTTCCGCCAGAAAAACAAATTTTAACACCACTACAACTCCATGACTGATTCAAAAACAGTGGGAGATTCAAGGATATCATTTTTGAATTTTCTCCAGTTACAGATTATTTAAAAAATATGAAAAAGCTGAATAACCGTTTTCAAAATAAGAACAGAGTGAAGAATCGATATTTTGCTCTGTTCAATATTTTGTGAATTCATTTAAATTATAAATATTCTTAATATATGGATCATTTCTCTATAGTTTAGTACACCGAATTTCTGTAATCAATATAAGTTGATTGATATATGCGTAATTTTTTCAAATTGAAATTATGTTGACATATTTGTACTAAAAATAAATAAAACTGAGTAAGTATTCATCATAGAAAAATTATTAAAGCTAAAGGGAATTTTGTCGTAAACAAAAAATATCGTTATCTACGTCGATGGCCATTTGTAGCTGTTATGAGTTTTAATAAACTGTATTTATTATTATTATTCGTTTACTACTTTTATTGGGTACGGATCTGTAATAACTGTGTTCCTTGCATCTAGCAATTCAAAACAGCAAATGTAAAAATGTATTCATTAATCTCTCTGTACAGTCCCTTAAAACGGTTTCTTCATTCCAAATTTGGATTTTTTTTATCCAGTTTTGCCAAATATGAAAACTAGAAAATAATAAAATATAAATAATTCCGCAGCATTTAACACAGGATAAGTAATTTTTTATATCATACAATTAGTATAAAATTATTGCGCAATACCTCTGTATACACTCGGCAAAAAATATTTTGGGGAAATTTTCTGTACAAAATTGTATAATATAAAAAAAATACTTATATTGTGTATTGAGTGCTGTATCATTATTTTCATTTGATTTTTTTCGGTTTTCATTTTACTTATGAAGAATTACGAGATTTAAAGAAAAATATTCAAATTCTGTGCAGCAGCTACGTTTGAGAAATTAACGAAAGTACATTTTTATTATCTGGATGCACAGTCGCAGCTAGAACGGTAAAATGGTAATAATTAATTCAAAAAAACAATAATTTTCAGAAATTTTTTTTTTTTGAGGAAACAATGCTTTTTTGAGAATATCTCTGTAACGCCCCTTAAAATGGTCGGCCCATTCTGAAGTTTGGGTCTTTTATGTAATTTTTGACGAGGAATCGACTAATCACACTTTCACAACGATAAAAAGTGTCCCCCGCCCTAAGAGGGCTATTTTTGCACTTTAAAGGGCAAAATAAGGGCTGAAAAGGCGGATAAGGGAAAATGCACTACATCAACTGAAAGCTCGTAAAATTTCATTAAAAAAATGCCTCCGTCAATTTTTTGATTCTGTGTATCGATTTATCAGAATCACGAGTGCAAAAAATGCAATTTTTCAAAATTTGCATTTGTACGTGTCTTTTAGGAGCCACAGCTCCGTCAATATGGCTCCAAAAAATCTGAAAAAATTCTGAAATACTCAGGAGTCTTTTCAAAAAAATCAAATATCTCAATAATTATTAAAGATGCGAAAAAAAGTTTTAAATAAAAGTTACTTGGTTTAATTAGGCAAACATAGAAATCAAGTCAAAATAAAATTGAAGATGGCGGTTTCCGAGATATTAATACCAACTTTCTTATTTCAAATGGCCGCCATATTTGATTTTTACACGCATAAATAGACTTTTTTTCTCTTTTCAACGATGTACAACAACCTATGTCAAAATAAAAAATAATGGAAATTAATTGTTGTAAGTTTAAAAGAAGTAGGCATAAATAAAAATAAAACAAAATTTGTTATAACGACTAACTGTCATCTTACATTAGTTTATCAGTTGTATTAATCATTCATACATGTGTATTGTCTTAAGTTGTTGTAATATCGATAAATATTAATTACTTGAAATGCCCATTTAACCAGATCTCTAGCTTTAAGAATAAGAAAGATACCCATGTAATCCTACTCTATTTAGGACACCCTGTATATATATATATATGCTGGAGGGAAGTAACGGTCGTACTTGTTGGGAATAGTAACAAATTTTTTCGAAGAAAAGTCCTCGTATCAGGGAATCCGACCAAAAAGGGTGTTAATAAGTCATCTATTTATCATATACCGAGCTTTCGCAAATCTTTATTTGCTTCATCAGGGTGACGCTACAATTAATAAAAGTATAATTAGCGTGAAAGAAAAAAGTGAAAGGTTATGTGAGCACATGTGCTGAAGGCTGAAGAGTTGATTACTTACATGTAAGATTAAAAATAAACTACCGCACTTAAGGAACTAAGCGTGGCCATGAACGATGAACAAGTTACACATTAAAAACTTTCCACAAAACGTGGATGTTAACAGATTAAAACGATTTAAAAATTCACATGGTGGACGATAAACACGAGTAAACGTCGTCGGCCATCTTATTGAACAATGACTGCATGGTAGATGGGATAGGTTAAATTGCAGTTGTTTTGCCAACGTATATCTGAAAAAGTGGTGGGGAGATCGGTAGTACCAATCGTATTTACTGTCCGCTGATGGCGGGTGGCGGGTAAATAAATTAGTGACTTTTGCACGAATAAGATTGTGTTGTTCCTGAGGTGAAGTTTCGAGAACTGACTCAACGTCAGAAAGAAAGTGTGAAATATTAAAATCTTTGGGTTGAACGCAGAGGGCCTCACCCCTAAACTCATCAATGTCCTGGGCCACGACAAAGTCAGAATCGCGCAGTCAAATATCAGTACACTTAACAGACGTTTTTTCACAAAACTGAAAGACAAGAATCCCTCAGAAACTATGTCTAACGTCATTTACAACATCCCTTGCCGGGACTGTGATCTCTCTTACATCGGTCAGACATCTCAATGGCTGAAAACACGCCTCACCCAACATAAGAGCGATTACAGACTGGGCAAGAAATCTTGTGCACTTTCCATTCACTGTAACTCTTCTGATCATAACCCTGACTTCACTAACGTTAAAATCTTAGATACCAGTAAGACGTATAAGGGAAGACTGTTTCTTGAAATGTATCACATTCAAAAAAACCGTGATAAATCAATGAATTTTAAATCGGATACAGATCGTTTAAGCAACATTTACTCTTACCTTATTAGTCTGTCTCATAAACAAATTAATGTCAACTCGTCAGTCGATCACTCGCATAATTCATCTATTTAGGCTACTTGTCTTTTTGCTTTTTCAATTTGATGGTTTCGTATCAGATTATTCGTCTGTTTTTTATACATTTTTATACGTTTGACACACCCCTCCTTTTATTGGAATTGCTTTAACACTTAATTCATTACTTAACTTTTATATTATAATTATCTACGTTTCAACCTAAACACCCCTATTATTATAATATTGCGATGGTTACGCCATTGCCAATATTATAAGTTATTATTGTCGGGTAGTCTCACCCCCCCTTTTTTCACACTTATAATTATCTACATTTTTACCTTTAAACACCCCTTTTTTATTTTAATATTGCGATGGTTACGCCATTGCCAATATTATAATTTATTATTGTCGGGTTATTACACCCCCTGTTCATTTTGAACCTCGTAACAAGCGCAATCGCGATCACTTTATTAATACACAACATTTTTAACACTTACACCTTAATTCATCTATTAATCATTAACCACTACATTTAATTATGATATTGTAATGATTCACGTCATTACTAATATCATAATCGACTATTGTAAATAGGTTAAATTGGCAGCTTCCCTGTTTTCTTAATACCAATATAGGTCACCCACTGAATTTTTGAATTTACCCGCCACCCGCCATCAGCGGACAGTAAATACGATTGGTACTACCGATCTCCCCACCACTTTTTCAGATATACGTTGGCAAAATAACTGCAATTTAACCTATCCCATCTACCATGCAGTCATTGTTCAATAAGATGGCCGACGACGTTTACTCGTGTTTATCGTCCACCATGTGAATTTTTAAATCGTTTTAATCTGTTAACATCCACGTTTTGTGGAAAGTTTTTAATGTGTAACTTGTTCATCGTTCATGGCCACGCTTAGTTCCTTAAGTGCGGTAGTTTATTTTTAATCTTACATGTAAGTAATCAACTCTTCAGCCTTCAGCACATGTGCTCACATAACCTTTCACTTTTTTCTTTCACGCTAATTATACTTTTATTAATTGTAGCGTCACCCTGATGAAGCAAATAAAGATTTGCGAAAGCTCGGTATATGATAAATAGATGACTTATTAACACCCTTTTTGGTCGGATTCCCTGATACGAGGACTTTTCTTCGAAAAAATTTGTTACTATATATATATATATATATATATATATATATATATATATATATATATACCGAGTGTCTGGGATAAGGGGCGAACATAGGGATTTAACATGTAAAATTAAATATGTGTAATTATTAGCTCCCCTATTCATTTTAGAGAAAAATCGTGAAGGGATATTTTTAGAGAATTAAAAATTGTAAATGTACATCATCTACTCATAGGTATATCCTTATCTCTCCTATAATATACCAGCATGGGAAAGAAGTCATATTCAAAGGATATTCATAGCCCAGAAAAGAATATTAAGATTGTTTTTTAACAAAATTAGATTGGAGACTTGCCGTAGCTCATTTAAGGAGAACAACATACTTACATTAATATGCATTTACATATTTAAAATAGCAACATTTGCTGCAAATTAATAAACTAACTAAAAACTAAACTAAGCTTAACTTTTTGCAATGTGTCTGTTTTACCGAAGAATGCTAGTTCACACTTTACAACGAGCCCAACGTTATTGTTCATAGTAATTACAATGCGTGAATTGATATCTGACTAGAAAAATTATTCTCACCATAACATGACAGTTGTCAAACTCATGGCAATGTTTTTTTTAATGGTAGATTGTTCAACTTATTTTTATTATTTCTGAGGTGAATTCTGGTACAAACGTAAATTAAATGGATGATTCATTTACAATTTTTAATTCTCTAAAAAATATTCCTTTACGATTTTTCTCTAAAATGAATAGGGGAGCTAATAATTACACATATTTAATTTTACATGTTAAATACCTATGTTCGCCCCTTATCCTAGACACTCGGTATATTTTTTTTAATATAAAACTCGTTTTTTTTTTAATTTCTTCTGTTTCCTTAGAATTAAAGAGACAATACGATGATATTTTTTTCAAAATTTTAAGTTGATGAGTTGATGATAAAAAATTTTGATAAAATTTATAAACAAATCAATAATAATGGAAAGATCTTCAAATTCGACCGTATTTTTTTGACGACTATTAGGTTTGACGATACAGTTGTTTGAATGTTCGCACGACCGACGTTTTTCGTGATTTCTTGCAATTTACAACCATGCATATCTTCTTAAAAAAATCTTAATTAAAATTCAGGGTCCGGTTCGAATTACCGATATATGATTAACATGAACATAACAATATTAGAGTTACAGGAAAATCGTTGAATTGTGCAATTGGTGTTAAAATCTATCATCCACAAAAAGCCATATCCTACATACAGGATCCGGTAGAAAGTTGGACACATTTGAAAAAATATGTTATTATTAACTTCTAAGAAAATGTTATTCTTGCAAAACGTTTCTGCATTATTCCAAACCTAAAAAGCACTTACCGAAGTGAAATTATCCCCTTCCATATGAGTGGTATTATAAAGAATAATAAAATTATTAAGAATTAAGACTAATCTACCCATGTTACTCAGAATATATAAACATGTAATTTGGAACAGTAATTTAGAACTGACAGAAGATTAAAAATAGTTGATTTTATTTCTCATTTAACGTTAAATATACTCATGTAACTACGCGTTGATTTATTAAATATACCTGACTGATAATTATTCATCATCTAACAAAAAAATCTTTTGGGCAAATTATCTATAATAAATGTAGTTTTATTCACTTCTTGATTTTGTCGCAGCAGAAGAAGTATCACTAAACCAGAAATCTCTGTGTATATTTGCAGGTTCCTCCCACCGAATTGTTTTGCTGTGTGCTACAGTTAATCTTTCGAAAACAGATAAGCCAAAAAAAAGAATTGATCTATAACTCGCTTTATCTTCCAGATATTGGATTACTATGTATCTAATATCTAAATATATTAAAAGTAATTTTACCGAATTTACTGAATTTACCATTTTTATTTGAAAGATAATAATAGCGGATATGGTCTAATTACAAAATGCAAAATAGTTAAACATAGTTTTAGTTTGTAATTAGCCAATTTCGTATATTATTTATGATGCTAGTATAAGTGCAGCCATAATTCGAATTACGAACAAGAGTTAACTGAGTTTACAGTATGTGTTGAGGAATTTAATTTCATTCAGTAGTACAGCTACGAGTACTTCTCAGAGCACCGTTCGTAATTAAGTTTCAGTAATCTCTATTTCCGTTTTAGTTATTAATTATTAAGCTGGTAGTTGGAAGCAGTCCATCGAAAATTTCACTTACCTTTGAATGCAGCGGTAAATATTGGAAACTCCGGTGTAAGTGCACGTTAATCCTTCGTCGGTTCCGCACAGTGGGGCAGTAACGGGATAAACTATAGATGGGCCTCTTGTATCACTGGATCTTTTGCCATATCTATGAACAAACTAAACATTCAGTTTCCCATCATTGTCAATATACCTTATATAGCAAATGTATTAATTATGGTCATAATCTGCCACTGGTAAACATTTACTGTTTTTATACATTCTATTGATTTATGATAAACCTAATTAACTAAATCAATCAAAGCGGTTGTATACAATCAAATAATTACATTATAAACTTATATTTCGATTATACCGAGTGTCTGGGACAAGGGGCAAACATAGGAATTTAACATGTAAAATTAAATATGTGTAATTATTAGCTCCCCTATTTATTTTAGAGAAAAATCCTAGAGTAATATTTTTTAGAGAATTATAAATTGTAAATGTATCATTCATTTAATTTACATTTGTACCAGAATCTACCTCAGAAATAATAAGAATAAGTTAAACAATGTACCATTTAATAAAAACCCTTGCCATGAGTTTGACAAATGTCATGTTATGGTGAGAATAATTTTGCTAGTCAGATAGAGTCTGATCAATGGATCTTTGCGTACACGTCATAGATAGCCGAACCTACTTTCGACCAGATTTTCATATGTTTACTCCCTCCATGATAAGTTAAATTAGACGCAATAATATGTGTACGTATGTCGTCCAAGGCGAAGACGTACGGCACTCAGTAAAACCATGCATTGAAGACACAACCTTGGTCCGTAAGTTATTTCATTATTTGTAACTGCATTGGCGGCGATATAAGCAGTATTTTCTGTTTTGTGTTCGTTTTTGCATATTTGTTCGATTTTACAACCTGTACAGTACATTTTGAGTCGTAACATAAACACGTCGTGATAAACATTTCTTCTTGAAATATAAAAAGAAAAACAGTTCTTTTTAGAACTTTTAAAACAATCAGTGAAATCGCTTGGCCTAACCTCAAAATGCCAGGTAAACGTCTAAATTCTCAGGCGCGGTATCTCGTGGTCGATCTTATGGATTATTTTACAGCAGAAAAGGAAAACAACGGCCCTTTTCGCTGAATGCTGTTCAAGAAGTGATTTATTTCTTTGTTGTCTATTAGCTGATTAATTATATTACATTGTTTCATAGAGTTGCTGATGTTTTAAAAATAAGTTTACGGACTATCTCCTCCAATATTAAAATTGCGAGTGAGAGAAATCAGTCGCTTTCTACCCCTACAAAATCTAGACCCTGGAAGAAATCAAAAACCTAAACGAGGGTGCCAAAACAAGAACCAAAAGTTAAATGATATGATTCGCATGCTGATATGCACAACTAATAACTAGTTTCCGGTAAAGGGAACGAAAAGCTTAGTATATTTTCGTTACCGTTCTCGGGTTGTCATGAAGCCGCAAGTGTCTAAGATCATCACCTTGTAGCATGCGCTTCTCGCTACAACTCTGTAGAGATCGTTTAAAACGTCAAAATTATGATGGAACATTGAGCTCATGGCGAATTTGATTGTTACCTTTCGGCCAAATGCGGCCTGACAGACCAAGTGTTTCGTATTCGGTCACTACAAATGCATATTAGCTTATACATCTTATACTGCTGATTTAATGGTTTACGTTGCGGGCTCAGACTAATTTCAGTTTGTTGTTTATTTGTCCGATGCGCAATTTATTTCGATTAGGCCACTAGTGGAATCGCAAGCGTTGATTGTACAACCCGGACAACTATCAGTAGTGACGTGCATGCAAAGATCCATTGATCCAAGTATATCAATTCACGCATTGTAATTAATTACTATGAACCATAATCTAAGTTATTCCAATGAAGAGAGCGTATTCATTATCAAAAAATTTTGCAGTGGCATCAATTTACTCAGAGTTCGTTACATTTTCGGTTAAATTTAACAATCGACCAATTCCGTCAATCAAGCCTGTGAATAAAACCTGAATCAACAACTAGGGTAAGTTATGCAATCATTGGCACTGTAGTAGTCATTGGCACTGCAATCATTATTTAAGAAAGAATAGTCCCTAGTATCTCTTTAATAAGATTTAGGTATGGAGACAAAATCTTTATTATATTGGCACCGCTTATGTACCTAACTTAATGTCACATGTGCGTGCATCAGGCGGAGAAAAATTGTGAAAGTGTTTGTTGCATGATTTTGGGTAAGTTTTAATGAAATTTTTAAGCATGGCGGCTCGGTAAAACTGTCTTAATTTATTTAATATGAATCATTTGCATGTACAATTTAAATTAGGGCCTAGAATAGATAAAAAAATAAGGAAAAAACGTGAACCTAACCTAATTTCTCAATTAAATAAGGTAGTTTTAGGCATGCCAATGATTAAAACAATATTTCGTAAAAATTTAGTTATTGGCATGATGCCAATAACTACCATATTGGGTTTTTATTGCCACCATTTAATGATTGTCACCATATTAAAAATCATAAAATATTTAAAAAAAATATATAATTCCTCTATCATTCGATAAAACATATAATGAAAC
Source organism: Ocypus olens (assembly GCA_910593695.2). Taxonomy (NCBI): domain Eukaryota; kingdom Metazoa; phylum Arthropoda; class Insecta; order Coleoptera; family Staphylinidae; genus Ocypus; species Ocypus olens. The sequence continues at coordinate 33,501,292 of OU343047.1, forward strand.
TACATTTTTATGTAATTACTTAGTCAATACTTACCCAATAATTTATTTTTAATTAAATTAGTTTCGTATTGCATTTTACATTATTTTCCAGAATATTAAAATGCCGAAAACAAATAAAAACCGACCCTATGAGAAAAAGTATAAAGAAACAGACATTGTTCTTGCTTTAGAAGCTATACATAATGATGGGATGTCCAAAAAGATGGTTTCAGAAAAGTTTGGCATTCCCAGACAAACCATACAGTTTAGACTAAGTGACAAGTTTTTAAAAACGTCTCTTGGTCCAAATACCTACCTGTCACAGGAAGAGGAAGATACATTAGTAAAATGGATTATAGAAAGCCAAAAGAAAGGTTTTCCCAGATGAAAAGAAGATATTCAAGCTTCAGTTAAGTCATTTTTGGACAACTGTCATCGATCCAACCCATTTAAAAATAATATTCCTGGGTATTGCTGGTACAAAAGCTTTTTACGCTGCCACCCAAATCTTACATTAAGGACAGCTGAAGCAGTCACTGCGGCCAGTGCAAACATATCTGAAAAGGACCTACGAAATTGGTTTTCATTAATTGAAAGGTATTTAAAAGAAAAAGAATACTTTGAAATCCTACAAGACCCAACAAGAATCTATAACGGTGATGAAACAAATCTACAACTTTGTCCAAAGATGAATAAAGTGTTGGCATCAAGGGGTAGTAAAAATGTTTATGAGGTTGATAAAGGACTTGCAAAATCGAATGTAACAGTAATGTTCACATTCTCAGCCTCAGGCGACACTACCCCTCCTATGATGATTTACCCCTATAAGAGGTTACCACAAAATATTGTGAATTCTGTTCCGGGGGACTGGGGAATTGGTGTAAGTGAAAATGGTTGGATGAAGAGTGAAACCTTTTACGAATACGTTGCAAATATTTTATATCCTTATCTTAAGAATAAGAATGTGATTTTTCCCATTATATTGTTTGTGGATGGGCATAGAACAAACCTGACTTACCAACTGAGTGAATTATGTAGCAGATTAAAAATTATACTTATTGCCCTTTATCCAAACAGTACCAGAATACTTCAACCAGCTGATGTTTCAGCCTTTAAACCACTCAAAACGTATTGGAAAAAGGCTCTTTTGGAGTGGTGCCATGAACATCCTCTAGATACAATCACCAAAGATAAAGTAGCACCTTTATTAAAACCAACTGTTGCCAACATTGAACCCGATATTATTGCGAATGGCTTTCGTGCTTGTGGATTGTACCCCTGGAATCCTGATGCAATAGATTTCACAAAATGTTTGGTGAAGGTAAAGCAATGTAGTGAAATTACTGAAAAGAATTCATCGGCTTCTATTGATAAAACTCTCCTAAGTTATGAGCAGTTCCAGGAAATTATTGGTTCAAACAACATTATTGAGTTGAAAACTTTGGATAATATTACGTCAGATAGCATTTATACAGAAGATTTTATATTATTGTATAAAATTTTCAAAATAATGAACCAGATACCATAGCAATATATGAACAAGATTCGTTACTTTTAAATAATGACAAAATTAATTTAACTACTGACAATGATGCACATGAGTTCTTAATTAACAGTGAAAATAATATATTGGTAGAAATGTTAAATGAAAACGACACGAACAACATTTTAAATGAAGGTTATATTGAAGAGGATGGCCTTTTAACCGCAACGCCTGAATTTCAACGAGTTTTGCCGACAATTATTGATGATCTCCCTGTGCAATGTGAAGATGGGGTTGTTATTGAGCCATTAACTATTAAAAATCATTTACAGTGGCCAAAAACTCCTGAAAGAGCAGGTAAACGTAATTCGGAACGTTTACCATATGTTATCACATCAACAGGTTGGAAAAAAATATATGAAGATAAAGAAGTTTTGAAAAAACAAAAAGAAGATGAAAAAGAAGAAAAGAAGTGGAAACGACTTGAAAAGAAAAATGAGAAGATAATAAAAAAAAACTGTCAACCACTAGAAAAACGCAAATCAATAAAACCCAAAACAAAAATATTGGAAACTAAGTCAAAAATTAATGTAATATCGTCAGTTATAGTAAAGTACCCTATTATTAAGACAAAACAAAGTGCGGAAAATATGGAAGATATTTATGCAAATCATTTGGCATCTGAGCCATCTCCTCCAATTTTGAAAAAAAAAAACTACCGGTGCGGAATTTATTTTTTGAGGAAAATAAAACAACATTAATCAATGAGAAACATAATTGTATCTTCAAGGGCCTATGTTTTATTTGTACTCGAAATATTACCAGTTCTGCCACTGGAATCAAATGCAATGACTGCACCAGAACGTACCATATGAATTGTCTACCCAAATTAAATATTCCCATATCAGGTGAAAAGTTTATTTGTAAGACTTGTTTGAACAAAAAATCTAAAATCAATTAAAATAATTTCTTATGCTTTAAAAATAAATAAAAAAATAACAATTGTATTTTTTAGTTTATACTATTTACAAAATAAAAGATTTACCTGTGTTAGTTATTTATTTTAGACGTTTTAATTTATACCTTCTAAATTTGTGTTAATTGGGTAGGTACCTAGGTATATGTCAAAACTACCTAAAAACGTAAGTGCCAATAACTGAAATAGCTGATGCCAATAGGTGCAAATTGGGTGCCAATGACTGAAAATTATTAAAGTTTTGTAATAGTACATATTTTAATTTATATTATTTACAATAACAAATGTTTAACGAATACCTCTTGTAACAGTAACATATCAACAATCATTCAAAATAAGTTTCATTACTTTAAGAATTAAAATTAATATTTAACATTCAATTAAAGACATCAATACGGCTAAGATGCCAATCACTGCCTATCTTACTCTAGCATAAGATGCATTGCTCGTGAATTCTGAAGAAGCATGGTTATCACTTCTACAAATATCAATGCCATCAGGCGTATATTCTGTGAAATAATGCCGGATCGATCAAATATAGACCGAAACTTTTTGCAGCCTGTCTGTGTTACCGATGAATGCTAGTTCACACTTAACAAGGGGCCCAACGTTATTGTTCATTGTAATTAAATACGTGAAATTATATCTGACTAGTAAAATTATTCTCATCCTTAACATGACATTTGTCAAAGTCACGGCAAGAGTTTTTATTAAATGGTAAATGGTTAAACATATTTTTATTATTTATGAGGTGGATTCTAGTACAAACATAAATTAAATGGATGATACATTTACATACATTTTTAATTCTCTAAAAAATATTCCTTTACGATTTTTCTCTAAAATTAATAGGGAGCTAATAATTACACATATTTAATTTTACATATTAAATCCGTAAATTTAGAGAACATCTATATAGAAAGTTAGATAATGCTTCTGGAAAATGTAAGGGTTTATAATTTAAAGATATCGGTTTTTTCTATGATTAGATTTCTATAATATAAAAGTTACATAAAATGTACAAAGATATCACAAATCACAAATAACCCTTTTTGCCATCAAATCGGTGAAAGATGTAAAATAGCCATATCAATGGTTTGTATTAGTAAGGAAAAAATTGACAACAAATAATCGAATTAGAACAAACTACATTTATGTAAGTTGGAGAAACAAAATATTTTGCCAACTAATAAAATTCACAGCCATAAAATTGAAAGAGTTCAAAACTTTTACTATATACTAATGGACTGCTATTCCCCCTCCATTTTCCATATAATCACTGCTCCAAAAGTTGTCCACGAGCTGGAGCCCGATATAAGTCCCGCCCCGGAGCCGAAAATGGAGCGTAATTTAAAAACCGGAAAGCAAAAAAAATATTTCTCGATGTATTCATCAGCAATGTGGAGAATGCAAATGCGAACATATTTCGGCAACTCGGGTCTACTTTCCTACCTGTTCTTTACAAGCAAAGCATCAACCCATAATTTGCGAAGTTCCGGATTTGATGGAAATCTAATACAAAATTTTAGGTTATAAGTCAAAAGTCAACTGACGTGTATATCAGCTGACGAGTGTTATAACCGCGTTGGCATATAGGTATACCTGAACGTATTGCAGCCTTTCGCATAGCAATATTTTGACATAGTTTGAATATTTGACAATATAAATGTTTATATATTTAAAGGTGTGAATAAATTGTAGGGTATCACAATATGCAATGCGAGCTCATAGAGTCATATATCATAGACACAAAACAGCTACCTATTTAGTAACATACCGCAACCATTTAGGGTCCCGCCGCGCCACCGTTGCTTGGAGACCACTGAACTCTATACATACTGGAAGGGAGGCTGGTGCGCCTTTCCTTGAAAATATTGTGTCAGGCGCAGAAGAAAGACAAGGAAGAAGCGTAAGGGATTTGCATCGCGGTCTAACACGTTACCGTATACCTGAACTCATAGCACCTCGCAAGCAATATCTTTTAGCTGTTGCTTCTACCTGTGACAGGACGCTATCCGGGCGAAATCTGTGTTTAATAATGTTTGTTCTGTAGAGTAAACGTGAAAATGATGGCTGATTGTGTAGCATATGGATGTAAAACCGTTTATTCGAAGGACCCAAATATTCAGTTTCACTAAGTTTTTAAGTTTAAGTTTTTATGTAGTATTTATTTTTGTTTCACACATTTGAATAGTACACGGGAATAATCAGAGTTCATTTTACTCGAAAGCAAAACGGCAGATACAGATTTTACCGAAAAATAATTAGCATTTATATCTTTATATGATATATGTTCATATGAACTTTTCTTCATAAAATGACGTAAGGAATTACACCCTGAAATATTAGAACGTCATTAAGGACCACCATGTATTTTGTATTGTTGTGTTCACAAAATTGTGCTGCTTTGTATATTTTTCTATTTCAAAGTTGTCTAATTTTATTTCATAATTTGTATATTTTGTATGTGTTCACAAAATTGTACTTGCTGCTTTGTATATTTTGTATGTGTTCACTAAATTGTACTTGCTGCATTTTTGTAATTCTATTGCATTCTAATATACATAAATGATTTTTTCCGCTACCGACAACGTAAATACGCATTGCATGCATGGTTACAGGTACCGTAAGTGGCTGATAACATTCGTGGTGTTTGTTGTCCTTGACGACGGAACTTAATTTTTACTTACGGACCTAGGAAAATAATAAACAGAAACGTAACGCTCCAACATATAGGCGAGCAACACATTTTCGTCTATACCTACAGAATCGGCATCCTTTTTACATAACCACTGCTTAAAAAGAGTCGTAACAGGACACATACCTTTTTTGATTTTGTCGGTAACACATTCTAACACGCAATATTCGCAGCTTCGTTTGCATCCGTGCCCGCAAAAACTGTCACTGGATTGACACAAACAAACAAAATTCGACATTGTTTTCTCCGTTGCTGGGTTGCCATAGGACGCATAGAACGCATAGGTGACTATAAAAATTTGAATCCCAAAAGTTACAAGCCGTATTTTAGAATATTTTCTGATCATTTTTAAGTATTATATTTCCGGTAGCGGAAAAAAATTAATAAGCAACACGGAACGTAATGACAATTAACATTTTCGGCAGGCGACGAGCCTCGGCTCCGCCTCGGTTCGTATTCGCCTACCTCAAATGTTAATACGTCCTTACGTTCCTTGTTACTTAAATAACTATTTTGCGCTACCGTTGTATATTGCTATGCTTACTGTGCGTGTATTTAGTCACGTTCGAATGGCTTTCCCGGACTAATTTCGGTTGCTAGGAAACTCACAAAATAACAAGTCTGTTCTGTATCATGACAGTCCTAGTAGCGTTATGGGCTAGATAAAAGAGCAGCGATTTTTAATTATAAAAGTCGTTTTGAACTATTTTCTTACTATTTTTATAACTATTTTAAATCGTTAGCGCAAAAAATACTATACAACACTCGGTTCGTTAAGTGCATTCAAACAGGTCTCGAAAATTACAAATACTCGGCCCTACGGGCCTCGTATTTTTAAAATTTTCTCGTCCTGTTAGAGAGCACTTACCGAACTTGTGTCGTAATATACTATTGTAGTTGTAGTGTGACTTTATTTTCAAAATAATTACCCATCCACATGAAATTCCATATAGACACAATTATCAGTAAGTATAACAAGGGTATCAAGCAGTACCTCATAAAATACAAATTTTACAGCAGACAAAAAATCTACATGAGCAGATATATTAATAACAAAAAATATATTATTTCTAATTGTAGTAAAAATTATATTTTGAAATTATATTATAACGCGAATCGCGCGAAATTCGCGATATTTGTCCCATATACGGCATTGAGTAGGAGCCAGAAAGCAAGCCCTTGCGTCGGCGGGTTGCATACTTTTCGCATTTGCCTCAATCGTTGGGCAAATAGCATCCCTTCCAGTATGCATAGAGTTCAGTGTTGGAGACACACATGAAACGGCGCTAGCAGTCCATTAGTATATAGTCAAAGGTTCAAAATAAATTTTTAATGACAATTTCTTTGAAATGTAATAGTAATAGAGTTGTCCATAATCGCATTAGTATGATCGATTCTCTTAAACTGGCTCATTTACATGCAAGATGTATGCGGATGTATGTATTGTTTATTAACCCATTAGCACCTGTAGGACCATATGGGCCCACCGCGGAAGAAGACGTGCCGGCAATCGTTTTGTCACCTTTCGTGCGTGTACGGAAAGTTTCGCTTATTCTATTTATAGGGTTATCTTCCACGAACACGCGAACGCAATTACCGTTTAGTTCTTAGTAAACTTTCAAGAGCTACAGTGTTTAGAATATCCGCATAATTTGCGATACGCTGAATCATGGACTTTCGCCTTGTGTAAGTTGTGCCATAATAAAATGTTTGACAATATTTATACTAACAATATTTGATTTGATTTATACAACCTATGTATTCCAAAACCTGCAGGTAGTGATTTTCGTGTAATCAATGACATACGCTTTGACACTATCAATCACTACGTAATTCCTGTCCCGGAAGACAAACGAAGACGATGCGCTGGTAATAATTGCACAAGTAAGGGCAGAACCATGTGTTGCAAATGCGATGTGGGACTCTGTATTGAATGCTTTAGAAGTTTCCATACCAAAAATATTTAAATTAAAAAGCATTTTAAATTATGTAAATTTTAATACAAGCGCCTAGCGGTCCCATATGGGTACACCTATTTGTGCACCTGTTTTTGAATAAAAAAAAATAAATATGCACAAATATTGTTTTAATAACCCTTCAGTAACATGTTTTTACAAAAAAAAACACATTAAAAAAAATTCTCGTCGTTAATGGGTTAAGCTAGTTAATTAACTGTTGTGTTTGAACTTTATTATTGCCTTCAAAACAAGAGGTGGTAATAATCCGAGTATATTTTCATATGTCTAATTATGCTATACTGCGTTGTGTAGAATGATTAGGCTATGTTATATTGTCTCCTCGACTGCTCATTTTCTATTATGCGGTTCATTGTAGAATAAGTAGCAAAACATAAAATAAAAGGAAACATGTACATATTTTCCCAACATGATTAATAATATTCTTAATTTAAATATCTACCTTGATCCTATGAAAAATTTATCATTCCTTGGGGCAACAATTACATGCTTTCCTCCAGGTCGCCCGCCTCTGTTCGATCTGCCATATCGCATCCCCATCATGAATGGTCTGTCTGAAATTAAAAGAGAAACATATTTCAGGAACCAATTATCTTATCTTTTCCTAAATTAAGACAAATATTTATAGCACGCATTATTATTTACTTTCTACGAGAAAGTATTATGATCGTAATTTTTTTCAAATTTTTTTTTACGGAAATATCCGTTTTGGGGTCCCTAGATGCCATTTCAACAATTTCTGGAATTTTTTTTGTGTTTTTGTGTATGTGTGTGTGTGTCTGGCTGTGCGCGCTAAATATGAAACTTTGAACATCCATCTTATTTGAGAATCTGAAGAACTGAAAAGCTTTTGGTAAAATTTAGTACGCCGGGAGTGGGCATTTACCTTAACTGTTTTTTTGTTTTTTGCCAATATTTTCTTAAATATGAAAAATATCACAAAAACATTTAACAAACATTAAAGACAACAAAGAAATTAACATCTTTTGCTTGAAAACATTTTTCATAAAATCTATTTTATTCGAGAACTTTTTTTTTTTTAATTTTTGGTTTATAATTATAAAACGATAATAGTTACAGCAAATGTATGTTAATAATAATATTTATGTAGAGAATGCTAAAATGAACAACCTGCAAAGAATAAGTAAATTGAAAATAAACCATGAAAACGTGAACATACATGATTCCAAGTCGGAGAAAGTAACATGATGGCCACATCACCATTTTTTAAATGATAATTAGTAGTGTATAAATAAAACCATCTATAACACAAATATGTAAAGCTTCTACGCTTTTAATCGAAATGTATATTTACGAATTAGTTTTAAAGGCTAAAACGTAATTGTTTTTATGTAAGAAAATAGTTACTTAGGTTGTTTGTTTTTAGGTCGTACATTTTCGTACTAGTACTTAACGATAAAGTAAAACTGACTCTTATTTCAGTGCCAGAAATAACAGATTTTAATTTAATTTTTTTAAATTACTAATGAAAAAGAGAGATCAATTATGGTAGTGGTTTATAGCGATAGTACTTACTATCATTCATAATATTTATTCCTGAAGAAGATGGCAAGGTTTGGTCGTTTTTTGTGCGAGTTAGATTATTTATCGTAGTCATCAATTTTGTATTAAATTTACAATGAAAACATTGGTGTATCTGCACTTGCATACTATGATTGAAATATATACAGGGTGGGGCACCTCATCCGACGCGGTAATTTTATGGAAAACTATGTAACTTCGTGTTATTCTTTTCAAATGGATAGACGTAGGATCGTTGTACACACAATTTAAAATTATTACCATTTATACAGGGTGTCCCATGAAAAAGATACACATCAAAGTCATGTTTTTTTTTAATGGAACACACTGTATTTTTGTATTTTTTTTAATTCGAGGGAGTAAATATAGGTGAGTTACTACAATATTCCCTATACCTATCGATTACCGTTTTGGAAATATTTAAAGATCTGTTGAAATGAATGGTACAGGTGAATTATATTTGCCCCAGTGATTAACGTTGAACCATTACAATCATTTCTATTGTTTGGTTAAATGCACGAACTATAGCTCTAACCATGCTTTCATATAAAAAAAAATACTAGATAATAAAAAGAAAATTCTAGCTTATAAAGTTGAATTACTTTGTTTTTTCAAATGGCACACCCTGTAACGTATTCTCACTTCGAACCCAATCAATTATTTTTAAGATTGTAGGGTTCCCTCTTCCTAATCTCAATAGTTTTCTTGTATTCGGCGATTTTCATATCAGGAATTATTATTAAATTTAAATGTCACTGACCCTTTGATGAATAGACGAACGGAGGGGGACTCATCGGACGTTAATTGTAATTGGCTAATAAGTATACCGTGTGGTTGGTCATATATCTGAACATAGGGAAATAGCATGGGAAATAACGTTTTTGAAAATTCCTGCCCACCAAATTTACGTACAAGCATAAAAGTGGTATCACTTGAAACATCCTATTTGTTGATGCCAAATACTTGCACGTTGATGCCTTGTTTTGAGGATAAACTAGTATTTTAAATAATAAAATTTGTACTCGTAAAAATAAATCTAGGCTGTGAAACATCAATATAAATAGCCACGACGAATAGAAACTGCAAAATAGAATGTAACAAGAAAACGATGATCTATTCTTACAACGAATTAGTATTTATTGCAAAAAGGAACTTATGTAAATACATAAAATAAAATAATTAACAATAAACTCATTTCACAACAACATATATTTTAACAGATATTCAAACAGTCCTCCGTTTTCAACTAAACAATACCCTAGTCTATTGTAGAAATAATTTTTAACATTTGCTAACTGACTATTCGTGATAAGTGCACATTCTGCTGTCATTGCAGCCCTCAAAGAATTTAGGTTTGGATGGCGTCTTTGGTAAATTTTAGTTTTAAGATGACCCCACAAAAAGAAGTCGCACGGTGCCAAATCAGGAGATCTCGTTCGCCAGTGAATTGCTCCACCACGACCAATCCAATGATTTGGAAATGCTTGGTTTAAATAAGTTCTTACATCGATTCCAAATTGCGCGCAGATCTGTCGTGCTGATACCAAACCTCCTGACTTTCTCGCGCTGCTTCGTCTAATGCAGGGCCAATCTTAGTTATCAATAGCTCCAAATATGATTCCGAATTTAAATTTTCACTTATTTCAAATGGTCCAATTATTGTATTATTAAAAATCCCAGCCCAAATATTATTTTTTTGTGGGTACTGGCGTTCTGGTAGACAATTTTATCCTTGGACTTTCTTGAGACCAAAATCTAGTATTTTGAACATTGGGTTCATTGTTTAGGGTAAATATTGATTCATACGTAAAACAAATAGATAAAAGAAAGTTACGATCCTGGTTTGATCTTTCTTGCATTTCTTCGCAAAATATACGTCTACTTTCTTCATCAAGTGGTAAAACTTCCTGGTGGCATTGTACTTTATACGGATGGTAGTTATGTTTCTTTAGTATTTGTAATACTGATGCATGATTTATTTGCACTCGCGAGCAATGTTTCTTGCACTCAAATTGGAATTTATATTGATTAATCCCAGAACTCTTTCGGTAAGGGTTTACTTTAGGGTAAATCGGTAAAAATCGGGAAGTGGGCTGTTTTTTTATTTCTTCTTAATTCTTTGTAGACGTAGTTTTTTGAGGCGAGTCCAAAAATGTATATCTTAACTTTGAGAAACATAAGGGGAAGAAGTTGTGCCCCCTTAAAGTTTCTCTCATATCGGACGTACAACTCGCTCAAAACCTGCTTTTCTGGGTAGATTTTGGTAAACCAACAACCACAATCAATTTATAATAATGTAAACTTACGATTTGAGTAGTAAAAATGCGAATTTTATATCTTTTTCTTTACATTAATATTTCATTTTAAGGTTATGTACAGTTCATTGTTCCGCCGAAACTGACGGACAAGCAAACTGAACACTCTATTTAGTTATCTGTGATTATTAGGGTTGCCAACTGGTCACATCATAATCGGAAAACCAATCTAATTCTCACGGAAAATATGTGAACACATAAAGTACGATATAAATAAAAATAATTATATTTCTGAAATTAACTATATTAACAATAAAACAAATGTGTATGTTAAGAGGTTAAACAGTTAACATTTACATTTAAATTACCATGTCCTTAATTTCTAGTTGATTTTCACACAGTCCCAATAAGTTCACTGATTTTTTTGAAACCTCTTGTATTTACGTTCTAGTAATTGCTACTGTTATTTCCATTTGTGTGCTATAGTGCTATTAGGGTGTTTAAAGTGAAAGTATGTGCTAACATGACAAAGAATCCTGCTTCCTATGCATTCATGACAGCTTCGCCATCACCTAATCTACTGCGGGTAAAACTACTACCCGGTCTCAAGGGGGAGGACCTTGACGCAACCAGGCAACCGAGCCAGCGTAACTGCTTCCTATGCATTCATGACGGCTTCGCCTTCACCTTATCCGCTGCAGGTAAAACTACTGCCCGGTCTAAGGGGGGACCTTAACCTGACCTTAATGTAAGCATAAGCAAGCAAGCCGGCTGTGGTCGATGGCTTCGCTTCGCTCCGCCTTCGACCACAGCAAGCCACCGTAACTGCTTCCTATGCATTCATGACGGCTTCGCCTTCACTTTATCCGCTGCAGGTAAAACTACTGGCCGGTCTAAGGGGGCACCTTAACCTCACCTTAATGTAAGCATAAGCAAGCAAGCCGGCTGTGGTCGATGGCGGAGCGAAGCGATGGCAAGCCACCGAAACTGCGTCCTATGCATTCATGACGGCTTCGCCTTCACTTTATCCGCTGCAGGTAAAACTACTGGCCGGTCTAAGGGGGGACCTTTATCTCACCCTAATCTAAGCATAAGCAAGCCACCGTAACTGCTTCCTATGCATTCATGACAGCTTCACCTTCACCTTATCCGCTGCAGGTAAAACTACTGGCTGGTCTAAGGGGGCATCTTAACCTCACCCTAATCTAAGCATAAACAAGCGAGCCAGCGTAACTACTTCCTATATTCGATTCGCTCCGCCATCAACCACAGTGAGCCACCGTAACTACTTCCTATGCATTCATGACAGCTTCGCCTTCACCTAATCCTAATCCGCTGCGGGTAAAACTACCAGTCGGTCTAAAGCGGAGGGGCTTAACCTCACCCTAACTTAAGCATAAGCGACCGGTCTCGCTCTGCTCCGCCATTGACCACATGGAGCCCGTATAAGTACTTCCTATGTATTAATGACGGCTTCACCATCACCTAATCTACTGCGTGTAAAACTACTATCTGGTCTAAAGGGGGGCAAATGTAACCTCACCCTAACCTAAGCATAAGCACCTACCATTTACAACCATTAACTGGTAGGTAATGATGAATTAAACTTATCGCCCAGGTTTGTTCACTATTTTATTCACAACCGTACGTTTTTTGTTAAAGCATTAAAGTCAAATCAAATTAAATAAACGTTAGTTCATGAAATGCGAGCTGTTTGTTTTAAAACCAACTTATAGCAACAATGCAAATACATATTACGGATAGCTATACTGAATATTTTTACTAATTACTAATATATAACTATAAAATCAAATATTGTATGCACCATGGGAGATATTCTTGTTCTTCACCCTGGGTTGACTTACAAACCCCGGGCCAGAGGACCTCCATATCTCCCTTAATGCATAAATATCTATTACATTGCCATTTAATCATTGACTAAAGTCCCTAATTTTTACCAGATGAATTTGTGTCGTTAGGATCCAGGTTAAAGATACATGCGTGTGTTTATGTTTGGTAGGGGCACCTTTTCCCAAAAAAAATAGAAACACCCACAAAATTGGGGCACAAATAAAGAAATTGTAAATAGATTTACAACAGAACAATTTAAAATTCGTGTCAATTGTTAATGCACATAAGAAATCTAGGGTTAACGCAATGATAGTTCACAGATAACTTTATAGAGTGTTTATTTCGACACGCCACTCCTTCAGTTGCGGTGGGACGATGAACTAATGAAAATACGCATTTTTAACATGACCTTAAAATGTGAATTTTCATGAAGAATAGGATATAAAAATCGCACTTTCACCACTTAAATCGTAAGTTAAAATCATTATTAGTCGATTGTAGTTGTTAGTTTACAAGTTATTTTACACAGAAACTCGTAGTTTGTGCGAGTTGTCCGTCGAAAATGGAAACTTTAAGGGGGCATAACTTTTCCCCCTTACGTTTCCGCGGGTTAAAACGTACATTTCTGAACTCGGCTCAAAAAACTATGTCTTCAAAACAAATTTCAGCCCCCGGGTCGATTTACCCTAAAGTAAACACCAGCCACTCTTTCATCCAAATCTGAATTGTTTCGACTAGAGCGATTGCCTGAAAAATCTTATTTTAAATACCGGCGATTAAATACAAAACTGTATGTAATTGCTATTACCTTTACTAGATTCAGCTGCGACACTCGCCGTAGTTTCGAATTTTCGCTCATAAAATTGTATGGTCCCAATTGTTGGAATTGGCCTGCCTTCAAATTGTACGGAAAATATGTCCCTACTCTCCGTAAACAATTGCCGGCATAAAACGTTTTAATGATGAAAACTCTCTCTTCGTTCGTATAAACCGAATTCATTTTGTAATATTAATTACTTAATTGTCAAATCTGATAAATTTTCAATTGTCAATAAGCGCGGAAACATGAAAATCGAAATAATTTGTTTAGACGTTTCACAGCCTACATTTATTTTTACGAGTACAAATTTTATTATTTAAAATACTATTTCATCCTCAAATAATGCATCAATGTGCAAGTATTTGGCATGAACAAATTCGCACAAATAGGATACTTCCAATGGTATCACTTTTGTGCTTGTACTTAAATTTGGTGAGCAGGAATTTCCAAAAACGTGATTTCCCATGCTATTTCCCTATGTTCAGATGGATGACCAACCACACGGTATAATAAAGCGTAATACATACGTTGTAATAATATTACAACTTATGTATTACATTTTACATTTATATATGCTCTATTTAGTCGTAAGGGATCACTTACGATTGGTGAAAACAGTGTGTTTATCAATTACGAAGTGGGATATGTTATTAAATCATTATCGTGATTTTTCCACCGGAAATCGCTAGTATACTGTATGTTCAATTACCTTCAGCAAACTAAATATGAGTCGCTGCCTCTTGCTGATATGAATAGATAATAGTGTTTAAGTAGAGTCTTGAAAATTTAAACGTCACCCTGAGTGAAGATTCAGTTTCAATTTGTTTTTAGTACGAACGGATATAACACAGTTTTGGCATTCACACACTAAAATGTATCCTGTACGGCTTGTGTAAGTAACTCGCGGTTATAACGGTGTTCCAAGAACCCGCGAAATAGTGTATATCGTTGATTCTACGTCAAACCGGATACTAAGTTTTATTTGATGATTCCGATTTTTTTTTAAATTTTGTAGACGCATTCTACAAGTCATGTTTCCTGAAAAAGAATTGAGATTTATTTACGGTTGTAAATTGCAAGAAATCACGAAAAACTTCGGTTGTGCTTCGGTTTGACGTGGAATGAGCGATATGTGAACGTACCTAAAACACTATTCTATTGAGAAGATTGGCCGTTTCTCGAACATCGGGCGGCGCGCCGTTCAAATCTCTTCATCGCCGTCTTGTTTTCATTGCGTTAAATTGCGGCACTCCGTTGGAGAAATTATGACGTTTATGTACGTGTTTTCATAAACAAATCGTAACACACACGCGCGTAATAAGAGTAAAAATGATTTAGTCATCTTAGCACGTTAACTTACTAAATATTAAATGTAAGATTTCTTCAGTAAAAAAAGATAAAGAGTATATATAAATCAGAAATTTAATAATACTATTTAAATAAATAGTATAGGAATTGAAAATTCGTAGAAAAACCTCCAGTAAAAATGGAAATTAAATGCATTAGAATGTACCTGCTCGTAAATATAATGAAGCCTATCTAATTATCTCATGTTGTAGTCAATGGTATTTACTTTAAAATCTATTTTATCCATTCTATTTATGAGGAACTAAATGATTGTATACTATAGAAAATTATTTAAAACCATATTCAATTTATAATAGTCAATATACTTTGATGTTTTAAATTGTTTTCTCCTATTATCCATTGGAGTCTTTTACTGTAATAATGCTTTCAAGAGGAACGATTAATCATGATTTATATCGTTTCGAACGTCAATTCTATAATATAATAAACGGCCATTGGGGTTTAAAATGTTTTCGATGTAGTCGGCATGATTTAGCAATTTTATAACAAATCACATAGTTGAAATAACGATGCATGTGGAAAATTTATTTTTAGAGTGTTATCTTAATTTAAAGTTGATATAAGTTCAATAGACCCTAAATATATGTCGCACATTTATTGCTAAAGTGATCTTAGTAACTTATCAATGACTTTGTAAAATAATTACGATTAATGTAGTAAATAAAAAAAAAGTACGAATTTATGGAAGGCTGAAACCCTTATCCAGCGATAAATAGAGACCGATTGTGCCGGAATTGTATACCAAGAAAACCTAGAGATTTAGAATAAATTGCGAATAATAAAGAAATACTTACCTCCTGCTCTTTTGCCATTCGAATATAATTCTGCTGCCGATGCACAGGCAAGTATCGTAGCCAAGAAATAGGCAACCAATATGACAATCTTCTGAGCATTCATCTGAAACCAAGAACATACATACTATTCACATAATCAATACTGGTAATGTAAATTAGATTGGTTGAAATATTTATGACCAATTTTCTGGTATAGAAATGTAACTCCTAGGGTTTAAAAAAAAGCATTTAAAAAGCCAATAAAAAGTGCCATACCGGTTATTTTTTTAACGCAACTTTAAAATCCGTAAATGCATTTTAGCGTTTTACTTTCCACGCCCTCTAACGGAAAAAAACGGAAAATTATAGGAAAATTCAAATGACCTATATCGATTTAAAATGTTCCGCTACACAACTCTTAATAGACGCAATTTTTGCCCAAAATGAATAGTTTTCGCTAAAAATGCAAAAAACCATTAAAAAACGTGAAAATTAATACATACATTTTCAATTTGCATTTTAAGCGTAAGGATGCATTTTGGTCAAAAATTGCTTTAAATAAAAGTTGTAGAGCGGAACATTTTCAATCGATGTAGGTCATTTAAATTTTTTTATAATTTCCCATTTTTCCGCTAGAGGGCGTAGAATATAAAGTAAAGTGCAATTAATTAATTTAAAAAAAATGGCAAAAGTGGCAAGATATACAAGGTGTCTAAAAAAGACACCACCAAAATGATATGGTGTATTCCTGAGACAAAAAACAAGCAAATTAACTAAATTTATCTATATGAAAAATTACATACTTTCCAAGATACAGCAAGTCAAAGTTTTAGATTTTTAAAATGTTTTAATCTATATCTCGAAAATGACAAATGAGAATGATTTGTTTATTTTTTTCTAACAACTACATTAGGTGAACTGCATTGTTTAAAAATTTCAAGAAATTTCTTTAAGCACAAAGGTGCTCCAGAGGACATGCTGTTTACATTATTACATAGAACTTTTTTGTTCTTCACATTTTTTACGATTCAATATTTTTTTCAATGCAACTCGTCACTTTTAAGGAATTTATAACTCTTAAAGTTTTTTTGTTTACGCCTTATTTTTAACAAAAAAAAATAAAAAATAACTTATTGTTTTTGAAAAATTTCGTGTTAAAAAATAAAATAATCTAAGTAGGGTGTCAATTCGTTGAAAACGTGTGTCAGTAGAATTAAAACTTTCAATTTAAGTAAAACTGGTTAACCCGTTGAGTGGTGGTGACCGAAGTACCGCCGGTGGCTGAAGCGCATCGAGGCGACGCGCGCACGCGCATACAATGTGTACTGTGATTTTTTTTTTATGAGGGTTATTTTGAATTTTTTGTAATTTATTAAATAATTTAATATGTTAAAATAAAAGCAGTTTTTGGATTATAGTTATTTTTAAGACTTTTCTTGCAGGACGAGCGCAATTAAACAATGAACAATAAGTTCTTTTTTATTTTTTTTTTGTTAAAAATAAGGCGTAAACAAAAAAACTTTAAGAGTTATAAATTCTTTAAAAGTGATGAGTTGCATTGAAAAAAATATTAAATCGTAAAAAATATGAAGAACAAAAAAGTTCTATGTAATAATGTAAACAGCATGTCCTCTGGAGCACCTTTGTACTTGAAGAAATTTCTTTAAATTTTTAAACAATGTAGTACACCTAATGTAGTTGTCAGAAAAAAATAAACAAATCATTCTCATCTGCCATTTTCGAGATATAGATTAAAATATTTAAAAAATCTTAAACTTTGACTTGCTGTATCTTGGAAGGTATGAAATTTTTCATATAGATAAATTTAGTTAATTTGCTCTTTTTTTGTCTCAGGAATACACCATATCATTTTGGTGGTGTCTTTTTTAGACACCTTGTATAGGGTGTTCCATTAAAAAAAATTGTTATCCATTGTTTCACGTATGTTGTCACCCTGTATAGCAGTTTAAACAAAAAATAATCAAAGCCGATGTGTATTATTCTTCATGATGTGAAAAAATCTCCAGTGTATAAAAAATTAAGGAAGCCTTCTGCAATTTTTTCAATGTGTACATGTTTTTGCCCATAACTAACCAACCGTCCATAATAGACCGATAGTATCTTATACTTATTTTAACAGCTTCTCAAGAGGGTTGAAAATAAAGAATAAAATATATGGTGTTCCATTTAAAAAAATATAACGTTGTTCTGTTTATACTGGGAGACCCTGTACAAAAACTTACATAGTTTTAAAATATACTAAATAATATCTTTGTCTCTCTGTCCCATTAGAATGATCAGGTGAAAAGAGAGTTATTTTTAAATGGTATCAGTAATTTTATTATTTTTCTTTATTCTTTTATTCTTATTGTAAATATATAGATTTATTTAACATTGATAGTAAATAGCGACTGGTGAGTGAATTGTCTAGTTGTATCTAAACTTATCAAACCTAGATCATAACTTAATTTTAAGCAACGTGTTCATTTATTTAATAATAATAACGCATTGAAATGTATCGGGCTATATTTATGTTCGTATTGTGTATTATATTTATTGTTTCGTACTTTTTTTTCATTGTACATGTTTAATTAACCCTGTAATTGGCCTATAAAATGGCTGTTGGGTTTATAAATAAATATATAAATAAATAATTAGGCGCAACGCAAAAATTTGAACAAGTAATCATGGGATATCTTTTGAGGTTAAATACTACTGAAATAAGAAATGCACATCTGTGGAAGAATAAAAAGTGATGTTACTTAAATGTAATACAGTTACATAGAATATTTTATTACTCTAGTCTAATTACTCATTAAGATGGACATACACGATTAGGTTTATCGGAAGGTAAGCCTTCCGTACACTAATCCGGGAGTCAAACTGCAACATTGCTGGTTAGATCGGCCCAAAGGCAAGACCTGAACTACCGCCCAACTGTCAGCGCTTTAATAAAAACTGACCAAAACCAGTTGCAAAAACGTAGAATGTATGTCTGAACCGAGATTACAGGTTTAGTGGCCGGAAGGCACGGCCTCCGGCAAACCTTATCGTGTACGCCCACATTTATAACGTTCTCAAAAGAATTGCTGTGAAACTTGTTTGACATCTCTTATACCTCCTTTTCCTTTATTATCAATAGCATAAAATCGCTTTCACTCGATGTGCTCCTCTAGTTTTAAATGTTTCTTTCTAATTATCGGCAGGTCTCTTCCTAAGAGTGTATCATATTAAAACGTTCACTGCGTCAAGGGGCATATGTCTCCTGTCGTGGACGTCCGCATTTAGCAGAATAGAATTCTATCGAAATTCACTTGGCGGAGGATATAATTTCGTCGTACTTTGACGGATTTAAAACTTTTTTGCACTTGTATGAATTTTCTTCTGACTATTCTGTTTTGACTATACGCATTGAACAGTTAGATATAGATTAACGCTTAATACTATAAAATTACATGATCATTTTATTATTAGGACCATCCACTTAATAGTTCTGATTTAATTTGATATTTATAGCGACCCTGTAAACGCGTTCAGTCGTCAAAATCACTCGTCGTCGTTACAGTATCGATATTGCATTTTAATTGTAATATATGCAGGAGAACAATGACTCTGAAACTAATAATAAAAACATGCAAATTACCAACGAATTTTGAAATATTAGAGTTACCATCGACTTTATATATATGAAACCTTATATAAAGCGAAAGCTTACTTAATGAACTTTTAAATTATGAAATAGTTCCATTTGAAAAAAAAATAGAAATTGTGCAGTTTGCGAAAGGCTATAATCCTGTATAATACGCTGAGTTATGTTTTGGTTGATAGAGTAATTTTGAAGACTAAAGTTCAACTAAACTTCACCACTAAATTAGAACGAATTATTTTTTATAAGTTTCAGGGGAGCACTTTTACAATTTTGTTCAAATTTTTGTATAAACAACTGTATAACATGAAAACGGCGGGGTTTCAATCCCCACAACCTAGATCATTTTAATCTCCAAGTAACAAGGAATCCAAAAATGCTAAAATATACTATTTAAAAAAACATAACTTTGTTATGAGACACCCTGTATAAATTTAAATATTTTTGTTGGCAACAAATTCAATCTCTTCTCATGTAAGTTTTTTTGGTTTTCTGGGTATTCTTTTCAAAATTTAGATTGTTCTTTTAAAAAATTACACAATTATTT
Organism: Ocypus olens; assembly: GCA_910593695.2. NCBI lineage: Eukaryota > Metazoa > Arthropoda > Insecta > Coleoptera > Staphylinidae > Ocypus > Ocypus olens. The sequence continues at coordinate 33,521,206 of OU343047.1, forward strand.
CCACTGTGAAACTAAGCTGTGAAACATACTATTCCTTAACATAAATTGTAAAACACAGAATTTCTTGTAAACACACTGAATACGCTAAATTATGGCCTACTAATTGAAACTGATTCAGTCTGCTTGGACTCAAAGTCCAAAACACTGCATGTTACAAAGGCTTAATATGCAACATGATTCAAGAAGACATGTTCAGACCTGACAACTGCGCGAATATAATTGTTTTGGCATTGTATTGCACTATACAGGGTCTTCTTTTTAACTCAGAACATATGATTGGTAATGTCTATGTTCTATGTCGTAATAATCACCTCAACGCATTGCAATGTAGGCAACCATACTTACACTCTGTTTTATTTAATTGTCAAAATTGTGTTATTAATAAAAATGTATTATACCACCGAAGAAAGAATACAGATAATTAATTGGTACAAGAGTGGGAACAGCATTCGACGTGTTAGAGATTTGTTTTCGGTCGAGTATCCGAGCAGACAAGTTCCATCCATCTCAACAATTTGTAATATTGTCCATAATTTTGGCAATACTGGCTGCGTGAGTAATTTTCACATTAAAAGGGCTAAAGGAAATCACATTTCAACGGAAGAGATGAAACTCAACATTTTATGTTACGTAGAGCAGAACCCCATATCATCGTTAAGAGTTATCGCAGCACAGTTTCAAATAAGTTCAGCTTCCGTTTACAAGACATTAAAAGAATTTAAATACAATGCTTACAAGTTTTCAAATCATCAGCAACTATCAAATGAGGACAAAGACAAATGAACAGAATTCTGTGAAACCGTATTCAATTTAATTAATAATGATCAAGAAAGTTTACACAGAATGATATTTACTGATGAGGCATCATTTTCCTTAATTAATTCCTTATAGATACCATTCCTTACACAATAATCCTCGCTTACAAAATTTGACGCACGCACAATACAATGCGAGAGTTAATGTGTGGGCTGGACTAATTAATGATACCCTTATTGGTCCTTTTTTTATTAATGGAAATCTAAACAGTAATGTTTACTTAGATCTTCTGCGAACTCGTATAATGCCAGATATTCATACACTAAACATTGCTGCTCCTTATTATCAGATAGATGGAGCGCCTTCACATTCTACAGCTGCCATTACTAATTATTTAAGTGAATTACTTCCTGATCGCTGGATAGGTAGATTTGGTCCAATACCTTGGCCACCCTGGTCGCCTGATTTGTCTCCAAACGACTTTTTATTGTGGGGGTATCTAAAAAGCAATGTTTATAATAACATTATTATAAACAATACTTCAGAGTTAAAAGATCGTATAATTACTGTTTGCGATGAATTAAGAAGAAATCCGCAACACATTAGAAATGCTAATCAAGGATTTAAAATCGACTTGGCTACTACTTAGAACGTAAAGGTGGTCATTTTGAATATTTATTATAATTACTTACGATTTATCATTGTTTGTTTCATTAACCTCACTTTATTCGTAATAATTTTAAGCTTTCACTGTACTGTGACAGGTCGACGGGACCTTGTGGGTACTTGGTTACCTATATTGTCAATACATTCTAATGCGTTGAGGTGATTATTATGACATAGAACATAGACATTAACAATCATATGTTCTGAGTTAAAAAAAGACCCTGTATAATATATTTCAAAATGAAAATACAAGTTATTTGAAAAAAAATGTCGCTGGGGTACAAAAATACCCCACCCGGCCTTCGTTAACAGCATTCAGGGAAATAAGAGAGCCTTTTTCTCCTTTTCTGTTGCAAAATAAGCGGTAATATTAACCACAAGATTCGGCGCCAGAGAATTTACACATGTTTGAGGTTAGACCACACGTATAGATTGGACTAATTTCTGAAAAGAACTGTTTTTATATAGCACGAGGATATGTTCATCATTATGTGTTCATATTACGTGTCAAAATGCTGGAAACGTTGCGACGCCACTGCAGGTACGAATCGTGCAATGACTTTGGTACCGGAATTCTGTTTTTGTTCAATGCATACGAAGACCGTATGTCGTTAATTGCGTTACATGTCACATTATGTACTATACTTTACCAACGACCTTACATTTATTTGCTTAAACTAAGGACAAATTGGAACTTAATCTTATCCGGGTGACGTTTACATTTTCAAAGCTCTAACTAAAAACTATAGTCAATTCATATCAACAAGAAGCATCAATAACTTTTAATTTGCTGCAAGTAATTGAATATTTAATAGTGTAATAGCGATTGTCCGCGAAAAATCAGGCAATGATGTAATAACACATTCTATATTGTAATATTACGATATTTATATAAAAAAAAAAAATCCCGATAATGGCAATATCAGTTAGTAAACTGAACAAGCCAATTACCTTCCAAACCATTTTTCGTAGAATAATATATTGTCCGACACATTGATTGAACAATTACACGTACACCCATTGTTTTACTCATTCTGAAGTATTAATTTGCTAAGATACCTTGCGAAGGAAGCGGGTTACCGATCAGGCATGAGTTTATTGTGTTGGTTAGTATTACAACCAATATTTTGTAATCTGACATATAAATGTCACTGTCACTTTTAATATTTAAGGACGAACAGATGTATAGGACGTATGTACCGCCCCTTCCTGTCCTTTCCTGTCAATTCCGGTCCTTCTTGTTAAATCCGATCTTATCCTGTCCCATCCTAAATTGATCAATCGTTTGTGTCGAATGAATAGGGACTCAGCTGTTGTTAATTATAATTGGCTAATAAGTATATAATACCGCGTAACACATGAGTAGTAATGAAATTACATCTTATGAAATAAATAAATTAGAGACAACGGCCCGTGTTGCAGTAAATTTATTACATCTTATGTCTTACATTTTACATTTCTATTTGCTCTATCTATTCATAATGGGTGGCTTACGATTGGTGAAAACAGTTCGTAATTTATAAATTACAAAGTGGGAGTGGGTGAAATTTCTTTTGAATCATTAAATATCCGGCAGGAAATAGTTGTTTCAATAAATTATTTGTTTATAGGCTTAGTAAGACTGCTCGTTTTTATTTTATTTAGTTATTGATTTATCAAGGCAGAAAAGTTAATATTATTATTACGATTTTGATTTGATAAATACACATTTTTTTGCAATCGGAAATGTCTCATTTTAATATCAAAATTGCATTTAGTTATGTTTATTTCTGATGATGCCCTGATGTTTCCTTGGTTGAAATGGATGTAATTATAGGTTATGTTGTTGTTGGTTTACTGCAAGGTCGGTGACTTGTAGAGGTTGAATAAATTTCGTGCGCGTAGTTCGAACAAACACAGAGATTTATAGTTGTCACAAGCTAGACTCTCAACAGCCGCGAATTTAAGGAAATTGTGCAACGAGTTTTATTCAATTTTATTAATTGATCATTGCTCGCGCTTAATTTTTTCACATGTGTGTAATATGCTATTTACAACTCTTGTTATGCAATATTACACAACGGATTTACAAAAAATTTAATTAAAATAGTGCTTATCAGTTTATTCGCCATATTTTGAGAACCATCTTTTCTTTTTCGTGCAGATTATTATTCGGTATAAAAGGGAAACATTTCTTCTAATTTATCTGGCTTTGTATTTCTCCTGCCTAATTAGTTCTTAATATAACAACTTAACTAACAGTTCTAGATATTTGCCATTAAAAAAATGGATTTATAGATACGTTTCTGATAAGCCATACTTTATTTACGGTTAAGTGTGGATCCACAATTTTTTTCGGATAATATATACAATTTTTATCCTCCAATTAAAAGTATTTATTCCCCAACAGGTTACAGCTAATGACATAGCAACGATTTTACTTTCTCAACACTTTGGTTGTTACTATGGTTACGATTTGTTTAAGAAAACACGAATTCATAAATATCGTAATTTTGTCAGCGAAGTGCCGCAATTTCCAAATAAGGGAAAAATTCTTCATTATAATTTAATATAAACAGAAAAATCTTTAGGTAATTATTGATGCGAAAAAGTATAGTATCGTGAGCAAGTGGGCCATTGCCACTCGGGTGAATTGCAGCACTCGCCTAAGTCACGTGTTGCAAACTTCACCCTCGTGGCAATTACAAACTTTCTCACAAGTTTAATAATATACTATTGTTTAATAAGGCAATAAAGTGACAGATTTACTGACGCGGCTGGTAGGTAGGTAGGTGTAAATCACATTTATAATAGTCATTGTGGTGTCCATATTTTGGCATTGTGTGTGGTATAATCATTTATAAACACAGACAGTGCTTATGATGAGATATTAACTCCGGCAGAAATTAGAGAATGGGCAAGGAATATAGAAATCTATTTATTATCATGATTTCGTAAGTGACATATAATGAATATTTAAATCATATTGCATGGCAGTACACCCTAAACAGGTGTTATTCATGGAAATACATCATGTTGGTATTGCCCAGCAACTCGTTACATTTTCTATAACGTGTAAAACGTCAGTTATCACCGGATTTTTTTAAATTGTTTGCTCGCCGAATTCGATCTGTTCGTATTTTCCGGTAATTTTTCAATGCTTTCATCAGTAATAGTATGGATAGGCATTTCTCAAAATCTTGGTAAGGTTATTTTAACCACAATTATTGTAGCGCAGATTGATACGTCTGACACTTGGTGTCACCAAATTTAATGTTTAAAATTATGAAGTGTAAACTTTCTGTTCGGCGAATTGTCTACTCGAATATAACTTGTGACTGATTTTCTTAGGCAATTATTAGCGTCTGGATCTTTCTTGCTTATTGCTTCGCAGTCTTGCCGATATTCGTGATCCTAACGCTGATAATTGCCGGCCAAATCACACTCGACACTCGTTAGATTACAGTTTAGAAACACTTTTCGATACATTTCTTTACGGTTGTAGTCAATGTAGTCATTATGTCCATGGACACTCACGTATTGCATAGCCAATCTGAGTAAATGAGGGTTCATGTTATTATTGTTATTAGAAATTAAATGATCAAATTCAAATAAAACTCACATACGTATTGTCGCGAACCGGTGTTATTTGACTTAGAACATCCGGTTCGCGAGTATTGCAGCCGCGTATTCATCGGGTTTCAAGGACTTCCTCGATATTTGCTAGTCAATAAGTTTTTGTGCTAATGAGTAAAAATCGAGGGGGTCCGGGAAGACCGCTGGCAAGTCTGTCGGTGTTCCGCCACGATCAGAGAAAGTCGAAAATATAGTTATTAGTTTTAATAGTTAAACCGTTGCCGTTGTTTTAATTGATGCACCAGCTCTGTAAGCTAAGGTAAGGACCCTCATTTATATAGTTGTTACCTATTGTATCTGACCTTCGCGACGGCCCCCACGCGATAATATTCTGTAACCTCAAAATCCTATCCTAATTTTTTCAGCAACTCGGGTTTTCGTAGGTGGGAAAGTTAGGCAAACACACGGTGTTTGGAAAAAACTGACACGGTGTTATTAATACTTCGGACAACTCGTTATGGGATTCTTCCACAGTGGAAATAAGAAGGAAAGTATGTGCTAAGCGAAAATAAATTGAAACGTCAATTGCCGGGCGCCTCCTATTGGTAGAGCGGAGAGCAACTTTCGCCACTTTCGTGTGGGTGGCCCGATTTTTGTGCGTGGAAAAGATAAAGATAATTAAACGTGGTGTCATTAAACTCCGGGAAACCTTTTTGAAACGGGAAATTCTATCTGATTGGCGAAATAATATTTCGTAGGTTTCATCTTATTGGCTCATTACTTTGTCTGCCTAGGTATTATCAAGCATTTTTCAAACCAAATCCGGAAAAGTGAAACTGCCTACCAGCAGTCACAAAAAATCGACATTGTATATCAATCCGCGAAAAAGTAATTTGTAAGATTTGTGTTGAAATGGAGTAAAATATAATGGATGTGGGATGTGCTTTCGAACATATTAAAATTGAAGAAGGATGGAAACCGCAAAACCGGGTGTTCGCAACTAGTCGCGCAAACGATACGAAACGGCATATATTTACAGTACAAGAAAATTTTTGTAACATTGCAGTATTGTAATTGTTATTGTCATAGAAAGAACATAACAGTTCATTTCTTTCAACAATAGCTTTAAGTCAAATAAAAAATACGATGGTGCAAAATCAACTATTACGACATTTTATTAATTTGTTTAAACTTTTACTTTCTTACGTAAATACGCGCAAAGAAAGCTTTACTTTTATCAACTAAAGAAACTAAAAAAAGTTACTAAAGAAACGAGTTAGTGAAAGTACTTTACACTTACTATTATGTCACTTTCACTCACCCTAATGTCAGTGGAAATATTACAAAGTGTTCTTAAGGTGTTATATGCATATTTTATGGACATAATTAAATAAACTCACAAACGTCAAAATTGAACAAATTGCTACATAATTGAGGCATTTAATTTGAGGCATAGCAACGACATGCCTGGATTCTATAATGAGTAAAATCATTAATAAATATTCTTCACGTTTTATTTTATACATTTTATGGGCTGGAATAAACAAAACGCCATACAGCACTTGTGATGAAACGAATTTCGCTCACTTGTGCACCAATTGCACACTCGCCTACGGCTCGTGTACAACGGGTCCAGGCGTGAACGAAATTCGCACTGTCATCACTTGTACTGTAATATACTATTACATCAATACTTTACATATAAAATGTAAATAAATAAAATAATCATTTAAAGATGACAATAGTCGAAAGGTAAATATTTATTGATTCGATATGTAGTGAAAATTGGAATGCAAATGCGATGCTTTCAGAATATATTGTATGATAAAATGTAACAGCTAAAGAGGTCGACTGGGAGTATTTCAATTTACACTTGAGAAATATGAAATGCTCCCATTGTAAATATATTTCATTGCACGGGATGGCCCATTTTACAAATTTTGGAAAAGGATACCTACCGTTCATTATTAATCGTAGATATAATTATATTACATTATATTTTATTTGCAAATGAATAATAGATATTTATGCATTAAGGGAGATATGGAACGTTTTTTTTCCGAGGTTGACAAACCGAGGTCCTCTCTGGCCCGATATTTATAAGCAACCGAGGGTAAAGAACATGAATATCTCACGTGGTGCATACAATATTTTATTTTTTAGTTAAATATTAATATTTCGTAAAAATATTCAGTATATCGATGTACAATATGTATTTGCATGGTTCATTTGAGTTTGTTTGTTGTTAAATCAAACCGCCCACATTTCATAAACTGACGTGTATTTAATTTGATTTGATTTGACGTGAATGCTTTGATAATTGTCTATCTTTAACCGTCATCTTGAGCGGAGAATTTGGAAATTGTACTGTTTGTCAGGTAAATTGGAGCAGACCTCATAACTACCTTGGGAGATGTAACTCATATCTCCCGAGGGAGCTATGAGTACGTTTTCATGCCTTGTATCCATGACAATAGTGGTAAATATCATACTACAAAAAAATAAACACATGTAACTGTTCGACATATTCCATATGTTTATATCGGATGTATATAAATATAACCAACATTCCTCCAGAAATTTTTAGCTTAATATCTTAATTCTAAAATGTACCATGCTTCACAAGGTTCTCAAAGTTTGAATATCCAATCTTTAAATAGGCGTTATAATTCGATATTAATTTACAGAAAACCCTGCAATTTCGGTAGTATGACTAGTTTGAAAATTATTTGTGAGTGTGTGCAATCTCTCTATCTCAAACGTGTATTTTTAACACTTCTTAATTAGCTTATTTTTATAAAAAGCAGAGCCGGCAACGTCGACACCCGCTTATGTCATTTTTGACATAATGAATTCATTTAAACTTGATAGTTCCAATTTTGTGTCAATTCTGTTTTTCTCATCATTATTAGTTTGTATTAGTTCCCGTGTGTCAGTGTTTTTGTGTGTCTGTGTTATTTTAATTAGTACGCCGACATGTACCTAGTGTACAGTATCTGTAGTAGAAACGCACATATGGCAAACGTAGAGTACCGAGTACGTTTCCTAAATCGAAGGTTTGGTGGCAGTTGCGCCCGGGCCACTTTCACCGTCAAAAATCTGGCGGATCACTTGCGCCAAACGACCACACGGGTATGTCATCTTTGTCATTTAATGTTATATAATTAAACATTTAACCGGAAAGTAATGACGATCGCTGGCTCCGTTTCGCTCCGCCATCGACTACAGTGAGGGCTGTATAACTACTTCGTAGTTATAAAAAAAAGGGGGGGGGACCTTAACCTAAGCATAAGCAACCATTGACTGGCAAGTAATGACGATCCATGGCTCTCCTTCGCTCCACAATCCACCATAGCGACCCCGTATAACTACGTCTTATGCATTCATTAAAGTGTGATGGAAATAGAATAGAATACGCAGATTTATAACCCTTCTCCTTGGGCGCAAGGGATTCGCCGGGGCGCCTCCACCCCGCCTTCTGGGCGCAAGTGTCCCGACACCAAATCGAAGGCATCCTTCTAACAATGTATTTCGAGACTGGATCAACGGCTACGTGAAACATGTATGTTTGTCCCCGAAAATCCGAACAATTGTCGGATCCGGCAGGGGCGCATGATACAACTTGAATAGCAAGTTCTACGTAAAATCGAAGAAGATCCCTCCGTCAGTATGCGATCACATTAGATATGCTCAGTAAAAATACCGTTCCTTCGATCCTTCAAGAAAACCTTCTTTGTCCATTTCATCTCATGAAGGTCCAGCCCCTCTATTAAAATGATATACCGAATAAATGTTTGCAACAACATTTTAAATAAAATTCGTGGCGACAGCGAATTCATGACACGTATGGTTTGGAGGTGTTGGGGCAGTTGCGCCCGGGACACTTGCGCCCAGAAGGCGGGGTGGAGGCGCTCCGGCGGGTCACTTGGGCCCAAGGAGAAGGGTTATAAATCTGCAAATTACTTTACTATATTACTATTACTATATACTACTAAACGCAAGACAAGGACCATTAATAACGGAAGAACGGAAAAACGTAGAAAGGTGAAATTTTCAACAGACTTTCGAAATCACCAAAGGGGCTGGTCATTGAACATTTCAACCCCCAAATCAACCCCCCCCGAAAATGAAAAAACACCCTTTTCGACCGTTGCGGCTAGAGCTTATCAAATTTCGGATTTTTTTATGCTTCTACTATTTACGCAACTATCCATATTTATCCAATCTTCTCAACTCACCCTAACCCCCCAGGGGTACCTATTTAACACTTTTTCCCGTCTTCTTCTTTTAGGGTTCTCGAGTTGGAGGATTGGTTTGTATCTCAAAATACTCACAAACTATCCCTCCACAGATTTTAGTTCCACTTTTTTGATTTTTTGCCCTGTTCTCGAGATATGATTTTTTCACCCCCTGGGTGCAGGCAAAAACGAAAAACTTTGGGCCGCCATAGCGCGCTCAGTTTTGAAGATATCGCAAAATCGTATTAATATTTATTGGAGGAAATTCTTCTCTCTAAGATTATCTATTACCGCTGTTTTCATAACTGCCATTGTGGAGTTATTAGGGGGAGAACATCCCATTTATTGCATTTTAACCCCTACAAACAGATCGAATTCAGGAGCAAACTGTTTAAACAATAACTGACGTTTTATATGTTATAGAAAATGTACTAACGCGTTGCTAGTCAATACCAACATGATGGATTATCTGATTAGATACCACCCAGGGTGAATTGCTATGCATAACATGCAGCGTGGTCTGTTACGCATCGTAATTAGAATTTTATTGGATAATATCATCAACATTTTTCGATTTCATTGGTTAAAAAGTAAATAAGGGCAATATTTGGTGGGTCGATTTCGGATCAATAATTTTCATTGATTGAAAACATGTAAACATTTTCCAATAGCATATTTATTTATTAAAATGTGCTTTATTAAAGTTTAAGTGTAAATGAAAACGTGCCCTCAAAAGTCAATGTTTGGCGTGCAGCCAAGTTACCGCTTCAATTGTACTACCTCTTAAACGTATCCCCTACCTCGGAGATTAATTTTTAAAGACGAAAATCGCGTTTTACTTTGGTCTCGATCGTGTCTGCTGTCTTTCGGTTATCTCTAAAAGATTCTGCAAATCATACCGAACTTTGATAAACGATCAAAATCAATCCGTTAACATTCGTGTTTTCGAGGTGACAAATTAGGAAAGTTGGTTTCGAAATGCATTGAATATACCTATGTCAGATTTGACATGTCAGATTCGGGGTTAGCAATGTATGAAAAGTCTGCTATTCCCTCTCCAGTTCCCATATGATCACTGCTCCCGCCCCTGAGCCGAAAATGGAGGGTAAACCGGAGAGCAAAAAATAGTTATTTGTTTAACAAGGCAATAAAGTGACAGATTTACGGACGCGGCTGGAGTTTCACCGCTGAGCGAGCTTGCGAAATCTAATGCGTTTAAAATAAGGAATAAACAGAATTTTAGGTTATAAGTCAAAAGTCATCTGACGTGTACATCGGCTGACGAGTATTATAACCGCGTTGGCACATATACGTGGACGTATTGCACCCTTTCGCATAGCAATATTTTGACATAGTGTGAATATTTAACAATATAAATGTTTATATATTCTAAGGTGTGAACAAATTGCAGGGTATCAGAAGATGCAATGCGAGCTCATAGAGTCATATGTTATAGACACAAAATAGCTACCAATTTACTAACATACCACCATGTCTCTTATAAAAGACATAATTTTAAATTTTCCTAACAGAAATAGCAAGGATTTCTATGGTATAAATACAGTTATTCTTAAAACAATAGTAAATTTAATTGTATTTCCATTATCTCATCTCATAAATGATTGTATACACACCGGAGTTTTTCCAGACTGCCTAAAAATTGCAAGAGTTGTACGCATTTTTAAGAACAAGGGCGACCCCAATGATAAGGATGAGTATAGACCAATTTCTATTGTCCCTATTGGCCCCTAGTTTTCCTATTATACATCAACGACTTGCCCTCCTTTATGCAGAACATGAAAGTGGTATTATTTGCAGACGACACTACTTTAGTCAATAAATGTTACGAACCCACTGAATTAAATGATAGAATGTATATCTCTCAGTCGAAGGCTCAACAGTGGCTCGATCAAAACAAGCTAAAACTAAACGCAACCAAAAGTGAAACAATGTGGTTCACATAGAAAAATTGTAAATCCATACAAAAATCCCGTGAAATTTCTGGGGATATTACTCGATTCAAGTTTATCTTGGGAACCGCAAATTAATGCTCTTAAATTAAGCAGGAACCTATATCTTTTAAGAAACCTGCGTGACTGTACTGACACCAGAGTGTTTTGGACAGCCTACCATGGTCTATTTTCGTCCTTAATGTACTATGGAGTACTCGTTTGGGGTCACTCTTGTCATACCTCGAGAATTTTTGGGCTGCAGCGGAAAGCTATTCGCATTATCACGGGTGTAAACTTCAGAGATGTCAAAATTGATTGAAAATGGGATGCTTACTTTCCCATGTATTTATATCTTCAATGCACTAATATACACTAAAATGAACCTATCTCATTATGAAACGCATGATGAAGTACATAATCATAATACAAGGTCTTCCCACAAAATCAATATTGCATTTCATACAGTGCATAAAACCTGAAACGCAAAGAACTATTTTGGTCTCAAATTGTACAACAAATTGCCTGAAACAGTCCAAAATCTACCGATACCTCTTTTTAAGAAACACATCAGAAAATTACTTGTGCAGAACGCATTTTATGCAATTTCTGAATTTTTCGACATGTTATACTTGTCGACGCATCAAGTATACATTTTAACCTGTATTTTAACTAGTTTGTATTACCCTACTGCTTGCGTCTTACATTTGTATTATATATTTATCAGTGGCGGCTCGTCAACTTTTGGTTTGGTGAGGCACAGATTTAATATTGTCGACACTTCACTCGGCCAATAAAACATCTGTGTATATACCGGGTGACCCAGGGTTCTGTAAAAGCCCCATAACTTATTTGCTATTTGAGATATCGACTTCTATTTTTCATAAACTGGTACCCACACTTATTCTACATATTTTAAAAATATGTATGTTTTTGTACAGGGTGTCCTAGTATAAGTAACAGATCAAAGTTATGTTTTTTTTAAATGGAACACCCCATATTTTATACTTAATTTTTAATCCTCTTAAGAAGCTGATAAAAATAGTATAAGATACTATGGGTCTATTATGGACGGTTAGTTAGTTATGGGCAAATTTGTGGCAAAAACATGTACACATTGAAAATATTGCAGAAGCATTCCTAGCAAAGATTGCTTCATTTTTTATACATTAGAACATTTTCCACATCATGAAGAATAATACACATCGGCTTTAGTCCTTTTTTGTTAATACTCCTATACAGGGTGTCAACATACGCAAAACAACGGATAACTATTATTTGAGGTTTCTGATTCGTCATGCCCCCTAAATGACAATTCCTGACTGCACAAAAATATTGTCACATCGATTAATCTTTTTAAAATCCCCCTATTTTCCTTTAAGTTGTTATTGTACGTTTCGATTTCAATTTGCCGAGCCATTAAAACATTAACTATATTTTGTTTGCCTAAAATGTGAAATTTACAATTTGATGATATATGATCTCTACTTTTGGAATGCTTATCAATAGAACGCGCTAAATTTTTTAAATCGCCATAACCATAAAACAGACTCATTGCTATTTGAAAACAATATGCAATGCCAACAAAATAATTTATTTCTAATCATTGTACCTGTCAACCAACTACATTTGTCAAACCATGCACTTTTAAATGATCGATGTTTTTGAATCAATAATAAACTAAGATCAGGTCAAGGCCTTTTGATACCTTTTACATAAACTTTATCATCGTACGACAACCGGCTAAATGGATTATCAAGCAAGAAATTTACGATGTCTTTACAATTTCTCACTGTAAGAGTGCTATTTCCGTCATCCATTATAATATAGGAATAAATACTATTTACTAATAAATATCAATAAGATTACCTTTAATAACTAACGCTGATCAACGGACGGCGGAGTGAAATGAATATATTACTAACACAGCTGACAATTGCGAGTACCGCGAGGTTCTCTCTCTCTATCACGCGGGTGATTTCCGACCAATGAGAAGCCTGTGAGGCTCGCCTCCGATATCGAAATAAATCTGCACATTACTTCGAATGTGATATGGGTAAACTGTGTGGAGGCATATTAAGTTGCATAAATTCCTACCGCTCTGGTTCATTTCTGCCGCAAGTTCGGCCTGGATGGGCGCGCTAATTCTGATCATTAAAAATCGGGAATTTTCCGTTAATACATCCATTTATAATTACTGTATAATTAATTATCAATATTAAAGCCAACACGGAAGAAATTTATTGAATAGATTTATATTTTTATAAAATAGAAAATTAATGGTGAGGCAGTGCCTCACCTGCCTCCCCTGACGAGCCGCTACTGATATTTATGTGTGTCTAATGTTCCGTAATATTTATGCACACTGTTAATTTTAATCTGTGATCCAATGAGCTTCGATCTCACGTCAACTATATTTTATTTTATTTATTCTCATGTATGTATTTCTGTGACTTGTGTAAAACATCTTGTATGTTGATGGCATTAAATGAATGATTATTATTATTACCACTTAGGGTCGCGCTGCGCCACCGTTGCTTGGAGACACTCATGAAGTAGACGTTAGCAGTCCATATGTATATAGTTAAAGGTAAACGCATTCAAAACTTTATTGCAATAATAAGCCTCATAAACATAACCCAGCACTGTAGGCTCTGCCTAGAGCATATCCGAAGGCTTTGCAGTTAGAATCCACGTAATTCCAAGTACCGTACCATCCTTAGATCGGGACTAAAAAATCGACTTAAAGTCAAAATCAAATAAGACTATCGAAACTTAATCATAAGAGGAATATGGAACGTTTAGTGAACGTAGGCTTAGAAACGTTTAGAAGAAACGAAAGAAGGAGGCAGCAGAACCATGAAGAATATCATAGATAATATATTCAAAACTTATGGTAACATTTTTTTTTAATTGATTGATGGTTGAGGCGTTAACTTCGTGATACATTTTTTTTTCTTATCTTCAACTATTGACAAGTTGTTGACTATCTCTTCAATCTCCAATTCATGAATGATTTACTCGCACATGGACGATGGCGCGGCGCAGCGGAGCTACCTTGATTCATATTGATGGGCCACACACGGGCGACGGCGCAGCGCAGCGGATCCGTCGTGGGTCACCAATTACTTCATTTTAATGTCATCATTTACTTTTCTTAATTTTTTCTTAATTCACATACATCAACTTAAGCTTGAAAAACTAGTTCTATTCTATTTCCATCACACTTTAGGTCAGCATTCACCACAGTCGCTATTGGTCTAAGGAAAACCCGCGCAAAGTTCAAGAATATGGTCACAAAAGAAGGTTTTCCGTTAACGTTTGGGCAGGCATTATATCGGGTGTGTATAAATTGGCGGATAATCTACACGTGGAGATGTTCTTCCTAAAATTCTGAATAGAAAATGTCGATGAAAAAATGTTCTACCATGCCTCATAGGCCATCGGGAGGTATTTAAAAGAAATGTACATTTAGCAACATAGAATTGACGAGCTGTCCTGTTTATCAATGATCTCATGGTTCAGAATAGAAGGTAATAGATAGACAGAGTGGGGTTTATTCACAGATGCAAGCTAAAACATATTATGAGTAAATAGTAAAATCCATTGTAATTGTACAAAACAAAACGAAAATAACACAGAAACACAAATAAACTGAAATGCGGGCACTTATACTAACTGATGAAATTGAGAAAAGCAGAATTGGCACAAACCTGGAACAAGCAAGTTTGCATGAATTATTTGTGACAAAGTGACATAAGCGGGTGACAGCACACGCTGACAAATAATCTTCAAACTAGTCATACTATCGCAATTGCAGGGTTTTATGCAAGTTAATAACGCATATTTAACGACTGGATGTTCAACCTTTGAGGATCTCGTGAAGACCCAGGAAACATTGTACGACATTTTAGAATTAAGACAAGCTGCTTAGAATTTTTGAAAGAATATCGTCACGTGTAGATTTTCCGCCAATTTATACACACCCGATATAGCATACACAAATTGAACTTCGCTGCTCCGTTATGGGAACAGAATACTAAAAGACATCAATACAGGCGCTTCGCTAACGCTTTCGAGGACAGCTCGCTCATCTAGGCAACTTCTAAAATAGACTTCTCTTGATACTATTTACTCATAATCTATTTTACCTTGCATATACAAGTTATATAGCATAGTTTTACGTTTAATTAATAATAATTGTGTAACCGTAAGTAATTAAGTGACCGCTAATGCATCTGCATGCTACATTAGCTACTTTATAATCTCTAGCGAAGGTTTATCTTAAGTTTTATATATCATGTGAGAATTGTTATTCATTTTATTACGCCCGGTACTTTTTTTAAACAGGCATTTAGTTAAATGATACGATAAAGGTATATTTAAAATTGTCATGGGTATTATAAATCTTTTTAAAGGAGTTTTAAGTAAATGTCACTTTAAGATCTGTTGGCAATAGTTTGTCTACGGATTTTTGGTGAATTTTATATTTGCAGGTAGTCAACGCTGAATTTTAACCTTTAAAAGCCGCCGATCTGCTGACGCGACTAATCCGCCATCGCCGCTGATCAGCTGGAACAGCTGAACATTGAGTGAAGTGTCATTGACTTTTATTTTCTCCCGTGACTGAACATCACATATAAGAGTATGTATGTATGTATGTATATATGTATGTGTGTATGTATGTATGGATAACGCTGGTCCGTCACTGCGCCGCATTCATTGCGCCGTATATGTGCTGAGTCTGGTTCCCGGCACGGTGATACTCCTCGGAAAACATTAGCAAATAAATGAATAAATAATTATATTATAACAAAACCGTTCTACAGAATGTGTTCAAATAATATGACGAACGAGTTAAACAATAAACTAACCACTAATTTTACTTCAGTATTATGAAAAAAATATATCGGCTGTGAGCGTATGTAGTGAACTTCATATATTTTGTTTATTGACATAAAAACAAATGTGGGAAGACAATAAAAGGTGTTTAGCAGTTACAGTGCAAAATACTTAAACATACCTTTATCTATCGGCCACGGTGTTTAGCAGTTACAGTGGAAATTTATACAAGTCAGTACTAAATATAGTCGCCGGACATAAAATAAGGGCGCTATTGCGCAAAGGTGGATCCACTTTTTGAATGTTCCGCCTTTAGGTTAGGTTCGGTTAGGTGGCGGCGAATACCCGATTTTAGCGTTCTTATCAAATTTTAAAAGTATCGGAAACTGAAGGTAAAAAATCTCTTATTCGGAGTTGTTTTCCGAAAACGAAAACTATAAATTTGTGTGAGAACATAAAGAACGAAAACGATAAATTTCGTTTTCGTTCTGATCAAGAATGAACGAAATATATTTCAGTTTTATTCTCTAAAAAGTAGGAAGTAGTTTTGCGGGCTTGCCTTAAATATGACAGGTTAAGAAATCGAGATTTCGAAGTTAATTAATTTCTATCCAATATAGGTGAACTCTACTTTACTGAAAAAATAAATTATGCTCATTTTTGTTTCAATTAATAGCCTTGGAAAAACATTTACCGCACATTTCTTGAACAAAAATTTCAAAAAATAGTGGGTGCGCTTTTGTGCAATAGCTTCAAAGTAAGAAACACTTATAAATACAGTATAAATACACTTTATTCCAGCAGTTAAAATAATAGTACTAAATAATGGATGAAGATCCAATCGAGCGTCAACGTAGATTAGCAAGAGAAAGACAGAGACGTTGGAAAAACTCAACAAAGTCAAGAGACTTTGACAGGCTCCAAAAAACAAATGCTGCATCTCAAAGACAGCGAATTGCAAACGAAACTGAGGAACATTCTCAACTCAGGCGAGCAGCAAATGCTGCATCTCAACGGCAGCGAATTGGAAATGAAACTCCACAGCAATCGCAGACCAGAAGAGCAACAAATGCTGCATCTCATCGGCAGCGAATTGGAAATGAAACTCCGCAGCAATCGCAGACCATAAGAGCAGCTAATGCTGCATCTAAAGCGAATTGGTAACGAAACTCCACGGCAATCGCAGACCAGACGAGCAGCAATGCTGCATCTCAACGACAGAGAATTGGGAATGAAACTCCACAACAATCGCAGACCAGACGAGCAGCAAATGCTGCATCTCAACGGCAACGAATTGAAAACGAAACTCCACAGCAATCTGAAGCCAGGCGAGCAGCAAATACGAGGAGAGGTTCTTTTTGGGTATACTTTTGCTGCATGTGGTGCAACCAGTTTTGAGTTTATTCGAACATTTAATGGAGAAGTTCACTCATCGTTTAAAGAAGCAGCAGCAACACGTGGTCTTTTGGAAAGCAACGACGAATGGGATCCATGCATTGCTGAAGTAATCGCTTTAATTGTGCCGCCACAACTTCGAGAGACTTTTGCCTATATTTGTTGCTTCTGTCATCCATTAAAACCACTTGATCTATGAGTCAAATATGCAGACCATATGGCTTTAGACTACGGCAAACAATACGGAATATGCAGCAAAAAATTGGCTCTTCACGACATCAATGAAATTCTAATTTAACATGGACTTTATTGCCAACGCTGTGGTCTGCCAAATCCGACTGGAAATCCTACAGAAGTTCAAGCATTTGACCCCGATCAAGATAGGCTGAATGCAGAACAACAAATTGAGATGCTGAATGAGCAACAGCATGAAGATTTTGACAAAATAGTTGCTGCTGTTTATAATAATGACTTAGAGCCTAGATGCTTCTATATCGATGGCCCCGTTGGTTCTGGTAATTTTTTTTGTAAAACACTTTGATGGCATTTATTCGTGGAAATGGAAATATTGTGCTTCCGTATGCAACAGGTATTGCAAGCACGTTGCTTAAAGAAGGACGAACAGTATATAGTGGGTTTAAACTGCCAATTCCACTTTTCGAATCTTCGGTTTCATAAATGCGTTTGACATCACCCCAAGCAAGAATTTTACACGAAGCTTCTCTAATTATCATCGATGAAATAACAATGCTTACAAAGCATGGAATAAGATGTATCGACAAACTACTGTGAGATATAATGAGTAACGAGAGGCCCTTTGGAGGTAAAGTGTTTGTAGTAGGTGGAGATTTTAGACAAATACTGCCAGTTGTTCCAAGAGGAAATCGAACCGAAATTGTCGAATGCTGCATCAAATCGTGTAATTTGTGGATAGTTTTTTGTCAACTCCCTCTTACCACAAATATGCGTAGTGCAGATCAAGAAGAGTACAACAATTGGAAGATGAAAAACTGTACATACAAAAATCGAAAACACAACGTCTGACACTGAAGCATACATACTATTAAACAAAATCCAGTTTGTGCCAAAACCATAGAAATATATCTAAAACAACAGATAGTCAACTGAATTTATAAATCGTCCTTTATTGCCATTATCGGGCAATTTTGCCGTGATTTTCACGGGCAATCGCTAGTTTTAAATAATAGCGATAGTTATCGCGCCAATCCGCTCTTCTCTGCCTCTCATCCCTCTTCCTTTGTGGTGTAGTAACTCTCATCGCGACATCGACTCCATGAGCTAGTTGGAGGTCAACGAGGTGATGATCGGCACATTTCTTTTGAAAACCCCCTGTGTTAACTATCATATTTCAGTCTACTTTCTTACGTTATTTAATATTTCATCAAAAAAGTGGCCGGTGAAATTTGACGAACGAATTCATGATTATAAACCGAACTGAAATCACTGTAACCAAACCTCAAAACTTGAAACGTCAAGTTAAATCGCCATTAAAATTGCTAAAGGGAGAAATTTCGACATTTAATATTAACGGGCATTTATCGGCTAATGGACATTTAAACTAGTTGGTAATACTGCACATTCACTCTTAAATCTCGTTTAGGCTTAACTGTCCTTTAAAATGTGTTGATAATACCGGGCGTTAGTCAGTTTAGAACATCGGTCGGGGAACCGGGGTAAATTACCCCAAATGGGGTAAAAATGATTAGTATTTTTACAAACCAGCGAGATATACGGGCCGGGCCATCTCACTCCCCACCACTACTAAAACGAGTCAAAGGGTGGGTCTGGACCATCGCGCATCAGGTGATCGGCGTTATCGCGCAATCGTGCATACAGTATTATAGAGATCGTCGTCATGTGCACATGTCTTCGAACGCTCGAATTACTGACAAGACACATCATTTCATCACCAATTTCAACGATCAAGGTAAGCCGCAATTTGAAAATTTAATTTAATGTGTTTTTCAACCACTGGTTCCGTCACCTTTCAGTTGGCAGCAAATAGAAATAGGAGAAGAACATACCAGGAAGAATTCCCTAATTATGGCTTTACATAAATAGAAGACAAAGGTACAATGAAACCACAGTGTGTAGGATGTTTGAAAGTACTGACTTTATTCTTCTTTAAAAAAAAAGTCGCTTGAAGAAACATTTGGATAATTTGCATTCACATCTGTCTTACAAACCGCGAGAATACTTTATAAATTTAGAAATGTCAAGACAAAGATTGGACAGCAACTTGTTAGGTACCTTTGATCAGCGTTCAGCACCATAGGCTAGCTTTGAAGTAGCCTGGTTGATTGCCCGAAACAAGAAACAATATACTATAATAAAACACTTTTAACTTTAACTTAAGTCACAAAAATAAACATATAAGTTATACAAAACAAAGTTAAAAGTGTTTTATTATAATATTTAAAATGTATAAAGAAGTAGAAGCCTCCAGCATAAACAAAACAATATACTATTGGTGAAAATTTGGTTAAACCAGCAGCTGTGAAAATGGCAGAGATCATGTGTGGTCAGAAAGAGGCGAAGAAACTGAATTCAGTGCCCTTGTCTGCAAGAATTGTAAAATAAAGAATTTCTAACTTGGCAGAAAATGTGAAGGAACAGGTTATTTTCTCATTAAAACAGGCTAAATATTTTGCTATTCAGCTTGATGAGACTACAGATGCCAGTAGCAATTTCAGCTAATGGTGTATGTTTGCTACAAAGGTACACATGCCTGAAGAGGAATTGTTGTTTTGTTCTCCTCTCGAGTTGAGATCTCTTAGAATTGATGAGTATAATAAGGTAAATGAATACTTTAATACTCAAAGCATTAATTTAAAGTGGGAAAACTGTATTGCTGTGTCTGTTGATGGAGCTCCAATTATGCTGGCTCATATTAATGGTT
The DNA here is from genome assembly GCA_910593695.2 of Ocypus olens. Lineage (NCBI taxonomy): Eukaryota > Metazoa > Arthropoda > Insecta > Coleoptera > Staphylinidae > Ocypus > Ocypus olens. Next base: position 33,541,527 of record OU343047.1, read on the forward strand.
TTTCGGCTATCGTGAAAAAAAAATCCATATATTGAAGTTACTCACTCACTTCTTGTGAAACATTTGGAACCTACACTGGAAGCCGCCATGCATGATGTCATCAAGATTGTTATTGCTATCAAAGGGCATGTACTAAACACGCGGCTATTTCGTGAATTGAATTATGTCAGGACGGTGAAGCTGAATATACGGACCTACTTTATTATATACGGAAGTAAGGTGTCTCTGTCGCGGAAATGTTCTAAATCGAGTATGGACTCTCAAAACTGAAAAATTTTTATGAATGCAATCGAAAGAACATTCTCGCAGATAAGTTTACAACCCCTCGTGGGTTGCACATCTCGCATATTTAGCTCACATTTTTGAGAATATAAATATCAGGTGTGTATAAATTGGCGGATAATCTACACGTGGCGATGTTCTTCCTAAAATTTTGAATAGAAAAAGTCGATGAAAAAATGTTCTACCATGCCTCATAGGCCATCAGGAGCCATTTATAAGAAATGTACATTTGGCAACATAGCATTCACGAGCTGTCCTGTTTATCAATAATCTCATGGTTCAGAGTAGAAGGTAATAGTTAGATAGAGCAGGGTTTATTTACAGATGCAAGGTAAAACAGATAATGAGTAAATAGTAAAATCCATTGTAATTGAACAAAACAAAACAAAAATAACACAGAAACACAAGTACACTGAAATCCGGGCACTAATACAAACTGATAATAATGAGAAAAGCACTTGGAACTAGCAAGCACTTGGAACTAGCAAGTTTGAATGAATTTGTTGTGTCAAAAGTGACATAAGCGGGTGTCATGCTGCCGAACGTATTTTTTATGACAATTGCCCTCATTTACTGACTAACCAATGAAATCGAATAATGTTGATGACATGATCCAATAAAATTCTAATTACGATTACGAATTTGCTCCTGAATTCGATCTGTTTGTATTTTCGGGTGAAGTGTTAGTGCTTTCACCAGTAATAGTATTCATAGGAATTTCTCAAAATCTTGGTAAGCTCATTTTTACTACAATTATTATGGTGCAGATTAATACACGTCTGACACCTAGTGTCACTAAATTTAACTTTTCAAATTATGAAGTGTGAACTTTCTGTTCGGCCAATTGTCTTCTCGAATCTAACTCGTGACTGATTTTTCCTAGGCAATTATTAGCGCCTGGATCACTCTTCCTTGTTGCTTCTAGAAATTCGTCGCAACAAGCAATCGTGATCCTGCCGCTAATAATTGCCGGCAAAATCATAGGCACTCGTTATATTACTGTTGAAAATAAGCTAATCAATGTTAAAAATACAAGTTTGAGATAGAAAGACAGCACACACTGACAAATAATGTTCAAACTACCGAAATTGCAAGGTTTTCTGTAAATTGATATCGAATAATAACGCATATTTAACGACTGGATGTTCAAACTCTGAAGACCTCGTGAAGGCCCAGGAAGCATGGTACAACATTTTAGAATTAAGATAAGCTACTTAAATTTTTTGAAAGAATATCGTCACGTGTAGATTATCCACCAATTTATACACACCTGATATAATGAACAAAGAATTGCAAGGAAAAAATATTAATATCATTTCAGGCAGAATATAATGTCAGCGTTTGGATTAAAGCTTCAATATTGGAGACAGAAAGCAGAACAGAACAAGATAGCTTCTTTTTCAAAGTAAGCTTTGTTTTTGGAAGATTGTGAAAATATTACTTTTAATGACATCAAGGATACAGTTATTAACCATCTTACCAAACTCAGAGAGCGGTTCTCTGATTACTTGATACACTTACTGTCAGTTGGGTTGTAGATCCTTTTAAATGTGAAATTGCTAACATACCAGAAGAACCTCCAGGTTTGGCAGAGGCAATTCTTGAACTTCGATCTAATACTGAAGCACGTATTCAAATTAAGAGCAAAGCAAATCTGTCGTCTTTTTGGATGTCAAAAGCTGCAAAGGCTTTCAAAATTGCACATGAGGAGGCGGAAAAAAAGGTGCTGCCATTTGTGAATAAGGCTTTTCCACTCTATTGAACATGAAAACGAAGAACAGAAATCGATTAAACGCCGAAGACTGTATTCAAATTGCTCTTACATCAAAAAGCCCCAATTTTGAAGTAATTGTGAAGCAACATCATTTCTCCAAAACCTGAAGGGGGAAAGTATCCAATTAATTTTTGTTTGTTCCAATATGAGAATTTTATTTTGTTTGTCTAATTAACTGACGGAAGTTCAAACACTGAGGACCTCGTGAAGGCTCAGGAACATTTTTCAATTAAGATATGCTGTTTAAAATTTGAAGAAGAATATCGCCACGTGTAGATTATCCGCCAATTTATACACTCCCAATATAATCCGAAAGAAACAAAACTGGAAAAGGTAATTCTTTCTTCTTATTCGACCCACCTGTTTGTCATTTAAATAAATGCCCAGTAATTAGAACAACGTAAGAATATATCAGTTTTTCTATTACCTTACAAAAAGGATACTGATTTTTTACGTGCTGCCAGATAAGTTCCCTGTGAAAGGCGGTTTTCAAAGGCTGGATACTTTAAGTCAAACACTAAACAGGTCGTTAAGCAGTTATCTAGAAAAACTTTTCATTTTTGGATATACTTCTAAGAAAGAATTTTTAGAATAGGTTCAATTCACTTTTGTGTGTAACTTAATATGTGTGTCGAGCTAATATTCGTACAATTAAAAATCAATTGATACTTTTAATTCTATATTTAAAAAGTATCGACAGTTTTAATCAAAACTCCTCGAAGGCATCGATACTTACTGGTTTTGATGATTTCAATCGATACTTATCTTGAGTACTGATATCAATATCGATACTTACCGGTATCGATTAAAAGCAGTAGTAGAAAAAACCTAATATACATACAAGTAGGTGATACTAAACATATCAGATATCACTACAATTTGCCGCAAATCAGTATATTATTGAATTATAACATTATACGTTGAACATACATATACTCGTATTTACCTAATTGCAAGCCTCTAAATGAGACAATTGCGTCTAGGAGGGAACGGATATTTGCATATTCAAGTTTCGCAGTGTCTACCACGTAATATTGTCCTTCCTATTTACACTGACTAACATTTGATTAGATAGCAAGATAGATGAGTTTACGCTTACTTGGCTAGTGAGAGCATTTTCTCTCTCATCCGTCGTCCAGAACGTATTGATGCGAGGTTTATTTCCAAGCAATAAAATTTACATAATGTGGTCGACGCTTATTGGAGTCGTTATTAAATTCTCAAATGCTTTGTTACGTAGGGACGTTGTATTAAGTATCTTACATAACAAAAATTGCAAAAGCAAATTACGCACAAGTGAAAAAAGAACGTATAAGCAGCGTAGCGGCGAGTAACATAATTTCACGAGTGCGTAATTGCTTTACAACTCGCGTTGATCGCACTTCTTTTTACGTTGTATTTAACTCTCCATTCCACAAATATTAAAACATAAACATCCTCGTATCGATCGGAAGATTAATAAGGAGCAAATTTTTACCTCTACTTTTACAATTTCGATGTTGCTGTCACTGGAATTATTGTTTTTAAAAAGGTTTTTTATTAACGACTCCAAGTTGTGCTTAGCACTTACGCAGTTACAAAAGCATGCTTATAAACTAAACTCTGGGAAAACTAAATAACGAATGACACCACGCTCGCTGAGAGCGGGTGCATAACACTATTATAAAATGCTGATTATTAAAAAGTAGATAAACTAATTCCACATGTTACACCTCTCCTCTCGGAGGAAACTTTATGATTTTGTCAAAAATTTAAAGTTTTAAAATGTATTACTTCTGGGATTTGTGTATCTTTTTTTACAGAATTTAAAAACTTACAACATGAAACAGAAGCAAAACAAATACAAATCAAAATACACTACAATTCACTGATTTTTAAAGGGGCAATAGCAGTAGTGTTTGTCTTTCCAAACCAAAGTTTATGGGTGGTCGCAAAATGAATAAGTTTGAGTTATCCACTTCGGCCTTATTTATATAAATTGTTTTTTGCGTGACGATGTTGCAACCTTAAGATTATTGTATCAAATGGCTATTTGTATCAAATGTTAGAATGTATTATTGGTAGCGATAAAATAAAAAAACAAAAATATATTAACTCTGTAAGCTTTTATATCTAATATGATAATTTTGAATTAAATTTTCCCTAATTGGGAATAGTAATTATCATTCAGGGATATGATTAAGTATTCTATTTAGGATTTGGTGGAAGTGAAGTTTTATCATGTTAGAAAAATGAGCAATATTAATTCTAGCAAAGAGAACTGCGTTCTCTAAATCTTGTAATACTTAATTAATTAAATTGTATGATATATTTATTTGATCTAAACAATCCTTAATTTACAATCTCCAGAATCATATGTATTTTTAAAATATACATAATACTTCTATCCACTTTAGATGTAAATTAATGTATGTACAACTTGAGTTTTTCAGTGTGCCCCTAAATTCTTAAAAGGGTACTTATTTTAATTAATATTTTAATAGTATATACTAAATCTTTGACTATATAATCAAGAAAGTTTGCCTAAAATTAATTTATGTGTTGATATAATTGTTGAATTAATGTTATGGATAAACAAATTTGAAATAATTTTATTTTTACCGCCAAAACATGCCTGGTTACTTTTCTGGTAACTTCTTATAGTGTAAATGTGACTTTCGCCTTTAGTCCGCCTGGTTATTAAATGAGGTATAGTATACCGAGTGTCTGGGATAAGGGGCGAACATAGGGATTTAACATGTAAAATTAATTATGTGTAATTATTAGCTCCCCTATTCATTTTAGAGAAAAATCGTAAAAGAATATTTTTTAGAGAATTAAAAATTGTAAATGTATCATCCATTTAATTTACGTTTATATCAGAATCCACCTCAGAAATAATAAAAATAAGTTTAAACATTTACTATTTAATAAAAACCCTTGCTATGACTTTGACAAATGTCATATTATGGTGAGAATAATTTTACTAGTCAAATATCAATTCACGCATTGTAATTACTATGAACAATAATCTGAGTTATTCCAATGAAGAGAGCGTATTCATTATCAAAACATTTTGCAGTGGCGTCAGTTTACTTAGAGTTCGTGACATTACATGCAAACGGAACAGAAGAAACAACGATGAATTGGAAGAAACAGTTTTGGGTTTGATAAATGCTGAACCAACAACTGGCATACGATGCATTGCTCGTGAGTGCAACGTGTCTAAATTCTCTGTACAGAAAATTATGAAGAAGCATGGTTATCATTCTTAAAAACATCAATGCCATCACGAGATACAGTTAGTGGATGAAGATGTATTCTGCGAAATAATGGAGGATCGATCAAATACAGACGATAATGAATGCTAATAATTTACTTCCATATAACAATAAAACAGTAAACATTTAGTTTTTTAATCGAAAGACACCAATTGTTAATTTAAATCAGAGCACCAAATGTCTTGGGATTGCCGAGGACGAGCAACTCACCTGGTGTCAGCATGTTGATTATGTGTAGTAAATTAAATACTGCTTAATATGCAGTTCTTAAACTAAAACCATAACTCTCTACTACTCATAGGTATATCCTTATCTCTTCTATAATATACCAGCGTGGAAAAGAAGTCATATTCAAAGGATATTCATAGCCCAGAAAAGAATATTAAGATTAATTTTTAACAAAATTAGATTTGAGACTTGCCGTAGTTCATTTAAGGAGAACAACATACTTACATTAATATGCATTTACATATTTAAAATAGCAACATTTGCTGTGAATTAATAAACTAACTAAAAACTAAACTAAGCTTAACTTTTTACAGTCAGTCTGTTTTACCGAAGAATGCTAGTTCACACTATACAACGAGCCCAACGTTATTGTTTATAGTAATTACAATGCGTAAATTGATATCTGACTAGTAAAATTGTATTCACTATGACATGACATTTGTCAAACTCATGGCAAGGGTTTTTATTAAATGGTACATTGTTCAACTTATTTTTATTATTTTTGAGGTGTATTCTCGTACAAACGTAAATTAAATGGATGATACATTTATAATTTTTAATTCTCTAAAAAATATTCCTTTACGATGTTTCTCTAAAATGAATAGGGGAGCTAATAATTACACATATTTAATTTTACATGTTAAATCCCTATGTTCGCCCCTTATCCCGGATACTCGGTATATTTTAACGTACAAAATAATTCATTTAGAGGATTTTATATGTTAAAACAGCGACTGCCTTAAATTATTATTGTGTAACGTAAGCTGTTTTCTTCTCAGGGTGTAATAGTATATTACAAGTTGTAAATAGTAAAGTTGTATCCTAAACTTAGACCTGTGTGATAAAACTCCATTTAAAAAACTCGTTTTTTAATATACTATTTTATACTTTGGTTTAATAATGGGGATATTGTTATATAAAAAAAAAGTTAGATCTTGAGATTTATTACAGCTTTTGCTAATTGTTTTTGGTAAAAGTTTTAGATGTTGCTATTAGCAAACGGAGGCGTAATATTATTCAATTTTAATTAATTTTAATTAAACGTAGGAAATTGTCTCTGGTCGAACGGGCGGGAAGCATAAATTCAATAAAACACACGCGGCGGGGTATTATGGCAACTCTGATGAAAAGTTTATAATTTATTGTATTTAACGCTTTGTTTGCAATATGAATAATAAGGAAGAAATAGGGATGATACAATGTATGTTTATTCGAGGCGAAAAAGAGCCGGGTTTTTAATTGCTGGCGATCGAATTCCCTTATACTGAAAACAAATGTAAACATACTTGGTGTGAAAAATAAATCACCAAATATAAGATAATGATAAATTAAGCTACTACTATATGGAATATAATATTAGTATGTATGAATTATTATTCAAATTTGGTTTTAAGGAAAAAATATAATTAACTTAAATCAAGCCAATTGAAAGCAATTTAAATTAAATCTGGGGTCAAAAAAACTTACTTAAAAAGGTTTAATCAATATACCATTGTATTCGACTGCACAAAAGAAACATCAATAAATTCATTTGGGTATGAAATGACTTGGAGTAGTTTATTTGCACGTGGCTCGTTAAAATGGAAATTAAGCCTTTCAAGTTTCCTAAGACAAATGCAAACAGGTTGGAAGGTCTAAAGCCTTTACTAATAGATTAATTACTTAGAATTTATTCTGTGACATAGATACTAGAACGTAATTAAATTGTAATTTACATCGAATGTAAATTATTTGTTAAGTCAAAACAAACATTAAATGTTCATTATACTAAATGTGTTTCATACGAGGAAATGATAAAAAAACAAACTGTTATTTAATCTAAAAAATCTCGTTTATTGTAACTTTGAAGAAATTACGTTTGTCATATTGGTTGGTTGTGTCCTATTAAATTAACTAATACCATTTGTTTATTTTAATTTGTTATATTTTGTCTTTTATTTCATTTTATTATATTTATTTGATTAATTTAATTTTTTATGTGTTTGTTTACTTTGACTTCATTTTATTATATTTATTTTTATTAATTTATTATTTTAAGCATTTATGTATTTTTATTTCATTTTATTACATTTATATAGTTGGATCAATGGATCCTTGCGTGCACATCATCACTGACAGTTGTCCGGTACAATCGAAACAAATTGCGCATGGGACAAATAAACAACAAACTGAAATTAGTCTAAAAGCACGCGACGTAAACGATTCAGACCGAATACGAATCGCTTGGTCTATCGGTGAAGGCTCAGTTGCGCTCAAAACATTTGCGCCTACGTCAAAAATCAAGACTCTTGCGCCCAGAAGGGTGTTGAGCAGTTGGGCCCAGAACACTTGCACCCACGTCAAAATTAGGGACACTTGCGCCTAGAAACTGTCCATTACACTTGAAGTGATGGCGAAGCCGTCATGAATGCATAAGAAGTAGTTATACGGGCTCACCATGATCATTACTTAACTTGGACAGCCCAGTAGTGTTACCCGCAGGAGGTTAGCCATCGATCGTCATTACTTTCCGGTTAATGGTCATGTTTAATTAAATTTAAAAAATGGTGATGTGGCCATCATGTTACTTTCTCCGACTTGATGGTATTATTAATAATTTCAATTTAAATCATATTTTAAATGTACATCGACCGTTTTGTAGACTCGGATGAAACTGATGTTTAAAACGTCAAAATTATGAAAGATGGAAAAATTATACTTCAAATTCAAAAACTCGGTTTACTCAAAAACTAACGAGATTTCGGAAAAAAACTTATTCTTTAGAAGTTGTTTATTTTGGTATTCTCTGCAATTATTATTAACATAAATTTACTGTAACTATTATCGTTTCATAATTATAATCCAAAAATGGAAAAAAATATATTTTTTTTTCTCGATTAACAATGAATTTATGAAAACAAAAGATGTTCATTTCTTTGTTGTCTTCAATATTTGTGATATTTTTCATATTTAAAAGAATAATGTAAGAAAACTAAAAAAGAGTAAGGGTAAACACCCACTTCCGGTATAAAAAAATTTACCAAAAGCTTTTCAGTTCTTTGGATTATCAAATAAGACGTATATTCTAAGTTTCATACCAATTGCTCAATTAGTTTTTGAGATACAGCGCGTGCGCACACACACGCAAACACACACACGCACACACACACACACACACACACACACACACACACACACACACACACACACACACACACACACACACACACACACACACACACACACACACACACACACACACACACACACACACACACACACACACACACACACACACACACACACACACACACACACACACACACACACACACACACACACACACACACACACACATACACATGCACTCACACACCATGAAAAACGTAAATATAAATGATACCATCAAGTCGAAGAAAGTAACATGATGGCCACATCACCATTTTTTAAAATAATATTTTTTTTAAGTTCCAACAATCTTTTGAGAAAGTTTGATTTTTAAATTATTTCACGTATACATCTGTTAAATTTATTTGTGCTTACTGCACCGTGTATTATAAACGGTAGCTAAGTAAGTAAATGAATAAAAAAAACAAAATAAAACTTTTATGGATTAATTTTGCAAATAATTTCTTTATTTTTTAAATTTTATCCTGTAATATTAACATGTCAATAACTCCTTAGCAACGAGTAACGAGTTAAGATACATATAACAACACTAGTGTTGTTATATGTATCTTAACGCAACTCATTGCTATGGTGATATTGGCAAACAAACTTGATTTCGCTTTTTGACGGATTTCATTAAACATTTTTTAAAATTAAAAAAATAATAATAATTAGGATAAAATAAACCATGTTACCACACACGTAACGTTATTTGTTTTAACATTACTCGAGAATTTAAAAGCACTCACTCGTACGTCGCTCGTAATTTAAACTTTTCTCTCGTAATGTAAAAACCTTCATAATGTTACTTGTATCGTAAATTACTATTTTAATCTCAAAGTTTTCAAAATTTTCAATATAATTTTGACTTGCTTTAGTTTTTTAAATAAAATTTGCCTTAAAATTTTAAAAATATTCAATAAACATTTCAATGAAATGAAACATTTTTTCGTTTTTTTTATTAAAAACTTTTTACACTCAACATTCCTAATAAATAAATAAATATTAACATAGTTATACCTGCAATAATATTGAGGCATAGATATGAATTAATTTATTTAATCATCGTACTTAATAATACTTTCTAATTTTGACTTAAAATTCAAAAAAAATTATCATAAAATCAAAGTTGTGATTGTTTTCAAAAGATTGGCCTATTCATATTTTGTAAATAATGGCACATGCAATTGTTTTTCGTTCCACGGACTTTGAACAAGAATTTGGACTTTAAAATTCGTTTGTTAGGAACACAAATTCTGCTAAAGTTGATTGAATTTCGTCAAATTTCAATAGTGTGTAAAATAATTTTAAATTATTGATAGCTTTTATTTTAAAATCTTCTGTAATATCATTTTTTTAACGATTATAACTTAATCAAACCCATTAAATAATTATTCAAAACCAGAAATATACCAAAATGGTTGTTCTTTCATCGAGACCTTCAAAGTTAATTTTTGATGTAAAAATCATCATCTGTGTAAAGAAGCGCTTGTAACATAGACATATCCACATAATAGCCGTTACAGTGTTTCCGTAAACAAGGACGTGGGAGGCGATTTAGGTTTGGCGATGTTGTTCATTCACGAAAGAATGCTAGAAGGAATAGGAAAAGATTCTGAGTCCATCTATTGCTTTGCGAAAGATCGAAACGTGGACTGTTTTACACATCGTTAATTGATTTACATCAGGAGATTATTCATAGTTTCGTATGTCTAAAACTTCATTTCAACAGGGATTACTAATAAATTTCGAAAAACAGACACCGTTATGAGGCGGACCATTTTATCAGACGAGAGATTGGCTTTCACACTAAAGTATATAAGATTAAATTGGAGTATATTTTAGTTTGGGTTAATTCATTATATTATTATACAGTGCGTACGCATCTGTAGTGCTATTTTATTGCAAGGTCCCATTTAAAAATGGTGATGTGGCCGTTATGTTACTTTCTCCGATATATTTAACACTTAAATTAATATTAAAATAGTTGTCCAATATCCGTGATTTTTAGATTAATAAATTTATTATTATTATATTATACACCTAGGCTGCTCACATATACTAGGTTTTTTTATTGACCAACCAGATCTGGTGATTTTTTTCTATAATGTTAGATATTCGGTTGGATACTAGAGATGAGCAAAATTTCTACTTTTGAATCACTTGTGATTGCTACTTTTTAATATCAGTGACTTTAAACTGTGACTAGCATCACAGTAACGGATAATCACAGTCTCACGCTAGAATTTGTTTTATGTTTAACTGAGTGTTGGGAATTTTCCACGCATATTGAGAATTTAATGTTCTTTGGAAATCAATAAAAATCAAAAACATACTTTCTGTAGTTTTAGAATTATTTTGTATTAATTGTAAAAGTGTGACTATTTTACATCAAAAATTCAAAACTTCAAGAGTGATTGTTGTAAATTTCCTCTGAATTTGGCACACAAATTGAGAATTTATTGTTCTTTGGAAATTGGAGTTATTTTGATTGAATTGTGAAAGGGTGATGATTTTAAAAACTAACTACTGGTAAGAGAATTTGCTCAAAATTCCCTCGGTGAAACTTCACCAAATTTGGCACGCAGAATAAAAGTTAAATCTTTTTTGGAAATCAATAAAAAAAAATTAAAAATGCGCCCGTTCCTTGTTTTAGAGTTATTTCGACTGAATCATGAATGTAATTTTAGATCAAACAATACTTCGAGGGTATTTGCTCGAAAATCTCTCAAAGGAACAAATTTGGTATAAAAACTAAGAATTTAAGGTTCTTTTGAAATCATTTGAAATCCAAAAATACACTATTCCTAGTTTGCTCAAAATTCTGCCACGAAGATTGATAATTTTATATTCTTTGGAAATTAGGAAAAAATCGAAAACATGCCTTCCCTAGTTTTAGAATTATTTTTACTTCATTATAAATATATGGTGAATTTACATGAAAAATTAACTTTGAGAGCGGTTGCGCCAAATTAGTTATTTGAAAATCAATAAAAATCCAAAAATATGCCCTTTCCTTGGTTTCGAGTTATTTTAATTAAATTGTGAAAGTATGGTGCTTTTAAATAAAAACAACTAACATCGAGGGCGATTTCACTAAATTATCATCACCAACGGCACGAAAATTGAATATTCTTCGAAAATCAATTTCCAAAAATATGTCTTGAGTTGTTTTGACTGAATAGTGAAAGTGATGATTTTACATCAAAAATTAACTTTGAGGGTGATTTCTCGATGAAAGTGGTCCTTGTGAACGGGCCCTTAAGCGTTTAAGTTTGGCCGCGCTGGCGAAGGACGGCGCTGGCTTCGCAAAAACAGATTGCTGTAATCAAAGAACCCCCAATGGAAGGCCCTGACCGTGAATTACTTGAATATTATACCGGGTGTGGCACTTAAGACGCCTCGGACCATAGCTCCTTTACGATAAAAGCTATCGAAAAAAATCTAAGAACAAAGTGGTGCATAGTTACCGTCGCTATGTTTCAAAAATATTTCTAATCATCAGTGGCGTGCCGTACTCCAGTGGCGTACCAAACTTATGTTTTTTTAAATAGAATGCCCTATTTTTTATTGCAGATTTGGAAAGTGCTCGACGAGTACTTACTTTTTTATCTAACATGTTATACCCTTCACTTTAGCGGTTTCGCTGTTATAACCCCTTCTTTCAAAATTGCGCCCCATTTTTGAGATTTTTTTGTAGAGAAACTAATTGACGCCGGCGCCTAAATTTTAAATTGAGGTACAGGTTAAGACCTCGTATACCTTCACATAATTTTTTTTCGGGTAATTTATGGAAAAAAAATAATTTTTGATTGATCTTCGCATGTTATCATTTTTTCCGAAAATTTCAAATGGCACCCCCCTAAAAAAATTACGGCATTGTACAGCCAAAACTCTAAATTTTTCATTGGTGTAAAAAAAATTACACATTGCATAACAAAATTTCGGAGAAAAAAGGAATTTCATCGCAAATGTCGGGAAACGTTTTCCGTTCCCAAGTGTGCCATGAGAAAACAAAAGATTGGTAATTGTCAAAGTAAATTATTAGACGTCAGTAGCAGCCATAAGTCATTTTTCATAAACGTTCTAAAAATTTTCCGAACTCAAGAGGAAATGGTTGACATGATATTTATTCTTGGAGAATGTAACAAGAATTGTTTCTTGGCATCACGAGTGTATGCTGCACATCCAAATGAACGTGCGTTTCAAAAAGTGTTGGAGAGATTTACTACTACGGGAAGTGTGAAACGGCCAAGGAGAGTTAGAAAGAAGGCAGTTACTACCGAAAATAATGAACTGCAGGTTCTGGAGGCAGTTATTGAAGATCCTCATACCAGTATCCGTGATATTAGTAGGAATCACGATATTTCAACGCGATCCGTACATCGTGTTCTTAAAAAGTACAAATTCCGTCCATTTAAGATTCAACTGCACCAAGAATTGCAACCTCAAGATTTTCAAGCGAGGCAAGATTTCTGCATGTGGGCCATCAACAAAATTGAGCAGGAGGAATCATTTCTTATGCGCGTATTATTTTCTGATGAAGCAACGTTCCATAGAAATGGGCATGTCAATCGCCACAACTACCATTATTACGCCGATGAAAACCCACAAGCCATGCGAATGATAAACCACCAGCAAAGATGGTCGCTGAATGTTTGGGGAGGCATACTTGGAGAACACCTTTTGGGTCCTTATTTCATCGAGGGGCACCTGAACGGCAACAGTTATTAGAGGTTCCTTCGCGACAACTTGGATGATCTCTTGAAAAATGTCCCTCTAGCCGCTCTTCGACAGATAGTTTTCCAGCACGATGGAGCTCCTGCACATAATAGCTGTGTCGTTCGGGAATTTCTCGATGAAACGTTTCCGGACTCCTGGATTGGTCGTGGGGGTCCTGTGAGGTGGCCGCCAAGATCACCAGACCTCACTCCCCTTGACTTCTTCCTTTGGGGCCATATCAAAGACGAGGTTTACAGGACGGTACCAACTACTGTCGAGGATATGAGGGAGAGAATCCGCGCGGCTTTCCGTGGTATATCCACAGAAGTCCTTAAGGCAGTGTCTAGAGCCTGTGAGTCGAAGTTGCGGTTATGCCTCCAGTAGGAAGGTCATCATTTCGAACATTTAGTTTAGTTGTTAAATTTTCTTTATCTGCATTTTTCATATCATGTTGAATAAATAGGTACATACTATTATGTTGACCGTATTTGTGTATTTGTTTTCTCATGGCACACTTGGGAACGGAAAACGTTTCCCGACATTTGCGATGAAATTCCTTTTTTCTCCGAAATTTTGTTATGCAATGTGTAATTTTTTTTACACCAATGAAAAATTTAGAGTTTTGGCTGTACAACGCCGTAATTTTTTTAGGGGGGTGCCATTTGAAATTTTCGGAAAAAATGACAACATGCGAAGATCAATCAAAAAATTTTTTTTTTCCATAAATTACCCGAAAAAAAATTATGTGAAGGTATACGAGGTCTTAACCTGTACCTCAGTTCAAAATTTAGGCGCCAGCGTCAATTAGTTTCTCTACAAAAAAATCTCAAAAATGGGGCGCAATTTTGAAAGAAGGGGTTATAACAGCGAAACCGCTAAAGTGAAGGGTATAACATGTTAGATAAAAAAATAAGTACTCGTCGAGCACTTTCCAAATCTGCAATAAAAAATAGGGCATTCCATTTAAAAAAAACATAAGTTTGGTACGCCACTGGAGTACATCACGCCACTGATGATTAGAAATATTTTTGAAACATAGCGACGGTAACTATGCACCACTTTGTTCTTAGATTTGTTTCGATAGCTTTTATCGTAAAGGAGCTATGGTCCGAGGCGTCTTAAGTGCCACACCCGGTATATATTTATTATTTTATATTGCGATATGTACAACTGTCCAATTAGATCTTGGAAAAACTTAGAACAGCTTATATCTACAAATAAAGGAAAGAAATGAGAAAATTGGCAAGTACGTAAGTCCATTATTTATATTGAATTTTGTTATTTAGTATTAACTTTTTCTGTTTATTTATAGGATGTTTTTATGTATTACTAGGGAAGGTCTCGATACATTTAAATGGTGATACGTAAATTTTGCAATGTTACTCCGTATTTATGTTATTTTTTTGCCATAAATCGTTATGTTGGTAAATCATAATTACAAACTTTGAACTTTAAGTTCTATATTATTTTTAATAAATATATCATTTGAATCAGTGACTCCTCTTCACCCTGCACCTCGCTCACCATTCTTATCCCCCTCGCCCCCTGCTCCAGCTAAACCCTGCCAATTTTCTTGCTCCGCGCCCCGCTTTTGAACGCCATTACTAACTCGCGGTAGGGAGACGAGGGAGAAACAGCGAACATGTTTTGTACATAGAGTCGCCTATCTGTATTAGTAATCTAGGCTGCATTGCACGCGGGGGCATCACAACGCCCACTTGCACCAGCTCTGATTAACTTTCTTGATTTACTAATCAGAATATTACTGTTGCGTCGGCTGTTTAAATCCCAGCGACCACGGTTTATTAATATAGATAGCATACGTTTTTGTAGGGATTTTAAATTCTTTTTTGGTTGTTTTGCGTCATACTATTGACAACAGGGAAAATGAATGCGCGGTATACGATATACTGTATATATCCATCCTATTTCTGGATTCTTCAGATATTAATTTTATTTTTGGTCAGGCCTAATACCTAATACCGTTTGCACCGCATCCGGTTAACTCTTTAATCATTGATTATAAGTTAATCCGTTTGCACCGCCATTTAATCATTGATTAAAGTCGGGTTAAAGTCCTAATTTTTAACCGGCCGAGTTTGGGCGGTTAGGAAGCCGGTTAAGGAAATTCACCTGCGTTCGTGTTAAAAATAACGGAACATGAAGGTTTATTACATTGATGACGACGTTAGGTGTTATGAAATCATTACGGAGATCAAATATAATTGATTTTATTTATTCAAGCGCTAGATTTAAATGTCGGTATGCAAATCCAAGTGAAAATGCGAATAAAATTTTTTGATTTATTAGATGAAGCGTGTTTTAGGAGAAGGTATGGATTAAACAAACCATTCACATTTAATTTGTTGCAAGTAATTGAACATTTGAACATAAGATAGATTTTCTAAATAATAGGAAACTGTAAACAGCTGTTCATTTGTCATCTGAAGCATGCGCAAAGTCATCAATTTCAGTGGCACCCACCCCAGAAAATAAAATAACCCCATAAATTGCCAACCGTATTTTTGCTCGCAACCATTTAATCATCGGATACTAACCGATGGGTGGTGCAAACGGAGTGGCATGATTAACTTCATCATTGATTTAGTAATCATAGATTTTAACCGAGTGCGGTGCAAATGGGCATAAGTATATTATAGTATATTATGCAACAAGTGTTATAAACGGCACTTTAGTCACGAGTGAATTAGGCACGAGCGGAGCGTAGCGGAGCGAGTGTTTAATAACGAGTGTCTAGAGAAGTTTATAACACGAATCGCATACTATACTTTTTCTACGACTATATTGGTAAAATTTTGAAATTATTTTATTATCTTAAATCAACATGGTAACTACATTATTATTAAATTAGTCTACTTGGGTAAATATACATCAACAGTTACGTTAAAGACATTATGGCAATTGCTAAAGGAAATCATTGATTCTCCTAAATTTATTTGATGTTTTGTATTAGTTATTTGATTTAAGTTGAAAGTATTCCTTGGTTCATTTATTCATTTTTTATTTTGACAGATTATTGATAAGTGACAGCTAACTTGATTTTGAGTTTCAATTGATTTTAGCGATTTAAATATCTGGAGCTAACTTCAGCCCATGACTAAAATGCACAAAGTCACAGTTTGTCAAGGTGTATTTAAAGAGTCACTTAGCGTCATGGAAACTTATGCGATAAATGACGTTTTAGAGGTGGGAGTAGAAAAATGGTTTTCAGAATAGGTACCCAAAAGAGCAACAACAATCAACGGGCGAAACGGAATTATTATTAATAATCAACAATTATCGATTAATACAGTTATTTTCATATTGAAAAATTACCAATGACCTATAAATTCGATGTCGGCTTTAATTATATTTAATACATATATGGTGCTCTCCTTCGTCAATATGAATCTACGATGTAAATTAACATAAACCATTTCCTGAACTATTCCCAAATCCATCGTTTTTAATAACAACGGCACTAATTATAAAATATCCTGTCAGTAAATAACTTTACCATTATAAACAACCTAAAGTTATTCACTTTTAAGTATTCTAAGTTAATCGGAGACTGTAATAACGCTAGAGTTGCGGTAAAACAGCTGTAAGTAAGCGTAAGACTTGCGGAGTCCACGCATGTGAAAATTTAAAACTCGGCATTCTTAGAAACCAAAAAGTTCAACACTCAACCGAGAAAAATAATTTACTTGGTATATTACTCACTGAAATTCGCTATAAAATATACCATAACATGATGGGGGATTATTATACATAGGTAAATATTTAAAAAAAAACATAGTCAATACATATAAAAATCCTTATGTTGGTAACATATCTGCCAGTTCCAGTTCCATTTCCAGTTCCAGCCGTATCTCTCACACCGGCGAACAATGAAAATTACATAATCTACAAAAATGGCACCAATATTGCCGTATATAATAAATATAGCGATAATAGTTTAAGTAGGAAAGTAAATTATTCACCCTTGTTTTGAGAAATCAGCAACTTTTTAATATGATTGAAACTATTTCTCTCATTATCATGTTATGTGTTAAATAAGTTATTCCTGCTCAACTGCCCTTCGGACGCGAGGTTCTGTAACTTTTTATCGCACCGCAGTGGAATAGTGATTTTTTTTTAGCAAATAAATTTGAAACTTATATTATTTCATAATATTTTAATAGATGTGATAATAATAATAATAATGTAATAATAATGTAAGTTATTACCTGATTATTGAACAGTACATAAAATGGTGAACATTATTACATAGTAAAAGCAACAGTAGATTATATGATTTTGATTTTGTCATATCCACCATTGTATCTTCACACTGTGCGATTTATCACACAGAACTACTAGTAGTCATAAGAAAAGTCCGGACTCATTTGCTACGACTTTTCATATGATTGCCGATAATGTCATTGAACTACGTTATCAACGGAGTAGAAAATCGACAACACAACCTATTAATATTGCCTGTATTGAAAGTTTCAATGATTGTCGGTTTTAATAATCATAATTTCTTGCTGATAAACGTTACAATTATTTTTAAATACCGATTCGTACCGTATTCTTGCCGATATACATTTTTTTTTTAATCCATTAAATACTAAATTTGACATGTTCCGTCCACAATCTTGTAGAAGCCACTGACGAGCCCAAAGTCTATTCCTTTACTTTATTTCTACTAGACATTTCAATGGCCCCCAAATATGATTCTTCTCCGATCATGTTATAATATCTCTTATATTTATATTTTACTACAAATTAATCTTCAAAGAGTAAACGACGATTTGTTACGTCCATTTAAAAGTCTGAAATTCTGACAGGACTATAACCTATGATCAGCGCTTATTTTGTTTTTATTAGTGTGGTATCCGGGTGGTAAAGCACTTGATAATAATGCAATTATAAGACGTTTATCTCAGCAAGAACTAAATACAACTGATCACTCACTTAAGAGGATGACATCGTTTTCGGAGTGGCACCGCTTGCGGCCAATGGTGCGCGTACGCAAACGGCGCTAAAATTTAAATAATACAAATATACTACATTACCCTTCCCCTTAAATATATCTTAATATGTTAACCGATCAGGAGCCTTTAATAAATCTCTTGATCTCAAAATTGGTACCAGGGTACTTATTTAACCGTTATCATTTGTGTTAGCAACACATTATTAAAAACTTCCGACCCTGGAATGAAATCAGTAACCATATCAGCAATTTTTACAGATTTTATTTGATCTGAATGCCGCTTCCATATTTGTTGATTACTGGTTTGAATCAAGTAATTCCGTTTTCAGAGCACTTTAATTATTTCGCCTGCACACCACGAACTATTATTACTTTTATACTCTCTTACGTTCACCTTTTCACTCACTTGAAAGAGTTCTTTCCTTCTTCCTGGATAATTTTTATGCTGTTTTTCTTCTACAATCTCCTCCGTAAGAGGCGATAAACAATTCAAACGGGTACGCAGAGCACGACCTAACAACATTGGCGCGGGATATTTTCCCGTAGTTATAAGCGCTGTATTTCTGTATTGAAACAAAAACCTGTGTATTATTGTTTTTGTGCGTACAATTAAATCTTTATGTTTACCTGATCGCATTTTTAACAATTTTCACTGCATTTTCATCAGCTCCGTTTGTACGTGGATTATAGGGGGCACCTGATAAATGTTTTATACCATTCATTTTCAGGAAACTTTAAAATTTTTCAGCTGTGAATAGGGTGCCATTGTTAGAAACAATATATTTTGGTAACCCAAACCTTGAAAACAATTCACGTAACTTTTCAATAGTATTCTCTGTTGTTATACTTGACATCTCAAAACATTCAATCCATTTTTTGTAGAATCAACTACAATAAAGTAATATTTGTTAAATGTTGGCCCCATAAAATCTACGTGCAAACGTATCCATGGTCGTTTATCAACATTCCATGGAATTAATTCCGCTTTTGGAGGAGCATCAGAAAATTTAATGCATGCTTCACATGAATTAATTAAATTTTCGATGTCCTTATTGATATTTGGCCACCAAACTTATGAACGTGCAAATGACTTAGTTTTGGTGATTCCTAAATGTACAACATGTAAATCTTTTAGAATCATGTCTCTATATTGTGGCGGTATTACCACGTGGTAACCTCTCATTAAACACCCATACTCCACCGCTAATTCATTTTTGCACCTTACGTATGCCTGAATCTAACGTCATCTAACAACCGTGTAAAACATAATATATAACCTTACTTATAACCGGATCTTTAAAACTAGCCCTTTTTATGTCCTTATAATTTATAGGTAAATTTTCAGAAACGAAATTTATATATGATACATTATTTTCCATATACATTTCTGTAAAATTACAGGGAAACCGGGATAATCCGTCGGCAATGTTTTTATTTGAACTAACATATTGAATTGTAAAATCATATGAACTTAGAATATATGCCCATCTTTGAAGCCTATTTGCCGCAATAACTGGGATTCCTGATTTTTTCCCAAAAATAGTAATTAAAGGTTTGTGGTCTGATACAATTACAAAATTTCTGCCATATAAATATTGGTTGAATTTTCGAACTCCAAATATAATTGCAAGTGCTTCCTTTTCAATCTGAGAATACGCTTCTTCTGTATTATGCAAAACTCTTGATGCAAATGCTATGGGTCAAAAATGCCGACCGTCTTGATGACAGTAATTAGTCATCAAGCCCCTAAACCATATGCGCTTGCATCTACCGTTAAAGTGACAGTTTTATTCTGATCAAAATGAACCAAAACCACGTCTGACGTTAGAATTGACTTAATTTTATTAAACGCTCGCATACAATCTTCATTAAAATTAAATTTAACATTTTTTCTGAGTAGCTTGTATAACGGGTGTAAAATATTTGAACAGTATAACAGTTATAAATAAATTTTGAATAAAAGTTCACCATTCCTAAAAATGATTGTAAATCTTTTATATTACTAGGAATTTTCATTTCCCGAATAGCCTTAACATTTTCTGGGTCTGTGTGCAGATCATTACGATCAATTATGTGACCTAAATATGAAATCTTATCCTGAAAAAATGCACATTTTGATTTTTTAACAGTCATTCCACTCTCTTGCAATCTTTTAAAAACCAATTCTAACCTTTCCAAATGTTCCGCTTTATCTTTTCCTGTAATTAATATATAATCGATATAACATACTACCCCTAAAATATCCATTAATAATTTCTCCATAATTTTCTGGAAAATTGCTGGGCAGCTTGCTATTCCATAAGGCAATCGAGTATAAGAAAACATACCTTTGTGCATGGAAATAGTTAATAACTTTTTGTTTCTGTTTCTACTAAAACTTGCCTGGCTTAAATCAATCTTTGAAAACTTCTCGTATAAATATTCATTTCTCGGTAATGGATGAGACACTTAAATTAGATTTGGGTTAATTGTTATATTAAAATCACCACACAACCGAATTGACCCATCTGATTTTATTACAGGTACAATTGGAGTGCACCACTTTGAATAATCAACTGGTTTTAAAGTTCCTAAATTAACTAACCTGTCAATCTCTTGTTCAACTTTTATTTTAAGAGCAAATAGCAGAGGGTGCGGCTTTAAAAATTTGGGTATAGTGCCTTCCTTCACTTTAAAATTATTTTTTTCTTTATTAAATGTCCCTAATTCCTCTCTGAAAATTTTCTTATATTTCCTACATAATACTCCAATTTCTGTATCATGTCTTAAAAAATGCTGCGATACCGATAAATTTAACATCTTAAATGCTATCCTCCACTATTAGGGAGGAGATTTTTCTATCTCAATTCATTCACGAAATGTGTGTCGATTCAATGGCTCGTGCAAAAAAATAAAATTTATCCGGCCAAATTCTAACCTCTAGTGGTATCACCCCCTACAATACTGTGCAGAAACTATTAGAGTAAAGTACCAACTTATTCAGCTTACAAAGCTTCAAAAATAATGTGACAAGACCGATGCAGTGACATAAGTTTGGGGAAATATAATTTATATTTTTATTACTTAATTTAAAAAGAAATAGTTATTTGTTATCTATCCTGTAGGCGAATAAATTTTAAAATACTGCAAAAAAAGTTTTTTTTTAAATTTAATAAAACGAAATACAGCCTGAAAATGTAAATATTCAACCCGTTCGTAACTCTGCAAAGCAAAATTAAGTCTTACTAAGACTATAAACAAATAACTTATTGAAACAACTACTTCCCTGGCTAGTTCCACGCCGGATATTGAATGATACAGAAGAAATTTGCAAGTTATTACTCGTACTACTAGCTAAATAACATATTATGGAATTTCACCAAGTAACAGCCTCATCAATCCAATATTAAATAACATTGGTTTAAGATCGTTTATTTCTACCCACAGGACTAACTTGAAAATTAAACTAAATTGAATTTGAATTTTATTTTCAAGTTAGTCCTGTGAGTAGAAATAAACTATCTTAAACCAATGTCATTATAATATTTAGGGACTATGCTCTACCGAACCGCTTTAGTATTCGATATTCCTTTATAATTACCATACATGCCCCTTTTAGTCACGTTTGCTTATACATATGATATTCTTTGCATTTTATGTTTGTGTGTATTAAAAAAGCAAATGTGTTTTAATAATAATAATAATAATAATAATAAATAAATTTTATTACCCAACGGAAGAATCCAATACAGGGATAACAACAAAAAAAAAAGAAATATAATACTACAGTATTTAAAGTAAGAGTAAAATTGTAACTAATTCTAACATATTCTTAAATTAAAAGAAAACAATCAACAATAGAGCAGTACATATGATACATATTATGGCGGATTTCGGTTATTAATAAATATATCACGAAATAGCTTATCACTATTTCGGCACATGTGGCTTTGTGGAGCTTTAACCAATATATTAGTATTGGCGGAAACGATAGCAAATGTATTACAATTTCTAGATGATAATCTAGGAATTTGGAAATTAATTAAACCTAAAAGTTCTGCACTATCAATAAAGTTATGAATTATTATAAACATAAAAGAAGCGCTGCTTTCATCACGGCGCGATGACAAAGAGGAAAATTCATGCTTAGATAATAATTGGCAATAATCTATATTTCGTTCAGGGTAGATACCGTCTGCTTTGAAAGATAAAAATTTTAGGAATCGTCTTTGGATTCGTTCGACTTTTAAGGTATTGCTAGTGTAACATGGATACCATATTATCGAAGCATATTCAAGTTTACTGCGCACTAAAGATATATATAGGGTTCGCAGTAATAACACATTGCTGAAATATTTAGAAGTTCGCATTATAAATCCCAACGTCTTCATTGCAGAATTACACATATTATCAATGTGATCGATAAAACTTAGGCGGTTATCAAAAATAACTCCAAGATCTATAAAACCTGTGCTCCTTAGAATCGCGGAACCATTGATATGATAGCAATATTCAGCAATTACACGCTTACGACTATATGACACAGCGTAACACTTGTCAATATTTAGAAATAATTTGTTTGTTTCGCACCACTGCGAAATCAAGTCCAAATTTTGTTGAAGTGAAATTTGATCATCCATAGAGTTGATATTCTTGTATATTTTTAGATCATCGGCATAAGCTAATATTGGGCAAGATATTGATGTAATTAAATCATTAATGAATACGACAAATAACAATGGCCCCAGATTTGACCCTTGCGGTACACCTGACGTTGATAAATATGTGTGCGATTTGAAACCATTGAAATGAACATAGTTTAGTCTGCCTTCCAAGTAAGATGCCATGAGTTGAAGGAAATTTTCCGTGAGACCGAAACTACTAAGTTTGTTTAATAAAATTTTGTGGTCAATGATGTCAAAAGCACGCGAGAAGTCAGTATATATAACATCCGCCTGGCCTTTAATGGAATAATTTATTAAGAAATTGACTTAACAATTTGGTGAACAAGAAATTAACACAATTATTCTCGCTAATTTACCAATCACAATATGGTCCAGGAGATTAGATATACTGACATCATTTTGTACACAATAATAGTTTAAGTTAGAGCAACTCTTTTTTCGAACATTAGGTCTGAAAGGCAGTTTTTTTCTGGGCAGTTAATAATCGTTGCATAAGAAAAAAGCCTCTCCACTGGACCCGCAGAAGGAAGAGGAGTAATATATATCAAAAAAATGTTTTTATTTTGGGGTACCTTTTTAACATACCTAGGTCTCAATTTTCGTCTGCAAAATAAGTGGCAATCATATGTTCAGCCTTTGATCGTGGAAACTGTGACAGATATTTCCGAATCCGAGACTTCGAAATTAAAAAAAACGTCTTATTTTGTTATGGTTTGCGTGGTTTTAGATGAACTTGATTCTAAACAAGATCGTCACAAATAAATTTTTAAGTCGAGAATGTTCACTAGATGGGACCCACACGAACCACTTATTTTTAAACCGTGGGAAACATAGTGCGGCTATAATAGCATTATCTGCCAGGGATCCAGAAAAGCTAAAGAAATTTGTAAATCGTGCTTCTACACTTTTCAACCAAATATCCCGAAGTGGCTCTCAAAATTAAAAAAAGAATATCGAGTAAGTTTTTATAGATTCTTTCTCAGAGCTAGCAATGTGGGCAACAAAATACCATAATATGCATTTTGTTCACCTTGAAGGGTGCCTAATGCGTCAGCTATTGGTTTTACACAACATACGTATTCTTCAATATATTCAAATTCATTGTCATATAAGGAGTTTTTTATGCCTTATGAAGTATTGCACTTTGTTTCCATACAGCTCAAAATTTGTTTCAGACTATCATATAAACTGCTCCATCGTGTTTCCACAGGTTTTGTCAATGAAAAACCTAATGTGTGTTTTTTTTTAATTTTATCGGTTTTTGGTCGATTACTTTTATTCCATATAGGTATACTATGCATTTATTTAAAACACTTTGGTGTATTGTCGACTTTACTTTACTCAATTGAGCAAGTCGGCCAGCAACTATCTCTTCTTCGATCAAGCAGGACTTACTAAGTGAGTCAAATGTGGCAGCTTCTATTATGTAGTCTTACAAGTAACACTAGTCAAATGAAAAACGCCTGTTTTGATGGGCCTTGAATATGTTGTGGTTTAGGTCAAAGTAAGAGTTACGTATTTTTTTATATGTGCCCTCACAGCCATTTAATATTTAACTTCTCCGCAATCTCTGTATCCAGCAAAGTCGAAAAGCTCCCTAAGAAGATGTCCGTAAAATGCTGAGTGTAAATGAGATGGAATCTGGTCCACAAATGATTTAAATCTTGTTTTAAAAGATCTAAAATCCTCTTCTTTCTTGCTTGTTCCAACTTCTTCACCTGCTTTCTCTATCAACAACTGTATTAATTCAAAATCTCGTGGCCTTCTTTTACCCATGACTCTTTTTAAGTTTAAGCCTTTTGCAAGATCTTTATCATTATTAATAATATTTATTTCAAAATCAAAATTATAATGGTTTCGGTTACCTGGTGCACCAACATGAAATAACTGTATTTGAGTATTTCCATTACCATATTGAGCTTCAACCTCACCAGAAACACTAATCGTTGTCCACTCATTGGTCTTAATTCTGAAAATTTCCTTCAATAAAATATCTGAACTCGTATCTTTGAGAACTTATATGATCAACTACTCGGTTTTTTATCAATGTTGATAAAATCGAAAAAAAAAACTTTCAAATAAAAGTTTTATGGCTTTCAATGTACTTAATAACAGTGTAATAATCTCTTATATTGACCTAAACAACATATTCAAGGCCCATTAAAATCGGCGTGTTACACTTGACTACTATTACTTGTTAGTAGGACGCAGGCAACATTTCACGAAGTTTAGTTTTATTCAAATTATTATGTTAAAGAACTTTTGATGCATATTAGGACACACCAAACAAGAATATAAACGAAACATTTAATATGAACTTATTGTTAGTATATATGTGTAAAGCTAAACTGCTATGCATATTCATGTTTAAGATATTCTGATAGCGATTATTTGTACATCAAAGTAAGTAATTACAACCGGAGCCTTAGGAAGGTAAATTATAATTATTATTGAAATCACATAAATCTCTCAACGCTTGATTAATTGTGTTGAGGCATCACGAGTGTGTAAAATTATTATTAAACATGTATCCATCTGTGTGTTAAAATCATGCTAATTTATTATAATGACTCTTTCATAATATGCAGTGCGTATAAGGGGTAATAATTTGTACGATGATGGTAAGCTAATTCAATTTATTATTCCAATGACGTTTTCTCTAAAATATACATATTATACGACATGGACATTTTTGTTTCCAGGAATAAAGCTATTGAAATTACATCATGTAATAACTAACCTTGTTTATTGCGCCTGCATCATAACCCTTATTTATGTTTGACTGTTAAATTCATTGGAAAAATAGTATGTAGTATATTACATACCGACCGGGCAAGTACTCTGTTACAGCTGTGCGTTAAGTTACGCTACCGAGATGCGAAGCATCGAGGTAAGCTATAAACGCGAGGCTTGAATGAGGTATGAATATGTCAGAATTACTCGTGGATGGGTGAATTAAAAGATCGAATTAATTACACGAACGAATACTGTTTCATTTATTATACTCGCATCTGAACCATTTGACGCTCGATTTCTGAATTTCGATTTCCCATAACATAAACGCAAAACACTAACATAACATAAAGATCTATTAACATGCTGAGGAGTGCTCGCCCTTGGTAACGTAATCTTGCAGTGGATGGAAAATGCTCACAAATACGATTTTATTCACAATCTACTATTAGTAACTCCAGATAAGTTTCACATAATATTAATTTTCTATCATAATTTCATAAATTATTTCAATGATCTTTGTGAGACCGTTGCTAGGCATTATGAGTATTAAAAATAATATTAATTTTTTATCATAATTTCATAAATTATTTCAAAGATATCTGAGACCGTTGCTAAGCAACATGACTATTTTGTTGAATCTGACAGACAGGTTATTATTTTGCTAGTTGCAGCATTTTTACTAATTGCCTGTATTAAATAATATGTGCTGAATTGAATTTACTCCACCAGAACTCTAAGAAGTTGCAGAAATAGCTATTGAACGAGTGATTCCAGAAAAAAGCAGGGCGACATACGAAAACACATACGAAGTATTTAGCAAATGGTGCATAACTAAAGGTATACAGCATACCTTTGAAACGGTACCCCTTGCTTATTTTTCCGAGTTAACTAAACAATATAAAGCCTCCACATCATGGTCAATATATTCGATGTTGCAGGCAGTATTAAATGTTAGGCATGGTGTTATAGTAATGTGTGTTTCGATTTACCAAAATGACAGTGTCACATGCTAGCCGGGAAAAATCTTTCCTGGCTGTGGTCGAAAATAAGTCACTTTCCGACTGTTTTGAAAATACCTAGATTATTAACTGATTACGAGTAAAGTAAATTTGACCCTTAAGTCAATGTCAGAAATGTCAGCTTTTATTTTAACCAGAACATCAAATAAATGTAATACAAATTGCTAACGAAAAGGAAAGATGAACTATGGTAGTGGTTTGTAACGATAGTACAATTACTATTATTAATATTTATTCCTGAGGAAGATTGCAAGATTTTTATTGTGCGAGTTATAGTATATTATACAAGAGTAGATATGATCCCCATATCTCACGAAGACAATGCCGAGTGAGATATGGGTTTTCATATCCACCCGCGTTGCACAGATAACCTTTTCAACGACTGAAATCCCTTTCACTTTTCATAATGAGTATCGAATACAAATATGTAAATTAATTTTTGTGGATTGATATGAAATGTAAGATTTTTTGGACTGCTTTTAGGCCGTGAAATATCTCTTTTGCGGAATAGGCTTTAAAATGATTATTTATGCCTAGGCTGTAAAAGTAATGAGCCAATCAGGTGAGACTACGTCATGTTATTTTGCCAATCAGATGAGACACCGCGTCGACCAATAGAAGCCGCCCGGAAATTTGTTTGACATTACAATGTATTTTTCGCTTAATCTACAGTTGGCTTCGAATTACCCTTACCAAAAAGGTTGAAAACAGATTCCCTGAAGTTTTAATAACACCGGGTGTGATTTCCCTGACCTCCATGCGAGTCCCTAACTTATCTACGCACAGAAATCGAGTCGCCGAACGGTGACGAAATTTGCTTGGCGTGACCGGCTCCTAGTGGCCCGGAATTTGACGTTTAAACGTCGTCGACCGGCGCATTTATTTCCTGACATAGTAGAGCAAGAGACTTTCCTTCAGATGTTACCTGTGAAAGAAGCCCAATAACGGCTTTTGCGAAGTATTAACAACCCCGCGTAAGTTTTCTCCGAGCACCGTGTGTTTATCTAACGTTCCCACGTAATTAAACCCGAGCAGCAATCGGTATAATGATCGAAAAGGTTTTGGAGGTTACGTATTATGTAAGTTTTATTTCAATTTAATCATTGAACAATAATAATATGAACATAATGACTTTTTTCTACTCTCCCCTCTAAAATGCCATTTATCGCATATGTTTCCATGACGCTAAGTGGTTCTTTAAATACATCTTGACAAACTGTGACTTTGTGCATTTTAGTCATGGGCTGAAGTTAGCTCCAGATTTTTAAATCGCTTAAATCATTTGAAAGTCAAAATCAAGTTAGTTGTCACTTATTGACAATCTGTCAATATAAAACAAATAAATGAAAGAAGGAATACTTTCAACTTAAATCAAATAAATAATACACAACATTCAAGAAATTTAGGAGAATCAATGATTTCATTTAGCAATTGCCATAATGTCTCTAAATTAATTGTTAATGTATATTTACCCAAGTAGACCAATTTAATAATATTGTACTATTACCATGTTCATTTAAGATAATAAAATAATTTCAAAATTTTAATAATCTAGTCGTAGAAAAAGTATAGTATGCAATTCGTGTTATAAACTTCTCTAGACACTCGTTATTAAACACTCGCTCCGCTACGCTCCGCTCGTGCCTAATTAACTCGTGACTAAAGTGCAGTTTATAACACTTGTTGCATAATATACTATAATATTTTTAATCGTAAAGAAATATGTGATACCAAGAAAGTGCATTTTATTGAAAAGATTCTGAATTCCTGAATCAAAATGTATCCTAAAGTAATGGCTTTCACCATCAACCATATGTAAAAAAATGTTTTACTCGAAATAATTATACAAACCGTCCGATTTAAATATTCATTGCATGTCACTTACGAAATCATGATCATTATGATTATATATGATTACACCACACACACCGGACACCACAATATCTATTATAAATGTCAATTTTTGTTTTACTTAGGTACCTAAATTTTTACAAAGCTACCTGCGATATGTTGATAGAATTAAATATATTGAAAATTATCGCATTGCAAGTTATTATTAATTTCTCCTGAAGAATCCGCGAAAAAATTATGTGTTTAACTCGGCAATAAAGCAGATTTCCTGACTTGACTGGATTCACAGCCTCGCTCGCAAGGTCACTCACTTTATTGCCTTGTTAAACACATAACTATTATCTGACGTTTGATGTGTGACGTTTTCGCATCGGCAACAAACAATTTACTGTAACAACTGGTCTACTATGTTAAAGGTTTTTTAGTTTTTGAAATGTTTTCTATGTACGTTATCATAACGTTTTCATTAATAGTTTTCACATTCTTACTTGTACACCAATCCATAAATTGTTTGTATGCGAAGTCATATTTTGGAAGGGATTTGATTGGCAGTAATCCCTGTTGGATATCTTGAGCAGATTTCCTAATTCCAGGTGGGGTACAATTATTCGAATCACTTTTACTCACTTTCCATGACCTGCCAAGAATTTCATATCCGTACACCTTTTCAAAAATAGCTTATATCCGTTCAGTTTATTGTTAGGAAATTAATCAATATACGGCAAGAATTAGAAAATGGTATATTGTATAACAAGAGTAGATATGATGTATCACGAAGGCAAGAAGGCCGAGTGAGATATGGGGGCATCATATCCACTCGCGTTGAACATACAGTGCGCGCCTAAAGTATGGAATATAGTCAGTAAAATCGAAATAAAATATTTTTGGAAAAAATCCTCGAACACGTCGATTTTCTTTATACACATTTTTGCATAAAAGTTAATTTTCAGTCGTCATTTGTTTTTGAGTAATGACGTCAGCCATTTTGTTTTTAAATGGCAACCCCCTATTTTTATTCTTGGTTTTGAGAGATCTTTTCATTGTCCAACTGGAAGTATAAAAATGTTGCCATCTTACATAAGAAGTTTTTCGAGTAAATGGCAATTGAAGGTGAGAACCCGATATTTATAATTTTTTCAAAATGACCTTGTCCCAGCGCTTGTAGCAATTATTCTAAACAACAATGATCTTGACCTATTATATAATAAAATATGGTTTCAGCAAAATGGCGCATTTCCGCACTAGGCGCGTTTTTTAAATTTTTTTTAAATTAATTTTTTTTTTTTTGATCGAACATGTAGAAATTCTTCTTCTCTGCGCATTTATCTCTTTCGCGGGCTATTCTATCGGTCCTCACCTGCCAACCCACCTATTCGTAATGCAATTGTCCAAAAAACGCGCATAGTGCGGGGTTGCCCCATCTTGCTGAAACCATATTGTATGTATAGAAGGTCAAGATCATTTTTGTTTAAAAAAAAAGCGCGGAAACGATCATTTTGCAAAAACTCTAGATGTCAAGTTCTTACCTTCAATTGTCATTTACTCGAAAAATTTCTTATGTAAGAGGCAATATTTTTATACTGCCAGTTCGACAATGAAAAGATCTCTCAAAATCAAGAACAAAATTAGGGGGTTGCCATTTAAAAACAAAATGGATGACGTCATTACTCAAAAACAAATGACGACTGAAAATCGACTTTCATGTAAAAATGTGTATTTTTAAAAAACAAAATCGACGTGTTAGAGAATTTTTTCCAAAAAATATTTTATTTCGGTTTTACTGAATATATTCCATACTTTAGGCGCACACTGTATAACTTTCTCTACGACTGAAATGCCTTTCACTTTTCATAATGATTACCGAATACAAACATGTAAATTAATTTTTCCTACGACACCATAAGAAACTTGTCAGTAGCGCACAATTAAGTGGGCTATAAACATGACAATATCATTCATCTGTCAAAAATCCCATATCGTCAGTTGTGTGATATCATTTCGTAAGAGGTTGCATTTATCAAGCGTGCATACGAACTATCAAATGTTGACAGTTTCTGTCAGTCAGAATAGTTGTGTTTGTAATTATATATTCAGGTAAGTTATTGAAAAGTTTTACTTTTTGCTTCATTGTAATTTATCGTACTACGACCTTTAGAAAATATGAGTGCGGAGAAGATTGATTCGTCAATTGACTGTACACCACCCGAAGTGAGTAAACCAGCTCGAAACAGGACATTAGATTTGTTTCCCGACAAATCAAAAGAAATATAGGAGCTATCGTATGATAAATTTATGCATTGGAAAAAAACCAAAAATGTAAAATCATCTTTTTCTGAAAATGTGTTATTAGCATACTTTGGAGAATTATCCGAACAAACAAAGCCAAACACATTATGGACACAGTATTCCATGTTAAGAAGCACCCTTAGTATTCATCATGATATAAATATAGCGAATTACATGAAGTTAAGAGCAAAAAATTGAAGCGCAAATCAGATGGTTCTAAGCTGAAGAAATAAAAAACTTTGACATCACAGGAAATTATCCGATTTCTTCACGAAGCTCCTGATATCTTTTCATAAAAGTATGGTTAGAATCGGCAAATCTTGAATTTGATGCTAATGTTTATTTTATTAGGTGGCATTGATTGTTGGTATAAGAAAAAAAAATATTAATAAAACATTGAAAAAACAGATTTGTTTGACGTCGTAGGAAAAATTATGTTCATAACTCGGGCAAAAGTGTGACATCTTATTGCTCGTGTGTTTTCCTCACTCGGCTACGCTGCGCTTCGCCTCGTTCGTCAAACTTCACACTCGCTAGATATTTGACACTTTCCGCCCTCGTTATGAAATATACTATATCTGACGTTTGATGTGGCGTTATTATTTAATCGTTGAATGGTCCGATTTTTCGGCGTCTTGCGAGAGAAAAAAAATCACTATACCCGAGGTGGGATCAACCTGAAAGTGAATTTGGTATGAAAAGATAGAGGATACTTGGGGCTATCAAATACACAATTTTTCATATAAGCAACTTTTACTCTTTTAAAATCCGAAATTAGTTTTAAATTTCTACAAATTTCAAACTGTTTTATCTTAAAACTTTATCAGACATTCTTTCTGTAATTAGTACCAATAAATCGTGTTTTTATTCAGTTTTACGTAATATAAAATTCATTCGGAAAACATTTCAAAATGCTATAAAAATAATATTTATTCCGGTGCAATTTTTGCTTGAAATCCATCAGTTAAAATCAGTCTACTTGAATGCCCGAATACGCCATAATGGTTTAGAATTATGACTCAAAAATTTAAATTTAGGGGGTTTATAAGTGTTGAGAACATGAACCCGTTATTATGATTTTTTTTTAACTGACTTTATTTTTGCCCGATTTTCGACCCGCTTGGCAACATTTCTCGCGTTTCCGGACACTGTGCGCCGCTGCAACGTTCTATAACAATAGCTGTTTATTATCTGTAACCTGGATGTCATATCCGTACACTTAACCGAAAAATAGCTCATATCCGTACAGTTTATTGTTAGGGAATTAATCAATATACGGTAAGAGTAGAAAAAAATGTTTATCGTGATCATATATTTTGTATTAATTTTACAATTAAAGTCATTAGTGTGAAAGAAAATGCACACTATGATCAAAATATACATACCGGGTGAATATTTCAAAACCGAACATAGGCATTTAATATAGGAAACATGTTTTTTGCAGATTCCTGCTCCCCATTTTAACTAAGAGGATTTGACACCAATCGAAAGAAGATTTTTTTCCTCATCTAATGATATCCGAATCAGTTAATTTTCAATTGTAATTCTCTATTATTTTATCAAAATATTCGCAATAAATACAATTCGGAAAATCGTATTGAGCTATGACTGGCAAGACAATAAACAGATTTAAACGTCATTCAAGTGACAAACTCATTATGCCGTTGGCGACTATGATTTTGAGATTTCCAATTTTCTTTACTGAAATCAATTGTAAATTTTTAAAGAATTGAAAAAACTCTGGTTGAATTTCTGGTAAATGTAAAATTCAGTAAACTTCAGTAGCATTGATCGCATCGCATCGTTTTTATGAAAAAATACAAAAATAACATAAATACATTTTAATAAATGAAATAAATGGAAGGAGTTACATTACAACATTTATTATTGTTGAGGTATAGTATCCAATTTTATCAATTTAAATTAAAAAACAAAGATCATAATGATACACCAGTTAACAATTATAATTAGAAATCAATAATTAAAGCAAGTGTTCAAATAAACCTCCATTCTGAATTAAACAATACCCGATCCTATTGTAACACGAATTTCTGACGTTTGCCAACTGTCTATTCGTTATCAACCCGCACTCCTCAAATATTACATTCCTCAAATAATTAATGTTTGGGTGAGGGTTTTGTAAATTTTCAGATGAGCCCACAAGAATCGCACGGTGCCAAATCAGGAAATGTAGCAGGCCAGTTGATTTCACCTCCTCGTCCAATCCATCAATCCACCGATTTGAAAATGCATTATTAAAATATTCTCTGACGTTTATTTCGAAATTTGCTGGACATCCGTCGTGTTGGAACCTGATATCCTGGTTTCGACTTGCCACTTCTTCTATTGCAGGGCCAACCTGAGTAATTAACAATTATAAATAATTTTCTAAATTTAAATTTCCTATAATTTCGAAAGGACATGAGATTTAAAAATGCCTGTCCAAATATTATTTTTTTGAGGATATTGCGTTCGAAGATTTAAATTCAGATGGGGATTCTCATGTGCCCAGTATCTATCGTTTATTCTGCGATGTTCTAATAAACAACCATAATGAGATAATTTTGAAACTATCATTTGAAGTGAATAATATTTTCCTGAATTTAAACAACCAGAATTTTCTAATTGAAAGACTATTTGTTGTGTTTTTAGGCAAGCCATGGCACACCATGATTTATTATTTTACGAGTCGTGGCTCAATACGATTTTCCGAATTGGACCTATTGCGAATATTTTGATAAAATAATAGAGAATTACAACTGAAAATTAACTAGTTCAAATATCATTAGATGAGAAAAAAAAACTTCTTTCGATTGCAGTCATTATAAATCCTCTTAGTTAAAATTGTAAGCAGGAATTTGCAAAAAACATTTTTCCCATGTTAAATGCCTATGTTCGGTTTTGAAATATTCACCCGGTATACATTGTTTCAGTTTTTATATAAAAAGTATTCCAAAAATGCTAAATACAAAGCTTTGTATATGACGCGTACATAATTAGACTTTAAGGATTCGCCTCATTTATAGTCCTCGCTCGCCAGCTCGCTTGGACCTTAAACTTTAAGGCTCATCCATAAAGTCCTAAAGTATATACTTATTACACAAAAAGATATTAACATACTAAAAACCGTACTTCGGCAAGTAGGCAGTTCAAGGCCATGCTATGCGCAGCCGGAAGAGCTGAGCCCGAGGAACGAGTGACATTTTCTGGACGCGACCCACAAGCCGTAATTGCGAGTCTTGAGCGACGAAGTAGAAGCGGGCGCTCGGGAGGATGAGCGCCAATTCTAAACATAAACATGGAGGATATTTTGCTGCCGAAATCCCCTGGAAGAAGTCCAGGGAACTTTTTATTTTTGCGGTGGATCCGGATGCGACTAACCTCGAGGAAGGGATGGATATGTTCTCAAAGCGACAAGGGAATAAACCGCTCCGAAACGGTAGACGAATTTGTGAGAAAAGCGGCTAAGAATCCAGCGAGTTCATCTCGCAGCTCCGCCACGCTAACCAAACCAAATCGCCCCATCCCGGACTACAAACCTCCCCAGCGCCGAGAGATTCCGCTCAGAGATGTTCAATCATTGGTACCGGTATTGTCTGAACGCTCCGGGAAACGGTCTGCAGAGGCAGGCACGCAATTAAGTTGCTTTTCGCCCTCTGCCGCTTTAGAAAGACGACCACCCTAGAACCCCCAATGTCTGCACCGAATGAGACTTCATTCATTGCCACCTCAAACGATTATAGTACCACCCGCGATACAAACAATTCGCGAGATGTTTTTACCTAGGGTTTCCATATCTAGCGGGGCTCTCGTCGGGACACTCAGAGATGGGACTATAGAAATGAAGTAAAAAATGTACTTAATATTATTACTTTTTATTAAGAACACAATAGCATAGAACTTGTTGCGGCAAAAGTAGTTGGTACACCATATTTTTCGGAAGATTTTACTTTTTTCAGCTAGTCTTTTTTTCCCTTTTACGTATTTATAAAACTGAATGCAAGTCAGCTTGTAGTTAAACTGGCACTGTAAGATTGATTCCACAGTCCCTGGCAGCAGTCGATTTCCTTCATCAGTCCACTGGACCGACACACAGTGGCGTTGTGTGCGGGGATAGAAAACAAATAGTTGAATAATTTTAGCAGTTGGCTTTTGCGTTCAGGATTTTCGGTTTCCTTAAGAAAGTAAATCCACCTTTCTTCCTTCGAGTGTTTAGACTTTCATTCTTCAGAGTCACGGTTAGTTAAAAAAGCTCTTCAGATACATATATTGTTAAAAACAATTGTCGCCTGAAATCTTTCCACAATTTTTAGTCAGGTATATAAGAGTGTTAAATGTAAATTTTCCTGAAAGATGGATTGCCGTGGAGTCAAATTAGACGAAAAAATGAGCCTTAGATGGAAAATGAATATGCATTCCGGGTTTCTTTTCAGGGGAGTTGCGGAAGCCGAGAATAACTTATTTTTAAGTTGTCGTATAATTTTAGGAGGAGCTTTCTTTTTGAGAGCTTAAAGAACAAAATTATTTATTTTTGAAATAACTCGGCCCCCGTTAATCTTATATGAACAAACGTCTCCTTATTTTGTAGCTCTTATTTAAATAATATAAATGAAATCTTATTTAAAGCTTATATTTTCCTATTTTCTATTCATAACTGTACATTTTATGATATTTCCAACACTTTTTTAAGAATAATAAGTAATTACTGCGTACTAATAACATATGAGTAATTGAATGTTCATTTCCTACAGTACAGTGCAGTAATAACTCAATTGTATTATAATCTTCGTAATGAAATCAGCTTTAATTTTCCTATTTCCTATTCATAATTGTACATTTTATTATCCCACTTTACTAGAATATCTTTTTGGAAGCTTGTCCAGACGTCGTCTCTAGCAGGTAAAAAGGGTTCGAATATGGTCATAAATTAGAATTTCTATACCATTATGTCGAGAATAGAATCCCTAATAATCGGTAGCAAACAACCTGTAAATTGCACCCCTTGTTCATGCCACTCTGGACATTTTACTATGGTCGCAGCCCTACATTTATATTCGATACTCTTACCTACGATACATATTTTTTTAGGTTATAGAACAAAAAAATGGTACAGCATGTTTTTGCGTTGTTCTCATTTCTCGGAATAGTTATCGAAATTCCGCCACTAGCAAAGTTATAGACCTTAAAAATATCTATAATTTGAGATATAACTTGTCCATATCCATTTAACAATTGAGCCGGAAAGAGCCTCTCAAAATCGTGTGGGACCACAGCCGGCGCGGCGGCACGCGTCCTTTCCAGAATGCGCTGCGCGTGTTTATTCGCTTGTTTCTCTTTTTTCGCAATTGCCTTTTCAAAAATATTTAACACAAAACTCATTGAGCATGAAGATATCTATAATTTTCTGTAGTTGAGATGCGACTGGTAGAGCGCCTGAAGTAATTTCATCAGAGTAAAACAATCATTTCATTTATACCGGATGTTCAAAAAGTTCCGGGGCGGTCAAATATCTAAGAAGATACACATCGAATCGAAAAACAAAAGCGCACGTATCTAATGACACCAAATACGACCCCCCACCTCGACCCCCCGGGGTGGGGCAGGGGGCAAGGGGCAACTTTTTAAATAGGAACCCCCCTTTTTTTCATTGTAGATTCGGATAGTGCGACTAAAACTAGGTAGATTTTGAATAAAACTTTTTTCCGATTCGCAATAGATGGCGCTGTAATCGAAAAAAAATTTTTTGTCTTTCCGGAAGAAAAATATGAAAATAAATTTTCGAGAAATAGGTTCAAATAAAAGCACAAGAAATCTTACATCTACAATAGTGTATTACATACCGAGTCGGGAAAAACATCATTACAGCCGAAGGCATAGATTGCAAATCGGATTCACAATTACGAAATGTAACAATAAATGTAAAATTGTTTGATTTGGGTACATTGGTACATATGTACATCTATTTCAATGTCGGACATCTTTAATTCGTAAAATATCTGTCAAACAGGCCCTCAGTTTCTCCACTGATACTTAACAAGATAACTCGTTTAAAAAAAATAAGACGGAATCGTAAGAATCGGAATCTAACCTAAAAGTGATGTGATTGGAGGTGAAATTACGTAGCCTACATAGAATAGTTGTGAAAGTTACAAAAGTGCAAAAAAATGCGATAATACTTAACAATACTCTTGTTTTTCTGTTCCATTAGAATGTTTAGATGCAAAGAGGGATTTATTTTTAAATCCAATCATAATGAATGAAATGTATCGTTTTTATAGTCTCAATATATCAGAGGTATTAGCTCTACTAGAAATTGGGCAAACTACGTAGCAGAGTTATAAAGCAAGATATTCACAACGCACATGTCGATATCGACATGTTTACATAAATTTGAACTATGAAAGTAATTATGTGACAGCTTTCAAGGTTAAATAGTACTGAAACAAGAAACGTATATCTATGTACGAATAAAATGTTACTTAAAATAATACAGTTACATAGAATATTTTATTACTCCAGTCTAATTACCCATTAAGATGGGCATACACTAAAAGGTTTACCGTAAGGTGAGCCTTCCGCACATTAATCTGAGACGCAATCCGCAGCATTGGTTGTTAGATTAGCCCAAAGCCAAGACCAGAACTATCGCCCTTCAAAAAAACTGTCAGCGCTTTTATAATGACTGACTAAAACCAGCTACAAAAACGTAGAATGTATGTCTGGGCCGAGAGTACAGGTTTAACCTCCCCGGTTTATTGGCCGGAAAACACGGCTTCCGGTAAACCTTATCGTGTATGCCCACATTTATAACGTTCTCCAAGGAATTGCTGTGAAACTTGTTTGACATCTCGAATACCGCCTTTTCCTTTATTTATCAATAGCATGAAATCCCATTCACTCGATTTGCTCCACCGGTTTTAAATATTTCTTTCTTATTATCGGCAGGTCTCTTCCCAAGAGCATATTTCATTTTAACACGTTCACTGCATTAAGGGGCATATGTGTCCAGTCCTGGACTTTCGTATTTGGCAGAATAGAATACCATCGAACTTCATTATAGGCGGAGGTTATAACTTTGTCGTACTTTGACGGATTTAAAACTTTTTCAACTTATTAACCTTCATTTTCTCTAACTACTTAATGCACTCAGCTGTGTACACCCAGCCTAAAAAACTAAATAATTCTCGCTCATATGGATTCGAATTTTGTTTTCACCGAGGAATTCAGCCGACTATATGCATTGAATAGTTCGATACAGAATAGCGCTTAACCCTGTGAAATTACATGAACATTTTATTATTAAGCCCATCCGCGTAATAAGTCTTATTTAATTTGATATTTATAGCGACCCAGTAAACGCTTTCAGTCGTCAAAATCACACGTCGCCGTAACACTATCACTATTGCATATTAATTGTAATATATGCACGAGAACAATAACTTTTGAGACCGCTTCACAACAATCCGGAAACGGGAACCAAAAGTTAAATGATTCGCATGTTGATATATCATTGTCTGCGCGATTGGATTAATTCGTTCTTGTGAATCTCCGAATTTTCTATTTCCAAATAATGGTTAATATCTGCTTTCAATGCAAAGTGAACATAAGCGTTGGTTCAGAATCTCTTAAATGTAAAGGGAAATGTGGTAAATGGTTCCATTGCGAGTGTATTGATGCAACAATTGATATTATTTCGTATTATTATGATCAAGCGAAAAAGGGTAATGGAGAGTCGTTGCCATTGCTCATGTGAGAACAATTCTAACAAAAAAAGTATATTGTCAGCTACCTATCTAACCGAAACCATGTTATCGGCGCTTAGTTTATCTACGCGTCTTAACAAATGCGTAATTATCTTAATTTGAATTTTATGAGGTAACCATTGCTTCTTTTCAATATTAACATAAATTCTGCATTATTGAAATTTCCAAACGAGATAATTTTAGAAGAAGTAAAGCTGCCAGTAACAAAACAATGAAGATGAGCCTGTACCCGCTGTGCGCCGATTTACCGAGGGCATCGTTAAGACCGTTTTCGCAGAACCATTAGTGGAAATGTGCAGCTGCCAGGACAACACAATGGGCTGTCGATGCGCCTTCCGATGCCTATGTGACAAAATCGGTTCGAACCCAAATTGTTCTTGGAAGAGCAATTTGCCAGTTCGAACACGTGCGCCGACCTCGGCGTTCCTGTCACACCCTACCACCACCACCATCCGCAACCCGGTAAAGAGTAGGGCGTGCGCCCCGTAAAATGCTGTGGAGAGCTCCCCAGACAATCAGACGAAACACAATCAGTCGACTCAAAACATCTACAATCAGTCAGTCAACACCACCGTCCGAACATCAATGACGCCACGCCGCCACCTTCGTCATCGCTGCCGCCGCCGCCTTCTTCGCCGCTGCCGCCGCCGCTCAGCCGCCGCCGTATTCTTCGGACATTCCGGTGCTTCGTGAACATTGAGTGTTGGTGACTATTGTTTTTGTGTCTGTTTATTTTTCGTGACTTTATTTAATTGACATTTTCCGTGTACATATTTTTTTTTTTGAACTTTGAATTTTTTTTTCTGTAACTCCGTGTGTAAATAATAGCTATATTATTAAATATTTCTGCCTCCACCCCATCCTTTGGTTTCTTGTGCTGTGTCTCATAACTACACCCTTCACCAAGAGCTAGGTGGAGGTTAACGAGGGCGGTTTTTCATCCCCGCGCTGCGACCCCCCGTGACAAGTGTCGCCCAACTCCAGGCCGAGTCAAAGCCCACGACCCGAGGCCGCAGGCTACGAGGACAAGGAGATGCAGAGATGGACTTCAACAAAGCGATCGCCTCCATGAAGCAGAGATTTGAAGAGCAGATGCGTCACCTCCTGGTCAAGAGTGAAATTCTCCTGATCCCGGCGGACACAGAAGCTATCAGATGCCAGCGCGAAAATCAGACGACAGCGCGACGAAATTCGCCGCGCATCTGAGGAGCTTCGAAAGGAACGTCTTCGTCTCGGCTTGCCTGATTGGACCTCGCCACCGAAGAAGCCAGCATCACAATTGCAGGTGTGCACCGCCTCCATTGGGGTACTCGATGGACCGAGTACCCCAATGGAGGCGAAGAGTACGAGGAAGTGACGCCCCTCGCCGCGGACCATCCCCTTGTTGCCACCGCAATAGACACCATCGTGCCGCAACCGACGCTGCTGCCAATCGCAGGACAAACGACGTCGTGACGAAGACGGTAACCACCACCGCAATCGTCGCTGTACCGGCACCGACACCGCCTCTAGCAGCCGAGCCTTCACCGAAGGAGGAATCGCCGATGCCGTGCAGCCACGTGGCCACATCACCGAAGACGCTGCCGCCAAAGAGGGCCGCACCGGGGCCGTCCGACCTGAATATCGCTGTCTCCGGAGCCACACGGAAGCCCGACGTCGTTGCCAGCAGACGACG
This sequence comes from Ocypus olens, assembly GCA_910593695.2. NCBI lineage: Eukaryota > Metazoa > Arthropoda > Insecta > Coleoptera > Staphylinidae > Ocypus > Ocypus olens. The sequence goes on from OU343047.1 coordinate 33,581,912, forward strand.
CCTGAAGAAGCGCCGCCCACTGGTTCAGCCTGACGTCCCATGGCAGCCCGTCCGCCCACGACGCCATGATGACCACAGACGCCGTGTCTGCCTAAGACGTCGCAACTACTTCGGACACCTCAAGCAGCGCCCCCCTCGCCTACGCAAGGCAACGCGATACGACCGCAACTTCTATCATCACCACGATTACGGACCCGCGAGTCATGACGCGAGTGACCGTTACCGCGACCTAAGACAATTTAGGCGTAGTGTTAGTGCCCCGCGAAAAGACACAACAAAAACAGTTTAATGTTAAGTGACCCCATGAACGCTCTAGTGCGTCATGTGACCCGACCACCCGAACAATCCATGTCCGCCTGACGACACGCAGGCACCACCAAGGTACGTGTCATGACGCCGCCCCCCGACCAGCTGTGTGTACTCTTGGAAAACGGTCCCAACACACCAAGGCGTCGAAACCAGAGCTGCCCACAACACCAGCCCAGAAAATCACCTACAACCACCCGCCTGCATGCGGGAACACATGCGGTGACGCCCGGAAAACCGATTGACAACAGCAATGTCCACCAGGCCATGTCCAGCTCCAGCCGCCCGGTGCTTGGCGTCCGATGCACCAGCTGCCCGAAGGACTGGAGAGACAGACCGCACGTCTTGGTTCCCGCCGTGCCAGTGCACACAAAAAAGGACCTATAAGGGTATCTAGTTCAGCCCACACATTAACTCTCGCATTGTATTGTGTGTGCGTCAAATTTTGTAAGCGAGGATTATTGCACGCCCAAGTCTAAAACGTGAAGGAATGGGTATCGATAAGGAATGAAGAACTTCACCATTTAAGGAAAATGATGCCTCATCAGTAAATATTATTCTGTGTAAAATTTCTTGATCATTATTGATTAAATTGAATACGGTTTCACAGAATTCTGTTCGTTTGCCTTTGTCCTCATTTGATAGTTGCTGATGATTTGAAAACTTGTAAGCATTGTATTTAAATTCTTTTAATGTCTTGTAAACGGAAGCTGAACTTATTTGAAACTGTGCAGCGATAACTCTTAACGATGATATGGGTTTCTGCTCTACGTAACATAAAATGTTGAGTTTCATCTCTTCCGTTAAAATGTGATTTCCTTTGACCCTTTTAATGTGAAAATTACTCACGCAGCCAGTATTGTCAAAATGATGGACAATATAACAAATTGTTGAGATGGATTGAACTTGTCTACTCGGATACTCAACCGAAAACAAATCGTGGAATGCTGTTCCCACTATTGTACCAATTAATTATCTGTATTCTTTCTTCGGTGGTGTAATACATTTTTATTAATAACACAATTTTGACAATAATAAAACTGAGTGTACGTATGGTTGCCTACATTGCCAATACATTGCAATGCGTTGGTGTGATTATTATAACATAGAACATAGACATTAACAATCATATGTTCTGAGTTAAAAAAGACCCTGTATAGTAAATGAAAACAAATTCCCGCATTTATTGGTCTTACATTGAGTGCTTATTAATATTACTAGTTATTAGCCCATTATATGTTCTTTATAAAAAAAATGCGCAATAAATAAATAAAAAAATGTACTATTTGTGTTGATCAAATATAACGGTACGGCCCGGCCGACCCTGCCTCCCTGACGAGCCGTCACTGATGCATAGTAAATGAATGTAATAATATCTACTTATACAAAAAAGTAATTATAAATGTTATTTTAATGCTTAACATCGGCACAAATGACGTCAGCCATTAAAACACCAGCGTTCGACAATCTGCATCCAATTTCATTACATATGAACAATGTATTTTCACCCATGGTACTTTTAATTAATATAAATTGATATTATTTGTAGTCTGCCTTATTCGTTAAATTATCTTAACGAATGCCAGTCGCCGTTATAATTTGTTCAGTATAAATTTAATTTCAAGCACTTGTCATTTAATCGCAGATTTCTCGGATGAATTGCGATTATGTAAAATCTCCATCTCAATTCATAGTCGAAATTTCTACCAATTTAATGACCCTTGCAAATTACCCCTGAATAAATTGTGGTTTATATTAGGGCTGGGAATCGAATACGAATAAAACGAATAATTCGAATACGAATAAATCTGCAAAAGAATTATTCGAATATTAGAATTATTCAAATATTGAAAAAATTGCAAAAGCGTTCCTAGCAAAGCTAACGTCATTTTTTATACACAAAAAAATTTTCCACATCACGAAGAATAATACAAACCGGCTTTGGTTGTTTTTTGTTCATACTGCTATACAGGGTGTCAACATACGCAAAATAATGGATAACTATTTTTTTTCAAATGGAACACCCTATATATGTCGCCACCAATGCATGGCATTTTTGATAAGCTTTCCAATGATATACAGTTTGTATAATTAAATATTAAGGACTCTTGAGATTTATCCATAAAAACATTTTTCTTTTATCACCTGCTGATTTTTAGATTTTCAGCCAAAACAATCCATTTTATGAAAGAGACCACAGTTGTGGAGCGCAAAATTTTAGATCGACATAGGTCTTTTGACTTGACTCCAATAATGCATGCATTACCCACCAGAGTGCGCAAACTCGTGACCGTATATGCATTTTAGCGTTTTTTTCAATTTTTTTAATTATAAATTGCACTATACTTTATTTTCCACGCCCCCTATCGGAAAAACGGGAAATTCTAGGAAAATTCAATTGACCTATATCGATTGAAAATGTTCCGCTCTACAGCTCTTAAAAGAAGCTTATTTTGCCCAAAATGCATAGTTTTCGCTAAAAATGTAAAAAAGCATTGAAAAACACAAAACTTGATCCATTTTCAATTTGCATATTTAGCGAAAACTTTGTATTTTGGGAAAAAATTGCTTCTATTAAGAATTGTAAAGCGGAATATTTTCAATCGATATAGGGTGTGGAAAATAAAGTCTAGTGCAATTTATAATTTAAAAAAATTGAAAATAACGTTAAATCCATATACGGTCACGATTTAGCTCGCTCTGGTGGGCAATGCACGCATTATTTTAAAAGTCGAAAGACTTATATCGATCGAACATTTTTCGCTCTACAACTTTGGTCACCTATAAGTCTTCCAGGTAATGCACAGTTTTGGCTAAAAATCCAAAAATCAGCAGAAGGTGACAAAAGAAACTTGTTTCTATTGATAAATCTTAAGAATCCTTAATATTTTATTATACAAACTGTATATCATTGGAAAGCTTATCAAAACTGCCATGCATTGGTGGCGCGATAAATAGGGTGTTCCATTAAAAAAAAATAGTTATCCATTGTTTTGCGCATGTTAACACCCTATATTGCAGTATTAACAAAAAAGGAACAAAGCCTATGTGTATTATTTATTCTTCATGACGTGAAAAATTTTCTAGTGTATAAAAAATTATGCTATCTTTGCTAGGAACGCTTCCGCAATGTTTTCACGTGTTTCACGTGTACGTGTTTTTGCCACAAAATTATAGGTTTTCAATGTCTCTTAAAATAAATACAAAAATTGGAAAAATCAGAAATCTGAAAAATTGCATTTTTTTGAAAATTTCGAAAACGATAAACAATCATGAATTTCTGCGATCGGCATGTAAACATACTCTGAAAAGTACAACTTTTTTCTAATTTAAACCACCCTGTATCTTTTACCGTTTTCAAGATCCCCATGTTGTGCATTCTTATCTTGGACACGGTGTATAATCTATTTAAAATGGGAAGAATCACTGCGATCTTATCCGACAGGCTCAAAAATACGGAGCAAAGCTATAAACCAATTAACACCTGATCTATTTGATGAGTATTTATTCTACAATTGTATTTATTATTAATAATTATTCTCAGCAATTAACATTTAATGTGATACTAAACATTTATTAAAATGTTTTGAATATAATTGAACTGTTTCGGTTATTTCATAAAAAAGGTACAAGTAAATTCTACATAAATTATAATTAAATTATTTGATTTACGTTTGACTTTATAAAATTATAAATATTAATCCTTGTAATACATAGTCAGACATATGTTGATTAAATAAGATGCTTGAACAATTAAGTTAGCATTTGATATCAAGAATTCAACGGATAGTTTAGACGTCACGTTTACTGTGCTTGATTGATCTGCTTTAAAGCTTGCATTTGCCCTCGTGATAAATAAATAAAGGGGTATTTACACTGTAGCTTGATGAGAGTTTTTATTTTCATTTCCTGGTGTACTCCATCCAAAAATATATTCGTTTATACAAATTGTAATTTCCCGATTTATTGAACATTACAGCAAATGTGTAGATTTTGACAATAATTCCAATATATTGATTTGATTGAAAAATCTCAAGATCATTTTAATGCTTTACAAATTTCAATCAGAATATGAATACGAAATAGTAATTATAATATGAAATAAAAAGACAGACTGGTCGGTATTTCTAAGACAGATTATATAAGAACACAATTGTATTACACATTTTCTTGCGATTCTAAATAATTTAATATTTTTTCAATATTTGAATTATACAGAGTATCTATAGAATCATTCCAGATACGGGGATCTCTTATTAGATACTTTTTCAATAGGAGAAAAAAATAATGCAAAAGGTACAATTTGAGCGAGATAGGGGGGCAGCGAATGTTACAACGTTTTCATCAACGTAAGAAGCCACATATGTGGGTGGTAGTTTTTGTTAGATATATGGGAGAGCGGTCAACAATAGAAGTCGAAGCAACTAGGGACGCGGTGATTGATTCAGTAAAAATAATTGTTGAACTGAGACCGTCGGTATCAGACCTGAAATTCATCAGTCTGACCCTGTAATGAGCCTCCGGATTAAGACTTTGACATTCTGGAGATCCATATTATGGAAGGTGGTATTGTATGTTTCACGAGTGCACAAGAGTTCTTATTGTTCTTAATTCAGCTCTTCTGTTGCGTTAACCTTAACCACTTCCTTGCCTATCCGACAAACTTTACCGCAATCTTTGCACCGACTCTCTTGATTTGTAAGGAATCAATATCATATATCGTTACAGAATAGTATATTCTGTAACAAGGTTAGAATGGAAATTCGATGCGAGTGGACCATTCCGAGCGCGAGCTGCGAGGCGAGCGCGAGGAACCACGAGCATCTGAATTTCCATTCTTACCGAGTAGCAGACTATACTTTCTCCTCGACCAGATAAAATAGATTAATAAATTAATGAACACAAAGAACTTACGTTTTATTATTACGTTTGTGATTATGTTTACTTGTTATGGAATGAATTACATGCAAAACACATAAGTGCATAGTGTTTTGTTCCATAACAAGAGTGAGAATGTGTACGTTCTATGATCATAATTGATTTCAGAATCCTTAAATTCTACAATGGTCTTGGAGAAAACAGTGTTCTGATTTGTTTTAGGTTGAATTTAGGAAGCCGATATGTTAACGGCCCTAAGTATAACGACAAGATCATTCGTGAAGCCCAGGATATTGGGAACTTTTTTTAATTCGAACGGGATAAAGGTAGTGAGTTGACCTGCCCAAAGTTCCGAATCGGTATTTTGCCAAAAGTGCCGAATTTCATATTACCATGCCCAAAACGCCGAATTGCATCGGTGACCCACGTCTGAAATGCCGAACGACGTTAAGCCATGTCGTAAACCTTTCGTCGGAGCTGAATGCAAATCGTCAAATTGGATATTCGGCAAAGTGTCCTTGCACCCTGCGACCCCCCCCCCCCGCCCCGAAACCTCTAAAAATCGGCACAAAGAAAACCGCAGTTGTCTATAAAACCGTCAACAGGCTCATACATTTTCGACGCTGTGCGCCATCCGATAAATCTGGCGCGTGCCAGGTATGCGTAGTGTTGCAAAAATGCGCACGAAGCGTGAAATCGTTTAGCACGGAAAACGCGAAACCAGATTGCGGCACACGTTTGTACTTCCCCGAAACGTGAATCATGAGAATCAAGCCTCGCACTTTGACCATTTAACAAAGGTACATGCGTATTGCGCGCTGTTATTCATACTTCTTTTTTACATTTAAGACAATTCCAGCGCTACAAAAGTATAAAATTGGGTAACTAATGAATGGACTGCAGTAAACGCAACAACTTCAGGCCAATATTTGCGACGTTGCCAGATTTCTTGTCTCACTATAACTAACGTAAAATAAAATAAAAAATAATGAAACTACTGCGGGTAAAACTACCAGTCGGTCCAAAAGAGGGGGGGGAACTTAAATTAACCCTTACCTAAGCATAAGCACCTACCATTTGCAACCGTTAACTTGCAAGTAATGACGATCCATGGCGGGCCCGTGAAACTACTACTACGGATAAAACTACTAGCAGATCCGGGGGGAGGGGACCTTAACTTAACCCTAACCTAAGTATAAACGCCAATAGTTCCAAATTATTGTAAATGAAATTTAATGACCGTCCCCATGATTTTCGCGCATGCGTATGCTTTAGTATCATGAACTGGAAAACTACCAAAAATTGATACCCGCAAAAGTACTGAGAGGATTTTAGCTTTTTTCATCTTCAAGAGCTATTTTTCATATTTTATTTAACGGTCATTGAAAACAATCCCCGAATATTTGCCTCTATTCTGTGCCGTTCTTTAATTTTAAATTTGCGGCACGTGACTCTTTTGGGTATAGGTCATCCAGCGCTGTGAACGGGGAACCCCAAGAGTTGGTCCATGAATGGTGTGGATGGAGGTTCGCTATCTGCGCAGGGCTTGGCAGTGACGCGGCGATGCTTGTAAATATTGAGTTATATTAATGGGTCTGCTGACAATTTTATTGCTGTTTGTGGTGAGCGGCATTGCCTTTGTTCGGGATTTTTAGAGGTTTAGGGCAGGCCCTCTATGCAGATGATACTTGATGCAACCGACCCGGTAATTGTGTTTGAATGAAAGCTGCTTTATTCTACGTTGATAATTTTGAAAAATTAGAAAATATTCTTCTTAATTTTAATGATGAAGAAAAGGCAGCACTTAAAAAATATAAAGATTTTGTTGCATGTATAAATATTTTACAACAATTAGCTTTTATTGCTCATCTCAATAACTGCAATCAAGAATTTAGAAACAGCTCAAATACCTTTAATTGAGGCTTTTAAAATTATTTCAGAACTGTTCGAAAATTTAAAATTAGTTCCCTAACTTTTGCGAAAATTTGATCCGTATTATATCGAAATCTAGGATACGAAAAAATTAAAATAATTTGTGAAATTTGAAAGGCGAGACTGAAGAGGACATAAAACATTTTAACATGAACCCTATGTCACTTAACTTTACCTAAAATGAAAATGAAAATCAAATTTTGGTTCTATATTGCAATTCCAATAAATAAATTATCGTCAGTCGCTATTCGACTTTTTTTTTATTCTGCAATATTATTTTTAATTAAACCGCATAAAAAATCCAAATTTGAATAATTATGTCCCATATATTGGCTAATTATAAGCGCGTATAAAAAAATTATAAAATCTTTTTTTAGTGCATATGTTGTAAACTCAATACTTGTGTGACGGGCGTGATTAAATGTAGAAGTTAGAATCAAAATTCGTGCTTCTCACGGAGTCGTAAGATATAGTTTCTTTATTATCTTAGAAATTCTGCTTTCAGCTAAAGATTATATTGTGCAAACCTTTCGATTCCCACCGAACTGGCAGAAGTAAGTTTAGTGTGACTACTTAATTAGTTTTAATGGGGAAACGCAACTGTTGCATTCTCCAGAGTATCAAATGTATTATCCGCGATAACACACTGACCGCCACACAGGCACGGGGGTAACCTCTCTGCTCCAGTCTTGTTCCGCTGTTTAAACGATTAGCACCACCATCTGTTTTTTTTGTACCAAACTCCATCACTTATATTCAATAAATAGTTAGCTACTTTAATTAAAATTTGCTGTCCAATTTAAAAGAACCCTTTTGTAGGATTCTACTTCAGTTTACTACATACATTTTAGTGGCAGCAGCAGTGGATTTTTCACATTTTGAATTATTTTAATTGAAATTTAGTGGAAAATTTGAGTTTGGTAACAATTTCAACTGCGAGCAAAGATTCACCGATTAAAATAAATGTGCGAAGAATGTGCAGTATCAGTTTCAAGTCATGTACTGAGTTATTTTGCCGTCGGATGCAAAATAAAAGATCATTGAGATGAGCCAGAGTGTTCCAGTTTCCGAATTTACGAATTTCCGAGTTTCCGTGGATAAAGAGAATCCAGAGTTTCTGTTTCCGAATTTCCGTGGATCAAGAGAATCCAGAGTGTTCCAGTTTCAGAATTTCCGACTTTCCGTGGATCAAGAAAATCCAGCGTTCCAGAGTTCCAGTGGACAAGTTTACAAATTTTCGAGTACAGAGAGATCCAGAATCCAGTTCCAGAATTTTGAAGAAAAGTGTGTGTTTAGTGTTTTTGTGTTTGTGCAACGAATAGTTCAAGGAGGAAGCCAGAGAAGCAGCGTACCGAATTGCAAAATGTCCGTTTATATTGCGTAAGTTAGAAGCGTATTATTGCTAAAATCTTGTTGTTATTAGTTATAATTTTGATTTTCGTGTGACGAAGTTAATTTTGGCAAAATGGCAGTGGTTGATAACCAAAGGGAAGGCGAATTTCATTTGTCGTTAGATACCGCAGGTAAGCAAGTTAGAGATTTTGATGGGAGTAGTAAAGATTCAGTCTCAGAATTTATTGATTCGTGCGAAATGGCACACAGTTCTATTAGGCCAGAGCAAAGAGAAATTTTATTAAGAATAATAAAAACTAAAATAACAGGTAAAGCTAGGGATTTAATCAAATATAGAATTTTTGAAACGTGGCCCCAATTAAGAGATAATTTAGAAGAGATTTTTTCAGAAGGACGTTCTGTTCCACATTGGCAGTTAGAGTTGAGTTCATGTAGACAAAAAAGGGTTAAAATGTCGAGTCAAATATTTATCTAACGCCCGGTTTCTCCAACGAATCTTAAGTAGATAAAACCTATCTTAAAAATAAGACGTTCTTAAAGTGTTGCACCAACCACAAATCAGATCTTAGTCGTAAGAAGGTCTTACGCCCGGTTTCTCCAATGAATCTTAATTAGATAAAACCTATCTTAAAAATAAGACGTTTTTAAAATGTTGCACCAACCACAAATCAGATCTTAGCTGTAAGAAGGTCTTAAATTATAAGACGCCAAAAATGGCATCTTAAGATTCGGATTCTAACCTATAAAATTAGCAATTTGTAACGTGTGCCTGTTACCGGAAATATTTATTGAAATGGCTTATAATTTATTAGAAGCGATGGATGCATTTGCATTTGATGTAGATGATGTAGAAACTGCAGATAATCCACATTACTCTCGAAAGGATTCGACAACCCAACAAGCGATTTCTCATTCATTAATGATAACATAAAATCTGGGCTACTCGCTATACCTCCACCTTAACAGTTCTCTCTTACTTTCTGCAACACTCATCTCTATTCCATGCTTCATGGTCGCCCAAATTTTTTTAGGAAGTTAAATTCATGGGTGATGGAATCCCATGCTTCTTCCTTCTGTTTGTTTATTGTAGTATTTGTTGTTTTATTTTCGACGATTTTGTGGACCGATACCAGCAACGCTAATAAATTTCGCTCTTTTCTGAAATTTGCACGCTCGCGCACTTTCGCCATTATTAAATCACACCAAACTTAACAACAGGAGGGTTAGACATTTATTTGACATAGGACGGCCTGTCAAATTTACGTGAAAATGCAACGTTGCCACGTGTAAGGAAATCTTACCTAAGATATGTATAAATTTGTTTGGTGCAACAGAATAAGAAGTTAAGAACTACTTAAAAATAAGACGTACTTTAGTGAGACGTATTTTAAGATTCGTTGGAGAAACTGGGCGTTACATTATAAGACGCCAAAAATGGCATCTTAAGGTGCGGATTATAACCTATAAAATTAGCAATTTTCAACAACGTCTGTCTGTTATTGCAAGTATTCATTGAAATGGCTAATAATTTATTAGAAGTGATGGATGCATTTGCATTTGATGTGGATGCTGTAGAAATTGCAGATAATCGACATTACTGTCCAAAGGATTTGACAACCCAACCACCGATTTCTCATTTATGAATACCTCCACTAGTCTTAAACAGTTCTCTTTTACTTTCTGCAATACTTCCTTATTCCATGCTTCATGTTTCTCTCTGCGCGTGTTTAGTTCCTGGATTATGGAATCCCATGCTTCTTACTTCTGTTTGTTTGGGGCAGCATTTGTTGTTTTATTTTCCACAATTTAGTGGACCGATATCACCGACGCTAATAAATTTCGCTTTCTTCTTTCATGAAATTTTCACGCTTCGCTTGCACTTTCGCCATCATAAAACTACTCAAACTCAATAACAGGAGGGTTAAAAATGGTTAGAAATGAATTTGACATGGAACGGCTTGTCAAGTTTACGCGAAAATACAACGTTGCCACGTGTAATGAAATCTTACCTAAGATATGTATAAATTTGTTTGGTGCAACAGAACAAAAAGTTAAGAACTACTTAAAAATAAGACATACTTAAGTGAGACGTATTTTAAGATTCGTTGGAGAAACCGGGCGTAAGTTAATTGACGCCTCAACCGTAGGAAAAACAATAGAAGACGGTTTTGTAATTTCGGATGTTTTAAAAATGCAAGCCTTAAATGTTTTTGTACAGGGATTATTAGAGCCAATTAAGATTCACGTAAAAGCTAGAAATCCAGACTCATTAGAATATGCTATCGAAATTGCCCGTACGGAAGAAAGATAATTATTAAGTAATAAAGAGAGTACGATTTTTTTTAATTACAAAACGTTCGATAATTCAGTAAAAAGGTGTTTTAATTGCAATAAAACAGGGCATGTGTTTCAGAATTGTTATAGTAAAAATAAATATCAGCCCAGAGAAATAAAAAGGGACACATTAGACACACAGTAGAATCAAAATCTAATACTTTGATTTGTCATTATTGTAGGAAACCAGGTCGTATTATTAAAGAGTGCAGAAAAATATTATTAATATTAAATTTGCAAATTCTGAAAAAAATTGTTTATTATTAGACACAAGTTCCCATATTTGTATTATAAAAAGTAATAAGTTAGCTCCGGATATTTCCGTAGGAGTACCAACAATTAAAATAAGTGGGATTAGCACAGAAAGTATTCAAACTTTGGGTATCGTTCGAGACGGTGATTTAGATATTGACATGCACGTTGTATCCGATGAATTTCCACTTAGTTGTGACGGTATATTAGGTAATGATTTTCTAAAAGGAAAAAATTGTGTCATTGATTATAAAAATAAGTTGAGATTTAATAGTTCCGAATTCACTTTAATTGTGGTTGATCAAAGAGTTTCAATTCCCCCGAGGAGTGAGAAAATTATACTGGCTACAGTATCCGATAATACATTTTTTGGGAATTGTTTGCCAGAAAAGAAGTACATTCAGGTAATTAGGGTGGTCATTATTGGGGAGCTCTAGATGTCATCGTTTTCGTTTACGTCGTGTTTTCCCCGCTTAAGTGCTTTGTTGATCTCTAATCCTTCTCGGAGATTTAAATTTCGGCCCTTATTACCTGTGTGTAATATTTTAAAATTATTTTCCTGGAAGAAGTGGTTATAAGTGATGCAATGTTTGGCAAAACCGGTGGTGCCTATTGTCTAGAATATTTTCTGTTCTTTTAGTCTTATACTAAATGTTCTTCTGGTTTGGCCAACATAAGTTGCATCACAATCAGGGGTGTGAATACATATTTGGAGTCGGAGTCGGAGCCGGAGTCTGGAGGCTGCAAATTTGAAAGGTCATATTGGTAATAATTATAGTCCTAATAAGACTTAATTTTGCAGAGTTACGAACAGGTTGAATATTCACATGTTCAGGCTACTTTATTGAATTGATGACAATTCTAGTGACTATATTCTGCTAAACATATTCTGCATGTGCCTAGACATGAATGACTTCTAGATAATGTTGTTGCTGAGACTATATCCCGCCAAACGTAGCATGCCGAAATTCGAATGAATTAGAACCAATCAGATTCTATATATAACTTCTATTTTCAGGAAACATATCATGTAGAGTTCGAATGCGGCTTTGTGATTGGTTCTCTACTCGCATTATGTTTCAGCACATGATTGGTTTAAAGAAAAACAATGTTAAATGCCAAACGTCAGTTTGCGGGTAAAACGCTATTAAAATTAGTGAAAACTCCGCATTGGAAGTGTTTCTCTTGAAGTAATTCAAGAAGAAGGGAAAGAGGTCCAACCAAAAAGTTTGAGCGGAGTCACTAACATGACCTATACTCGGGAAGTCATTTCTGCAATATTGGAAAACAGGGCACATAACGTGCGAAACGCGAACGGTACGTACTGTAAAGAAAATGTAAAGTCCATATGCTATACCAGTGCTAAGTTAGTGCAAGAGAAGTACGTTTCTCATTTTCAAATTTTGTTTGATCCGTTTAAAAATATAAAATTCAAACCGGCATTATACGCCCGCGATGACAGTAAATGTCATTCTATTTTATTATAATATTTTTGTTGGGATATAGTCTGATAAATTGCTCTCGTGCATTGTAAATTATCACAAGTTTGCACTCTTTCGACAAACTCAGTCGCATTGTTTTAGGTAACAGCCCCTCGCCCTTCCGGGCTCGGGACTGTTGCCAAACAATACGACTTCGTTTGTCGAAATCGCACAAACTTGTTACCGATAATTTCCAATGCACTTGTGCAATTACTGTTGATAACAAACCTCATGTAGAGTTTGATTTCAGCTCTGTGATTGGTTCTCTACTCATATTGTGTTTCAGCATATCCGATTGGTTTAAAATATTGTTTGATCCGTTCAAAAATTTAATATACAAACCGGCGATGCCAATTTAACTATAACTTACGGTAAAGTGCTTGGAAAGGACAATATGGCAATTAGGGCAATTTCTACTATACATAGAGACGTCGGGGGTCAAACAATAATTTAAGCTGCTGTGATGGATTGCTTTTCGCTTTGAGATGTCAGAATTCCAAAGCAGAAATCATTAAACATCCAAGAACCTGTTTACACTGAACACTTCGTGAAATCGGATTTTATCCATCCCACATTCTAAATATCGAAAAATGTTCTTCCTTGAGACCATGACTATGTGAGTGTTTATGAGAAGTCGACATAATCCTCATGCTTTAATTGTGACCAACTTTTAGTATTTATTTTCCGAGAATGTTATGTAAAACTGCTGGAATAACGTACTTTCATACTTGATATCAATAAAACGGTTGAGAATTCGAGTAATATTTATTTAAAAAAGAAACATTCAGAATTGCTTAATTAGGCCACATACGAAGTATAGCGAAATCCTCGAGTGATATCTTGTATATTGTGAACTAATTTAGTTTTGTAAATAAATAAAATCAATTAACATGAATTCAGGCTCAAATTATGTAGTTGAGCTACTAATTACAAATTTCGTAAGATCCTATTCTGGGGCTCGTGCCGAAATGAAATGGCGAAATTTCCATCGGATGGGACTACTAGACAATTTAGCATTATCTATATCGTGTATGCGTTTACTATCTTTGTACCTAATATATATTGTAAACAGTTTTAGTATTAATTAATTATCATATTGTGGCTCATCGGTAGTCATTAAAAGAACTGACAATGAGTGGACTTCACGCTTGCTATCCAAAATCAGCAACTCGTTACAGTTGGCTTTTCTATCGCCATTTCAATTACATTGTTCGATTGGAATAACTCTTATTAAAGAAAAGTCGCTTAAAAAAATGAAAATTTTCGTGTTGTCTATATGACGTACAATAACTACACAACAGAAACAAAGCACTTGTTTCAACAATAAATCTCCAATTTAATATTAGGGCAAATATTAAATCTTAATAACACTCAGTCGATGCTTTAATTGATTTAATTATAAAATAATGTGTATAGAATTCGGGTTTAATTATCGGTGAATAGAGCGAAGTAAGTAATTATTTCTAGCCAAGTTTACTAGTCCCCTTCAGATATAATTACCGAATATAATTAGAAATTTAAATTAGTGTTAAGCGGTTTTGAGTAAGTTTAACTAAAAATATAAAAATGTTCATATTAAAAATGTACGGTATAGCGGTATTTACTGTTACAATATTAAAATATTAAAGTTGTTTCTAATAAACATGTACATTTTTAACTAACTTCATATGTCTTAAGATACCGAAAGTGATATGATATAGGTCGAATGCTGGTTATTACATTTAATGGAATGAAAAAATAAATGTATCTATTAACTTTGACCTTGACAATCTATGTATTATTATAATTGCCACCGCCTCAGTAAGGCTTTTATGATTGACAACGCGATCGGCAGATTTTCGTCGGAAGCACTTGGGCGTGGTTCAGAAATTTATAAATTTGTTCCTAAATTTGATTAAATATTTTCATGGGCGCCACTCAATCTAATCTACTAGTGAAATGGTTGCAGGACATTAGTATTTCCAGTATAAAATGAAATAAACTTTATTTTTCTTTTAACCAGTTAAGTGCGTTCGACGTGTATACACGTCGAACCAAATCTTTATTGTAGTGCGTTTGACGTGTATAATCGTGTAGAATAAAAAAATAGCAATTACTGTAAAAACCCAAAATTTCTATACAATGTAATAAGAATATTATTTGGTGGTATATTTCCTTTATGTTATCAATAAAACTGCTATGTATTTTATAAGGAAGGGGGTGGAGGGGGGCTCGAGGTCAGAAACCAATTACCCGCGACTTGGAAGATGAGTGTTGATTTTCGGAGAAATTGGTTTAAATTAGCAGTAAACTGATTTTATGATGGGTTTTTTCAATTTCTTCAATTTTTCTTGTTTATCTATATTTTATTTTTTCCCAATTGTTAACCAGTTATCTGTGTTTATTTATTTATATTTCTTTCGCAGTAGTTCTCCTAGGTTTGCAAAATAAAATAACCTCATTTAATTTTTCTTGCGCCTCGAATCGAATGTACACTAACAATTGAGCAAAGTTCGTTATGTCTGTACTTTCATCTAATTGTAGTGAAAAATAGGGACTTTGGTTTACCTTACAAATAAGAATCTGTTTTATATTATCTGCCATTTCGTCAATACGTCTTCTTACAGAATCATTTGTTAAAGGAATATTATCAAGTTTACTAGCTGTCTTTTCATCAAATAATGTTAAAACAATATCTTTAGCAGCTGGTAATATTAATTTTTCTCCAATAGTATGAGCACTACCAGTTTTGGCAATTCTTAAACTTACAAGATAACATGCATTCAAGCACTTGTTATTAACACTAACAAAACCATCAACAGATTTATTTTTTAAATTGACATGCTTCGATTCAAATGTGTTTCCAGTAAAGATGGTTTCATACTTTGATTCGAGAACAATTCGCAACAAATAACGTACTGAAGTTGAGGGTGCATTTAATTTTCATTCCAAGTGAAGCCAAATGCTAAATAACTTGAATCATACTTTCTGGTAACTCTTCGTTTCTTTTCAGAATTACAACTACTGGTAGTAGTAGTAGTAGTAGTTTGTTTCTGTGCATCTCTTTCCTGTGCATTATCAGGTTTTCGCTTACTCAGTCCTAGCCACTTATCCATTTTCTAAATTTCAAATTTTTCTTATATGTAAACACGGAGAGAAAAAATGCTATATTTGCTAGTCTGCGCCTAGCAACGTTGGTTTAGCGTAAGCACCGCTAGAGCTGCTGGTTTAATGCAGCTAGTACAGCCAAAAATGACCTCACTTTATGTCAATTAACTTAAATTTTCCGACGATATAAGTAGCGAGATTTAAACAAATCACAACGCTCATATAAATCTAATGCTATAACTGACAAAAATGTACTATCAAATACAAATAAGCATTTACTCAATAAATTAAGCCCCGCAATAATAGCTATGGTCAAATAGCACTGACAGCTAAAGAGCGTCTGCTTTGTACGCCTAGCTATAACTGCTGTAGTTTTTAACAGAAGTAGCTATATTTTTCGCTCAGTCTACATTCGCTTTTTAAACTTACATTACTCCGTTAAATTTAGGCGAGCGTCGTAAATGTAAATCGGGTGTTGTCGGCGCGCAGCGAGACGTTTTTTCTTAGGCGCCGCGGTGAGTGGAAGGAACCTTATATTTTGTTACATTTTACGTACCACCTGGTGTTCTTTAATGTACTAGTGCTACATGTATCACAGGTTGAGAACCGCTGCTCTAAACGAAATCTTAATGTATAGAAATTCTTATGAACTTATGTTTAATTCTGCAATTAAAATACTAGTCCAATTACAGGATTTACAAACTTATATCAATCTGTGCTCTTAAGTTAGGCAAGCTGAATTACTATAAATACTTAACTTATTTGAAAATGTAACATAATATTGGATAGATATTTCGTTATATACCGAGTGTCTGGGATAAGGGGAGAACATAGGGATTTAACATGTAAAATTAAATATGTGTAATTATTAGCTCCCCTATTCATTTTAAAGAAACATCATAAAGGAATATTTTGTAGAGAATTAAAAGCTGTAAATGTATTATCCATTTAATTTACGTTTGTACCAGAATACACCTCAGAAATAATAAAAATAAGTTGAACAATGTACCATTTAATAAAAACACTTGCCATGAGTTTGATAAATGTCATGTTAGAGTGAAAATAATTTTGCTAGTCAGATATCAATTCACGCATTGTACTTACTATTAACAATTACGTTGAGCTCGTTGTTAAGTGTGAACTAACATTCATCTGCAAAAAGTTTCGGTCTATATTTGATCGATCCTGCATTATTTCACAGAATACATGCTTAGTTTCATCATCCACTAGCAGTATCTCCTCATGACATTGATGCTTGTAGGAATGATTACCATGCTTCTTCAGAATTTTCTGTACAGATAATTTAGACACGTTGCACTCACGAGCAATGCATCGTATGCTAGTTGTTGTTTCAGCATTTATTAAAACCAAAACTCTTTCTTCGAATTCGTCGTTGCTTCTTCTGTTTCGTTTGCCTGTAATGTTACTGTTTTTGAAATAATATTTGTTGAAATTAGACTATTAAAATACCTTTTGAATTAGCTGCCGCTGCATTTGCTGTATTTTCAAACTTATTAACAAACGTGGTAATTGTTGATAGATGGAATTGGTAGATTGTTAAATTTAACCGAAAATGTCACGAACTCTGAGTAAACTGACGCCACTGCAAAATGTTTAATAATTGGTACGCTCTCTTCATTGGAATAACTCAGATTATTGTTCATAGTAATTACAATGCGTGAATTGATATTTGACTAGTAAAATTATTCTCAACAGTAACTGCACAAGTGCTTTGGAAATTATCGGTAACAAGTTTGTGCGATTTCGACAAACGTAGTCGTATTGTTTGGCAACATTCCCGAGCCCGGAAGGGCGAGGGGTTGTTGCCTAAAACAATGCGACTGAGTTTGTTGAAAGAGTGCAAACTGCAAACTTGCGATAATTTACAATGACGAGAGCAATTTATCAGACTATATTAGGGCTCGTTAATACACGTGTACACGTGTACACGAATAAACGTGTTCTTAGTTAGCAAGCGGTTTTTTAACGTTTAAACGGATTTTCGCGTTTAAACAGATATTCACGTTTACACGTATTTACGTTTAAACGGATATTTGCGTGTAAACGTGTTTACTTCGTTTAAACGTGTTGACGTTTAAACGGATATTTGCGTGTGAACGTGTTTTCTTCGTTTAAACGGATATTTACGTCTAAACGTGTTTTCTTCGTTTAAACGTGTTGACGAAAATCGTTTCGTATAGAAAATATATTAAGCAAATAACTGTTTTAATATTCGTTTATTTATATGAGCGCAGTGTCGGTGCAGGTAAATAGTTACTAATATACAACTAAAATAGAATAAAATAATAAGACTAAAATAATTTCAAGTATTTAATAAGTTGTCAAAATCAACTTTATCTATTTCCTTCTAGTCCTTAAGTAAATAAATTCCGATTTTGGTACAGGAAAACAAGCATATTTACATTTCCAGGCTTTAGGCAGTTACGTTTAGGGGTCACTATATTTCCTGCTGTTGAAAATGTACGCTCCGAACTAGCTGACGTAGCCGGTATACAGAGATATCGCTTGGCAAAAAGCGAAAGGGACGGACATTTGGTTTCTCGAACCTTCCACCAGTCCCATGGGTTTAGATCAAATTTAAGCTGAGGCTCAGCCAAGTACCCATAAAATTGTGTTTGCAGGTCATTTAGTGACGTACTTTCTTCATCATAAAGATAGGCCAGTGCTTGATTGCCTACTCTTTTATCAGTCTGTGACTGAGTGCTCTCGACATTTTCTGTACTGTTTAGTTTTCTTAGGACGACATTACTTACTATTTCCCTAACTTCTAAAGTCTCATCTTCGAGGTCTTTGTAATGTGGATCCAAAAAAGACGCAATAAGACGTGGCATAATAGAGTTTATTTCATCAAAAAAATCCATGTCTACTTTGAAACGCTTTCTTAGTTCTTCAGCCACAAGGCGTTTTAAATCTGCAATCATAATAGAATCGCTATGTTTAGCTAGCATGTGTTTTTTCACTACTTTGGATATAACCGGTCGTACCATTGACACTGGTGATTGCTTTTCTCCGCAGAAGACCGTAGTTGCCATTTGTAGCGGGACTATTAGTTCTTCGATGTTCGACCATTCTTTTTCTGTAATTTCAAACTTATACGCTGTTATATTCGTGGCAATGCTCCGATCGGCAAGAACATTTGAAATTGGAAGCCTGTTTAGAAGCAAGCGCTCAAATATTTCAAACGTTGAGTTCCACCGTGTCTTTACACTCTGGATGAGTTTCATTCTCTCCAAGCCAAGCTGAACTTGTTTATTTTCTAAAGCAATGGTAGCAACACTTGAATGACGAAAGTGTGCCACTAATTTGCTAACTTTGTTGCAAATGTCAATAATGCATGCATGCTCCAGTACTTTGTTAGCAACGAGTTGCAAAGTATGTGCAGCACATGTGAGACCAGAATGCTCTTCGACCATACTCATCAAAGTTACAGCCTTGACTGCGTTTGAGGCATTATCTGTTTTACTTCATCTGTTAACATCTGGAGCCTTTTTTTTAGAACACCTTACTTAAAAGGTTTATATTGAGGTTCCACCGCTGCCATAAACTGAATTAAACTGAATGAAGCCTGGACTGGAGACGAAAGATAGTGGAAGTTGTGACATAGCAATCATTTTCGTAAGCGATTTATGAATGAACTCAGATCTATTTGGACTGCACTGCCGATGGTCTGTTGAATTTGCTCCTGAAGTTGTACCCGGCAAACGACGAATACGTTTGTTTGCTCGCCCACGTAGGAGAGTTTCGGCGCTCTCTGAAGCTTGTGTCGAAAAGTTTTCAGGAGATGGCAGTGGCAGTGACGTTGTAGTAGACACTGATAAATGTTCCTCGTTTAATTCCACATCTGCAGTCATATTATGTATTTCTTCTATTGTACCATCACAATTAGTTTCACTGAAACAGCAATGGTTGGTTCAGTTTATCTCCTTGTAGTCTGTTCACGGAGAAGATGCAGTCGGAGTAAACAACGGCAGCTGCGTAAGAGCGGCGTGATCCCTTCATTAGATGTATTGGTCCGTTAGGTAGTGGGAATTCTTGTAGGGTCACGCCGTATTAAGTTTGTATTTTGTGCCTAAGCAAACCGTGAATTTTGTACATGACAATTGTAAGTGGCCTGTACGGCGACCCTGCGCAATCGCACCGATCACGTGATCGACTGCATCTTCTCCGTGTCTCCGTGAACAAAGTATAGATACTATCAAAAGAGTATCATTTTTATTGTCATATGAATTAAATAATATGACTCACTTACCAAGTTTCATGGGTAATAGCTGACGTTGGAAATTTACTATGAATATTTTTGAGGTGGTTCCCAATGCTTCCGGTGGAACCACCTCGAGCACTGAACACATTATTTAATCCATCGTCACAAAGTAGACAATGTGCACTATCAGCTTTTCGTTCAGCATATTGCCAAACCCAGCTTCTTGAAATATTTATTTGTTATCGCCGACTCATTGTATCTCTCACTTGTATTCATATGCGTTGCGAGTAATGACAGTACAGAGAACAGAACAGTAACGCGTGACCCATAAGATTTTTATTCAGAGTTGGCTGTGAGATGAACTAGGAATGTCGCGTATTAAAAATTAGGACATTTAGCCTACAGGCTATTGGAACTAATCTACGAGAAAATGGTGATGTGGCCATCATGTTACATTCTCCGATAGAATCATTGTTATTTATATTTACACTATCATGGTTTATTTTCAATTTAATTCATATTCTAAATGTAAATCGAGCGTTTCATAGAATCGGATGAAACTGACGTTTAAAACGTCAAAATTATGAAAGACTACCGGTGCATGATATTTTACCAAAAGCTTTTCAGTTCTTCGGATTATCAAATAAGACTTATGTTCAAAGTTTCATATCAATTGCTGTATTAGTTTTTGAGACACACCTACCTACGCACACACACACACACACACGCAGACACAAAATTTGTTTTTCCAGAAATTGTTGAAATGGCATCTAGGGTTTCTTTTCTCTGTCAGGCATCTCGGCAACAAAATTCAGTGGTTCACGATGTTCACGACGTTCAGATGCTCACTCACAATCAGTCGAGTTCTATTGGTGCGGAAGAGCTGCGTTCTCCTAAACCATCTTTACTTCCGCCGGCCGTCCCTGGTGTATTAGTAATTAAAATAGCGCCCGACGCTTGTACTGGATTTTTTCGCCTGCCTCTACCGAAACATATATTTCGGCCATAAAAATCGGGCCGAAACTACGATTTAGCGTATCTAGGGCCGAAAATAATATGCATAATCTAGACAACCTTCCGCAGAATATGAGTAGGCTATGCAAAAATCTGACAGTGACAGTTCAATGGTGCGCGATATAAAATTTCCTGAAACACTGTTTTTACTTAAAGCATGCGAAAAAATATCGAGTGTAACTCATGTCACAATATTTCACAATATTTTCTGATATTTTTAAATATTATATTTCCGGAAGCAGAAAAAAAATAACAGCTTCATAAATAAATAGCTTGTCAGAAACTGTCCGAAACGTCGGGATCCGATGTTTGTAGGATCCAACCCCCTATAGATCAGGTGGTCTCTATTTGTGCGCAGAAATGTAAAAAATGTTGGAAAACTTTCGAACTATGAATTTTGAACGTCCAACTATCTAAGTAATGGGTAGTTCCTGTATGATCTGGAAGTTTAAAAATATCGGAAATCGTTTACGTGTTGTAAACGTTTATTAAGCTAAACGTTTTGCAAACGTTTATTAAGCTAAACGTCTTGTAAACGTTTATTACGCTAAACGTTTTGTAAACGTTTAATAAGCTAAACGTTTTGTAAACGTTTAATAAGCTAAACGTGTTGTAAACGTTTATTAAGCTAAACGTGTTTCATTCGGAGCAAATAAACGGTAAACGTTTACACGTTTAAATGTTTATACGAAAACCGGAGTAAATGCCGAGCCCTAGACTAAGTCCCAACAAAAATATTACATCAAAATTGAATGACATTTATTGGCATCGCGGGCGTGTCGTGCCGGTTTGAATTTTACATTTTTAAACGGATCAAACAAAATTTGAAAATCAGAAACGTAATTCTCTTGCACTAACTTAGCACTGGTATTCCATATGGACTTTACATTTTCTTTACAGTACGTACCGTTCGCGTTTCGCCTGTTTTCCAATATTGTAGAAATGACTTCCCGAGTACAAGTCATGTTAGTGACTCCGCTCAAACTTTTTGGTGGGGCCTCTTCCCATTTTTCTTGAATTACTTCAACAGAAACACTTCCAATGCGGAGTTTTCACTAATTTTAATAGCGTTCTACCCGCAAACTGACGTTTGACATTTAACATTGTTTTTCTTAAAACCAATCATGTGCTGAAACATAATGCGAGTAGAGAACCAATCATAAAGTAGCATTCGAACTCTACATGATATGTTTCCTGAAAACAGAAGTTATATAAAATCTGATTGGTTCTAATTCATTCGAATTTCGGCATGCTACGTTTGGCGTCATCATAAAATGACATTTGTCAAATTCATGGCAAGTGTTTTTATTAAATGGTACATTGTTCAAGTTATTTTTATTATATCTCAGGTGGATTTTGATATAAACGTAAATGAGACGTTTACAATTTTTTATTCTCTAAAAAATATTCCTTTGCGATTTTTCTCTAAAATGAATAGGGGAGCTAATAATTACGCATATTTAATTTTATATGTTAAATTCCTATGTTTGCCCCTTATCCCAGAGACACTCGGTATATATACATATGTCTGAACAACAATATATAAATTATTATATCACTTGTAAATCCCTTGAGGTAAAATACATTTATAGTATTCACATTTATGACAAAGGAATATCACACATTGTAAACAGCTCACTGCATTTCAATGTGCAATGCTGAATGCATTTAAACATTTCAAAGACGATATAAATGGAATATATACACAGCAGAAGATGCATATACGTTTAATACAACTAGAAGCATAATTATTTTCCCGTATTTTCATTGTTTCCACAAATGAATATGATATGTGATATATAGTTTTCAAATATTCCTCTTTCGCTTGCTTTAATTTTGCAAAAATCTAATTTGGCCGCCATAATAGAAACGATAGTTGAAAAGTGTGTTTGAAAAATGTATTTAGTCAATTGGGTTCAGTGCCAAATTTATTATCTGTTTTATTTATTTGTCTAGGCCAGAGGTCTCCAAACATTTTTTCTCGTAGACCACTTTCAACATTTCACTGGTTTCGATGGACCCCCTGTTGCTACTACATTTCTACCATATGCCCAAAACTCGTCAATAAAAGAAGATTAGATCTAACGATGGAAATTTGCGTCGCGACTGAGTTCCAACACTAAATTCGTGGTAAGAATAAAAAGAAAAATAGAATAATACCTTTTATTTATTAAAATTATATGATTACAGACTTAATAGAATTATAATTAAATATTAATACCGTACCGTGACTTCAACAATCCAAATCAACAATTAAAGAAATAGTCATCATTTTAATGGGAGGGGTGTACTTGGTGGATTGACAGCAAATTATCAATATTTGGCTTCAGTGTTGTAAGGAATAACAGCTAATCTCCCCGCTATATGACGGTAAATCGGTTCTTTTTTTTTGCTAATAGGTTTTTTTTGACAAGGTATGATAAAGGAAACGCTATTAAAAGTTTTCTAGCAATTTCCCACAGCCCAGGATATTTTTCGGGTATTTCTGCCTGCAGCCAAAATGTTTGATGGTCTTTTTTAAATTTTACCTTCTGCTCATTGGTGCCAAGCTCGAGTAGCTCGTCTTGTAATATCACATTTGCCACTTCTGTTTCATCCATGGTGGCATTTCTATCGTCAGAATATCTTCAAATCTATTTTTGAAGTCATCTTGCAAAGCATTTAAATGTTGAGTATGAATATCCTCATCAAAACATTCCGTCTGTGATAAGTTTGGAAACTGGGAGAATTCGCGCCTACTAACATGTTGCTTCATAAATTTCAATTTTCCAAGAGAAAATTCTTCGTTTGATAAATTTCCCCTTTCCGTCGTAACATTTACAAATAAATTTTAACACTTTAACTTATAAATAAAACGAAAAACTTTAAAATATAGTAAAACGTTTTTAATAATAATGTGACAGATCAAATAGAAATATTGCAATTGTTCCAATGCATACTATTTAAACGCCTACTAGATTAAGAACCTACAAAATATTAAAATCTGTTTTTCTCTGTTTTTTGGCTTTAGAAGCATAATGTGTGGTACATCGTTAAATTTGTAATAAAAAAATGCTACTGTATACAAGGTGTTTCTACTTTTGTGGCCATATAAAAAAATGAAGTTGATGATGATTTCTCGGAGATGAAACATTGGATAAAAAATTTGAAGACGCCATTTTGTAGGGCTTAAAAAGTGACAACGAAAATGTGCTATTAGTTTTTTTAATGTTCCCTCTAATATGTATATGCTTACGGAAGAGGATGTGGTCAAGAGTATTAACAAACTAAAAAATAATTTTATTTGTGGCGATGATCAAGTACCAAGTTTTTTAATCAAAGATTGTAAATTTGTTTTTGTAAAACCATTGTTAATTATTTTTAATTTGGCATTACGTACGAACTCATTTCCAAATATTTGGAAACGTGCTCGTATTAGTCCTGTGCATAAAAAAGGTGATAGAAGTGACATACATAATTATCGTGCTGTCTCAATACTCAATAATTTTGCTAAAGTGTTAGAACAAATCATGCACTCTGAGATTTATAATCAAGTTAAGGGAATGGTTTCAGTTCAGCAGCACGGTTTTATGACTGGACGATCAACAGTTACCAACTTAGCAGTCATTACACAATATATTAGTGAAGTTTTAGATAATCGGGATCAGTTAGATGTCATTTACACGGATTTTTCCCGTGCTTTTGATACAATTGATCATCAAATTTTATTGAATAAGCTGGAAACTTTTGGATTAAGTTATTCTACTATACAGTTAATTACGTCCTATTTATATAATCGTGTGAGTTATGTACAGTACAATGGCTACAAGTCATTTGAATTTAATTCTAGAACAGGGGTTCCTCAGGGCTCAAACCTGGGACCTCTGTTATTTATTTTGTATATAAACGACTTAATTAATTCATTAACCTGTAATGTGTTAGCATACGCGGATGATTTGAAAATATTTGCAACTAGTAATAACGTAAGTGATGCACTTTTACTACAAGATAATTTGGACAAAATTACTCAATGGTGCGAGTTAAATATGTTAAGATTAAACATTAAGAAGTGCTCTGTTGTTACCTACACTCGTAAACGTTCTTGTTTTAATTTTGCCTATAATGTTAATGGTATTGTATTACTTAAGTCAAGCGAGGTTAGAGATCTCGGGGTATTGTTTGACTCTCAAATTACATTTATTGGCCATATTACTCAGTTATGCCTGAGTGCGTCTAAATCACTTTCATAATGCGTATTTGCAAATATTTTACTGATCCTTCCGTAATGAAATCACTTTATTCTGCATTAGTTCGGAGCAAACTTGAATATGCGTCTGTTATTTGGTCTCCCCATTACACATATCTCATATTAACAGTTGAGCGGATTCAGAGGCGGTGTTTAAAGTATTTGTCATTCAAAATTGATGGAATATACCCGCAAAGAAATACTGATTATAAACATTTATTAATGCGCCATGATTTTGAATCACTTTCCAGGCGTCGAGATTATAGTAGTGCCGCAATGATGTTTAAACTGCTACACAACTTAGTTGACTGTCCTGCTCTTCTGGGGAAAGTACAAATTGCTGTTCCTAGATTAACTTCTCGGTACACAAATACGTTTTATCTACCAACCGTCAAATCAAATTTGCTCTTAAACTCACCAATTTTTAGAATGAGTAAATACGCAAATGATCTGCTAGAGGATATTTTTCATTCTCCTACACGTAAGCCGAATTTATTATTATGATTCTGGTAATATATACATATATTTTTGTTTTGTTTCTTCTGTTTACTTTGTTATGTATTTTCTTTTAATTTTATTTGTTTTCTGATATTAGTTAATAATTTTGTTATAATTATAACATAATATTTTAATTTTATTATTATTTAGAAATTAATTTTTGTTAATTAACGTTATTAAAATAATTTTAATTATATTGTCCTGTAATTGGTATTGTACTGTTGGGCAATAAAGAAATATTATTATTATTATTATTATTATTATTAATATCTTTTAAAATAAATACAAAAATTGGAAAAATCAAAAATCCGAAAAATTGCTTTTTCTGGAAAATTTCGAAAACGATAAACAATCATTAATTTTTACGATCAGCATGTAAATACGCTCTGGGTAGTGCAACTGTTTCCTAATTTAAACCACCCTGTATCTTTTACCGTTTTCAAGATCCCCATGGTGTGCATTCTTATCTTGGACACGGTGTATGTATATAATGAAATGATTGGAAGAAAGAGCGACAACAAAATAAATATAAAAACATCCGATTTCAAAAAGTTAGCAAATGATTTTAATCATTTGTTTACTAATAAAGCAACGGATTTATTAAATAAATTACCATTTAAAGAACATTAAAATATTATTCCCAATAATTCCAAATGGTTTTATTTTTTCCAGTTACAACAGAAGAGATTAAGACTAAATTTTGCTTGCAGAGTTACGAACAGGTTGATTATTCATATATTCGGGTATATTTCGTTTTCTTGAATTTATTTAATGCTTTCTGCAAAAACTAAGGTTGTTTCTAATTTATTTACAACAGAAGAGGTTTAGTTACACTAAAGGTCTTAAAAATAAAAATACCTGTAGTTCAGGTATTGATAATAGCTCATGTAATCTATCAACAAAGATCATACACTTAATTGCAGAACCCTTGACGGATATTATCAATGTATCCTTTACTTCCGGTACTTTTCCAGAATCGTTTAAATTTGGTCTTATCAAACCGTTATTATTTTATTAAAAAAGGTGATGCAAATGATTTAAACAACTATCATCCTATTACATTGTTAACCGCTTTCCCCAAACTCTTTGAACTAATTGTGTCTGATAAACTTACAATTTATTTTTATTAAGTGTGGTTTAATAAATCAAAATCAACACGGATACTCGAAAAACAAAAGTATTGAAACTGCAGTATTTCTTTACATTAAACGAATAGCGGGAAGTTTGGAGAAAGGAAAGTTAACATGTGCTCGACTTCCCTTGTGCCTTTGACTGCCTAGATCACGACATTTTACTTAAAACATTATACAGCTATGGTATAAGATGGACAGCAAATCAGTGGTTCCGCTCCTATTTGCAGGACCGACAAAAAGTTGGCGAAATGTTTACAGGTGATAATATCGTAAAATCTGACCAGCAAAAGATCAAAAGAGGGGTAATACAAGGAAGTGTCTTAGGGCCGAAATTTTTTGTAACTTACTTAAATGATATATTCATACTACCTTTGATTAAAAAGCATTATTTAACAGCGTATGCGGATGACACAACCTGCTGGTTACCGCCGAAACGGCAGAGCAGTTAAAGGAAGAGTTGTCAGTTTCTTTGAAACAGTTAAGCAAATGGTACATTAATAATAAATTAGTATTAAATCAAAGTAAAATCACATTAATTATTTTTAAAACACAGAGGCAGAACGATAATTATTAAATAACGATATATCAGTCAAATTGAATAACTCTGGTCGTTTCTTAGGCTTAATTCTGGATGAAAAATTAACATGGAAGGATCAGGTAGCAGGATTGTTGAAACAATTAAACAGCAGCTGTTACTGCCTACGGATTTTATCTGAAGCGGTGGATCCGAATACGGCAGTGACGGTATATCATTCAATGTTTTTATCAAAAATCAGGTACGGCATGATAACGATAAATATGTATGAAATATTTAAGTGACAAAAACGTACATTAAGGACTATTTACAAATTACCGTACTTGAAATGACTGCGTGGACATTTCAAAGCAAATCAATTATTAACTGTACCTGCACTATACACAGCGGGTTAAAAAAACGGTAGAAATTGGAAATATTCATATTTGCCATAATTGAAAAACAATATATTTACACTCTGTAGTTTACAAAAATAATTAGTTGCATTTTTGAAAAGTTTTTTTTTATCGAGGATATTTCACATTAATGAAGGCTCTGCAAAGGTGGAACCTCCGAAGTGAAGAGCAGCATTGAGCGCGCGGCATCTTTTGCGGTCCAGCCACTCTGATGCCGACTGATCATTACTGTCATGTCGAATAAACTATAATTTTGATTATTTTCATGTTATGTGAACCACAAACCGTCACCTGAATGAATTTCGACCTGCATACTATGACTTCATTTTCACAGTTTACCGCGTAACTGACGGACATTCCACCCCCAGACAAGGGTCTGACGAGTTTTTTTTTATGAATTATAGTTAGTAAATATTTACCTCAATAATTTTCAGCGTGCATAAAATAACTAATCGGAAAACTTTTCTTGACAAGTTCTGCAGCCTATACCCACCGCTAGTGGAGGGTCTGACGGTCGGATACCTTATGAACAAAATAGGAACTACCAGTGGTACAAAATCCAGCGGGCATAAAATTACTTGATTAAAAGTGACACTACCTCCCGGACTATACGTTTTAGAATAGATAGTTATAGAAATTTATTTATTGATTTGAAGCTGCAGAATTATGTATTGGATTATAATGTTAACATTACATGTCTTGTAATTCCCGTTTCCTGGTGTGACGCTGTCAAATTATTATCAAATATCAATTTGTGTTTGAAATTATTTGAATGAAGCAATTTATTATTATTATTATTATTATTATTTATTATTATTATTTATTATTATTATTATTATTATTATTATTTATTTATTTTTGTTATTATTATTATTGTTATTATTATTATTATAATGATAAAGAAGGTCCTTGTTTGTGTGTGGTGGGATTATCCTGGAATCATACACTATGCATTACTTGAACCTGGTCAGACCGTTACACCGACAGTGTGTTGTGAACAACTCGAGCGAATGAAGCAAGAGCTAATAAAAAAAGATATGTTTTGGTCAATAACAAAAAAGGATCCTCCAACACGATAACGTGAGGCCTCTCGCTGCAAAAATAACACAGGAACAAATAAGGGGAGCTTGGGCTTGAACTTTTACCTCATCCACGCTATTTACAAGATCTCGTGCCTTCGGATTATGACCTTTTCAGATCGTTAGAGCATACATTAAAAGGTAAAAAAATTACTAATGTTGGTGAAGCGAAAACGCACTTGGAGAAGTTTTTCAATGAAAAATGGAAGGACTTTTTATTAAAAGGGAATCGAAAAATAGCCTTTACGCTGGCAAAAAGTGTTAGAAAATGATGGAAATTATTTTGTTGATTCCCATTTAATCTCATTTAGAGTTGCTTTTAATTAAATGACGGATAAATGCGAGAATAATATGACAACGTGTCATTTATTTGAGACGGAAGTAAATTTTCGAAATAAATATAACAAAAATCGAAGGAATTATGAGAAAATCTGTGAATGCAGCTGATTTAAAATTTTGAATGTGTTTTATGTACGTATTTTCGCAAAATTTCTTCAACTTTCTGATCTTACTGTATACTTATTAGCCAATTACAATTAACATCTGATGAGTCCCCCTTCATTCGTCTGTTCTTCTTTAAATATGAAAAGTGACAGTGACATTTAAATGTCAGATACCAACGTATTATTTAAAAAAATAACCGATACAATAAACTCCTTGCCATGCCTTATTGGTACTTCTTCCGCAATGGTATCTTAGCAGATTAAGCCTTCGGAACGAGTACAACGATATGTGGCCCTTAAATTTGTTCAATCAATGTGTTGGACAATATATTATTTTCCCATTAAATTCATTATTTCATGATTTCTAATATAAAACATATACTTAAACCTAGTGAGTTTTATCTTTTAACATTTGGCAGCACTAAAAACATTTGATCCTTTCGAACGAATTTAATATTTGACATACGTATTTCTACAGCGATTTCAATAGTTAATTTTAAAACATATTAAATCAAGAATATTACTTACAGACCTCCAAACATAAGGAAGGTTGCCAAGGGTGCGATAAACAAACTATTTCCACGTAAGTTGTAACCAATTTAAGGTTAGGTTTACATTTGTTTCTCGTTCCTCGTGTTAATACACCGACTCAAGCGGCTCTTTTTTGCCGCGAATGAAACATGCATTATACTCTCGTTGTTTCTTCCGTGATATTCGTTTTGCAAACAAAGTGATAATACATATAATAAATTACAAGCTTTCCTCTGTGTATGTTGTGTTGCTTAAACGTCGTCACCGAGAGCCAAGTGAATTCATGCGTCCGACCATTGTCACCAAGTTCCTACATTTTCCACGCGGATAAAAAGTGAACAATATGACGCCTCTATTTTCTTTAACCTTGGTGGTACTGGTGGCGAACTCCCCAACATGCATTCGAACATATTCAGTGTGTAACGCATTGGACGGTTCCAGTTATCCTATGACTTAACGGCAATTTTACATTTTGATTTCGACATAAGTCACGTTTAAGTACTGCCAATCGCAACAACTAAAATGCTACCACAAATAGTTTAATAATGAGCAAAACTGTAATAGTATATTACATAACTAGAGTTGTAAGTAGCAAATTACACGCAAGTGAAAGACATTGCGTACGAGCCGCGTAGCGGCGAGTAACGTAATTTCACGAGCGCGTAATTGCGTTACAACTCGCGTTATGTGCTATACTTTACCTTCGACCTTACATTTATTGGCTTAAACTAAAGACATATTGAAACTGAATCTTGTCAGGGTGGCGTTTAAATTTGTATTAAATTGCCGCTATTGGCAATGTAGGACGACTACCAACTAAACAAACGAATTACCCCTTAAACAATTTTCCGTCGAACAATATATTGTCCAATACATTGATTGAACAAATTTAAGGATACGGATCGTTGTACTCACTCTGAAGTGTTAATCTACTAAGATACCATTGCGATGGAAGTACCAATAAGGCATGGCGTGAAATTTATTGTGTCGGTTATTGTTTAACCAATAATTTGTAATCTGACGTTTAAATGTCACTGTCACTTTTGATGTTTAAAGATGAACAGACGAATGCAGAGAGACTCGGCGGACGTTAATTGTAATTGGCTAATAAATATATAATATAGGGAGGTACATAAGTGGTAATAGTACATGTTACACATTTATGTACAACATTTAACATTTATATATGCTCTATATATTCGTAATGGGTCGCTTACGATTGGTGAAAACAGTTCTGTAATTCATCAATTACAAAGTGGGAGTAGGCAAGAAGCGCAATATCCAAAACTGATCAGTCGATCCACTGATTGGCAACCGATTAGCAACGGTTGCTTATCGGTGCAGACTTGCCCCAACTGTTTATCCACTCAGTGGTCCAGAAAGTTCAAATTAGCTCCTCACTTGCTAACGAGGGCCACATTATACGTACTATATATAATAACTGGTTTGTTCGCATATTCGTGCCGTCCGCCTCCATTTTGCTACCTCGAAGGTTGCATATAAAATGTATATTATATACTTTTCGTCATTATAATTTATAATTTTAGCTAAATTATACTATATATAATAAGAGTGATTTCACAATGGGTTGAATTTTCAAATTAATATATTCTTTCATTATCGAGATTACTCACAATAAATAGGTTAAGAGATGTGTGTTCTAGAATGCAGTTATTAAGTTATCA
The DNA here is from genome assembly GCA_910593695.2 of Ocypus olens. NCBI lineage: Eukaryota > Metazoa > Arthropoda > Insecta > Coleoptera > Staphylinidae > Ocypus > Ocypus olens. Next base: position 33,613,295 of record OU343047.1, read on the forward strand.
TACTCCTAGCGCATTAGATGTATATACATTTCAAATCAATTTTCTCTGGAAATGATTGGAAATATATATGTGGAAGATATAAATCTTGTCATGCATGCATGTGGTAAATTTTTACGAATTATGTTTTGCGCCCCACAGTATCAATTTTGCCGAATTCGTGCATATGACTCAATATACAAGATTATCAATATTCGTGTTGCCCATATGTTGATATGCCATATTTCAGTTTATAGTAAATTGTTTAAATATTTAAAATTAAAGATTTTATATATAAATATTCTATTACAATACATGCATTTAATTGTCTATTAAATGCTATTTTGGAGTAAATCACTCATCCTCTACTTCACCAATTCGTGAATTTTACATGGTAATTAGTTTGACACCCTTGTAGTTTTTGTAGCTACTATAGTCTTAAATAGGAATAAAAATCCACGGATAGAGCCTTTTAATGCAGTAACGGTATATAATAAACAATTTGTTATATTAAATTTCTTTAAATTAAAATAACCAAACAAACAAATTTGAGGCAATCTCACGTGTTGCAGAAGCATCAAATAAATTTAATAAAACGAAATATAGCCTAAATATGTTAATATTTAACCTGTTCGTAACTCTGCAATGCAAATTTAAGTCTTAATAAGGCTATAAACAAATAACTTATTGAAACAACTATTGATATTGAATGATACCAAAGAAATTTACATGTTATTACTAGTGCTACTAGATAAATAACATTGGTTTAAGATCGTTTATACCCACAGGAGTAACTTGAAAACTAAACTAAATAGAATTTAAAAACTATAAAACTGAACCCTAAAATATGTAAAAATTAAGTAAATATCCATCTGCAAACGGTTTCGAGCTTTATTTCTCATCAGTGCAGCTTAGCATTTAAATTGAATGTTAAAGAATAAAATACACTTACGTGAACGTGAAGAACGACCACGAATTGCATTTGGCTAGATAATCCAGAGAATTACGCATGCTTTCCAACTGTCGCGGTCGGTCGTTTCTGTAGCAACCGCGTCAATAAACAATAAACGTCAAAAGGCGTAAATTGCTTGGCGAATTGTGTGCATATTGTATTATTATTATTATTATAATTATTATTATTATTTATTAATCAGGTTACAAGAGTTACAAAAGAGGTAACTATTTGACAAGTCAATTTCACTAAAAACTAATTACATACACGAATTACAATTTAAAATACTTAATCTAGCAAATCAGTTTAGTGCAATTAAAATTCAAATTAAAGTTAAGTAGTCATAGTATTAAAATAATCTTTGATCTCATTGAGACTGTAAAACGCATTCTGAATTAGGATTTCTTTAATGCGTGCTTTAAATTGGTTGAACTTTAATTTAGTTAATGACGATGGTAATAAATTAAATAGTTGAATGCCGGCGTATTCGAGTGATTTCATGTAAAAGAATTCCTATGTTTGTTTGAGATTATTGTATTACTTTTACTAGTCGGGTAATCAGTGACAAGGCAATCGAAGCACGTGTTTGCGGATATAGCATAATAGTTTTAGAGCATATATGCAAGGCAGAGTTAATATTCGTTTAGACAAAAAATACGGTTTGCAAGAAGTTCTATAATCAAGGCTGAATATGCATCTTATAATTCGTTTTTGAATTAAGAAGACTCTGTTACTGTCGCGAGCGTTGCCCCAGCAGGTAACATGGAAATTTAAAATCGAGTATACTATACCGTAGTAAACAGTTAGCAAGTTACACTGGGGTAAATTTAATTTTAGGGACATGATTAGATAAAATTGTTTATTCAATCTGTTGCAGGTATCCGCAATGTGGCAATCCCATGAGAGATTCTTGTAGATAGTTAGACCCAAAAATCTAGCATGGCCCGTGGTCAATAAAGGGATGTTATTTATATTAAATTTGCATATTGGTAGTTTCGTGTAAAAGTTTGAGAATTGTACTATCTCAGTTTTAGAGATGTTTATTAATAATTTGTTTTTGGGTTTGAAAGGAAGTTATTATATTACGTACTTTAGATTGGGCCACGTTAAGTGAGATATCCGATACAACAATGGCTGCATCGTCTGCATACATGAACACGGAACCATCAAGTATGTTTTCAGGGAGATCATTCACATATAGTATGAAAAGAAGCGGACCTAGAGTGCTGCCTTGAGGCGTTCCCCTTTTTACATCGAATTGCTCAGATGTCACCCTGATGTAAGTGACATACAGCTTTCTATTGCCTAAAAACGATTTTACCCAGCTATTTATCGCACCTCTTATTCCTACGGAATGCAATTTAATGGACAAAAAATCTGAATCAATCGTATCAAAAGCCTTCGTTAAGTGGAATAGTATGCCGTATACGGTATGTTTAGCATCTAGCTTGTTATATATATATGTTATATATATATATATATATATATATATATATATATATATATATATATATATATATATGTGTTGAACAAGACAGTTGGATGCCGTTTCAGTCGAGTGTTTCTCCCTGAAACCATGTTGATTGTTAAACAAGATGTCGTTGCGTTTTAGAAAAACAAATATACGTTCTAGAACTGCTTTCTCTATGATTTTTGAAAAACAGCTAAGGAGTGATATGAGTCTGTAGTGATCAATGCAATGGACGTTGCCCTTCTTGAATATGGGAATTGCTTTCCCATTTTTTAATAGTGTAGAGGAACGACCAGTGGAAATTGACATGTTGACTAAATCGCATAAGAAAGGCGCAATTAAGTCGGCACATTCCTTCACCACATACATGGGTATGTCATCACCTCCAGGAGATGTGTTTTTTAAATTTTTGATAATCAAGATAATTTCATCGCTAGTGACAGGATTAAAAAACATTGAGTCGGCAATAATCGGAGATGTAGTGCATTCACACTGCTTAGGATCAAAATGTAGATCTAATAAATGATCTAGTTTGTCGACATAGATGGATCCGAATTCATTTGCAATGATTTTATTGTCCACACACCTATTATCATTAATGAGGTCGACTATGACGATTGGTCACAGTAGAGTTGGTATTAACAAATTCCCATAGTGCCTTGGTTTTATTACTAGCCCTATCTATAAGATTTTGGCTGTGTGCAATTTTTTCTTTTTGAATCAACTTATTTAAGATTTTTTTATTTATTTTATAGTTATAATTAATACGTAAATCGTTAGAATTGTTCTTTAACCGAGCCAATTGCTTAACGTCTAAATATTTATTGCGCAGCCCTTCTGTATTTTCTTGTTTAGATTATTTGCCATTTTTGTTTTCTGCAATTTAAGTGGACAGGCCGCTTGAAAGCACCAATTATAGTGTTCCCAAAATGCATTGTAATACTTGTCAACGTCCTGGATCTCTAAAGTATTAGGTATATTTTTGCAAAACAAAAATCTGAACTCGTTAATAGTATTAGTATTAATGTGTCTACAGAGTGATTGGCTGCTACAATTATCAGTGTCATCAGACGGAAAAAAGTAACATTTAATTTCTTGAGCCAGATGATCTGATATAGCAGGGTCAAAATTAATATGGTCAGTAATAGTATCCGGACTATTTGTAAGAAAGTAATCGATCGAACTGCAGGATATATTTGAAAATCTAGTGGGCTCATTGATTATTGACACCAGATTATGTGCGACTAAAATGTCGGATAGATAATTAAATGGCATAGATGTAGTACATTTGTCAATGTTCAAGTCACCACAAATATAAACACGTTTAAATGTACTTCGCACTGAGAATAAAATATCATGAAAATTATTCAGAAATATGCTTAAATTATTTGGTATTGGGGGTCTGTACATTGCCAAAATACATACGTCTTCAATTGCCACACCACAATATTCAAGGCTCATTTCAACAGCATACTGTTGAATTGAACCAATGGGCTTACATCTACTAACCAGCTCATCCTTAATAAATATTGCTGTACCGCCATGAATATGTGTTGTTCTGCAAAATGAGTCCAATAGACAATATCCACTTAATTTAATAGTACTTAGACGTTCAGCAGTCAACCAATGTTCGCTAATACACATAATAAATATTAAATATTATATGCTTCATCACATTAAATATTAACAAACAATTGGGAACAAAACCCATTTCGCCCCCCGCGTGTACTATAATTAGCCTTGGGCCCTTTGAAATGTTTTTAAATAAGCCTTTCGTGCTTTCGTCGCTCCAATTCTTGGAAGACGTGTGACCACTATGTAAATAAGTTTCGTCTAGATACACAATTGGCCTCTGCTGATCTCTGTAATATTTAATTTTCTGCAAATAAGATATTCTCAATGCCCTAATATCCATTCTTTCAATTAACAATTTCCTGTTATTTTGAGTGTTTCGCCATTTAAAGCCCATCCTCTTTAAAATTACACCTAGAGATGTATTACAGCAATCCCAATCTATATCCATTTTCAATTTTTCGCGTAAATTATTTATCGTTAGCCGCATACCTTCAGTCCGATGAAACGAATAAATTGTGTTTCTGACGTCCACCATTTTATATTCCGGCAAACTTGTAACTGAACTCGTACGTACGCGTTTTTTGGACTTCTAAACTTACGCTCTCCTTCTTGTACGTCTGCAGAACCTTCTTGAATAATTCTACTAATTGTTCTTATGGATACACCTGTAGCTTCTGATGTACGGGTTTTAATGTCCGTTGCAGAGTCACCCACACTTTTCAAATTTAATATGTAATTGTAAACATTGAACACAATTTCACGCGCTTGGCTATGCAGAGCTTTGCCACCACCGATTGTCGACATTTTGCAAAAAAAATCACTACGCTCGTTTCAATTTTACAGTGTTCGCGGTGCGCCACTGCAACTTGTTTTGAGGCGAAGGCGCGACCATTTTGCACGAGATTACGCTTATTGCGCACCCTCCCCCGAGCCAGGTTAAAACGTGTTTGCAGTATATATGTTAAGTTGTATATGAGTAGTATGAAGTATTTCTATTCAAAACATTTGACATAATATGATTTTTTTTAAATACCTTACATTCACTTACACCCTTTTGCTGCCAACTATGTTACTTACACCTCTTTGTAGCTAAATAAATACATGTTTTGTTATTATTTTAGGATAAAAAACTATTTGCTTGTTATAAAAATTTATAAAAATAGTATTTAGTGTCAACTGACTTAAAAACATGTAAAATAGGCTAATGCAATTGTTTTTCTAATCCGAATTATAAATCTTGTCCAGGTCATGTTCTAGTTCCTGCATTTCTATTTGCTGCATATCTTCATTAATATTGGTCATTACTGCTGTTGAGGTAGATGCGACTGCTTCATGTTGTTCAGTTGCAGTTTCTTCCTTATTTTTGTTTGTTAATTTGATGCCTTTCCTTTTTTTCAAGCTTTTTTCCTGTTGAGTTTCTTTACTTCCATGCTTTAACTGTTCGTAAAACTTATGATGAATGGGAGGCAAGAACTGCAGAAGAGATTGTAGGTCTTTATATTTTGCTGTTGTGATTTTTAGTGGTTGTTCACGTAATGGTTTTAAAGTAAAACTTGCTGCCGGTCGCCCAACTTTAGGTCTAGTCATGTCATATTCTTCAAAATGAATATCCTCATTTAGCGACCTCTTATAATAGACTGTCAATGGGTTTTCCTTCGTAAATCTAAGTGATTGAAATTGGCTAATGCCAACTATATTATCTTTAAGATATTTATTCATACTCTCAGCGGAAAAGAAATCTTTTTCCGACATCCTAACAACGAGGAACTTTCGATTTGCTGCTGCCACTGCTGCCATCCAGTCATCGGGGACAAACACATATTGAAGTTTTTTCTTGTGTTTGTCTATTATTCCAAAGTCTTGATCGCACTCCATGTACGAATGTCCAGGGATTAGGAACTTATGATCAACTGTCTCAATATTTGTGTTTTGTACAATGTACATCCAAAACCGTGCAATATACTGGTTTTTATTTTGATCCCCACAATTGTCGCTGAAAGCGACTAATTGCTTTACTAAAGGGGGTAGTTGTTGAACATATTTTAGCAAACATGATCCAATTTCTTGGGATCCTCTGGAGGCCTGCCCTTCGTGCCACATAAACATAGAAGAATGATTTTCACCAAGGTCATGAATTCCAAGGTTATATGTCCAAAGTTGCCTAGCATAGTATACTCTATTACACGTTAAAACAGGAGAAGGCAATGTTTTTTGTAAATCAAAACAAATAGATTTTACTGTAGTTGGGTTTTGTATTGCATACTCTTTAGCTGCTGTTTTCGCAGATCTAGCTTTATCTGCTTTTCTTAAATGGAGCTCTTTATAAGTTTAGTTGTCATTAATCATCTTGACCATATTTAATTTTGTTTTAAAAAAGTGTCACACTTACTGCAGGTGTCCGTAAGAGGCCTTTTGAAACTTAAATTAAATTTTCTGTTGAAAATTCTACGATAAAAACTGTCCTTGACAGGAGTATATTATAATGAGTTGGATTGTCAAGGCAATGTACATTTAATTTGCTGCAAATAATTAAACCTTAGTTTACTTGAGATTGTCCGTGAAAAATCAAGGCAAAGATTTAATAACATATTTTTTCTACTTTGGTTTAACAATCAACCTTTCGTTATATCAAAAATAGTTTAATAATGAGATTTTTTATTTTACAGTTTTGCTCATTATTTAACTACTTGTGGTAACATTTTAGTTGTTGCGATTGGCAGTACTTAAACGTGACATATGTCGACATCAAAATGTAAAATTGGAAATTTTGATAATTGGAACCGTCCAATGCGTTACATACTGAATATGTTCGAATGCATATTGGGGAGTTCGCCACCAGTACCACTAAGGTTAAAGAAAACGGAGGCGTCATATTGTTCACTTTTTATCCGCGTGGAAAATGTAGGAATTTGGTGACAATGGCCGGCCGCAAGAACTCTCGGACGCTCTCGGTGACGACGTTTAGGCAACACAACATACACAGAGGAAAGGTAATTTATTATATGTATTATCACTTTGTTTACAAAACGAATATCACGGAAGAAACAGCGCGAGTATAATGCATGTTTCATTCGCGGCGAAAAAGAGCCGCTTGAGTCGATGTGATCCATGCCTGACTCGAGGAACAAGAAACAAATGTAAACATAACCTTAAAGTTCGATCACGATTAACGAGTACGTTACATTATTCTGTAAGCTTAAATTGGTTACAACTTTCTTGGAAATAGTTTGTTTGTCGCACCCTAAGTAACTTCCCTTATTTCTGGAGGTGTAAATAAAATTCTTGATTTAATATGTTTTAAAATTAACAATTGAAATCGCCGTAGAAATACGTATGTCAAATACTAAATTCGTTCTAAAGGATCAAATGTTTTCAGTTTTCAGTGCTGCCAAATGTTAAAAGATAAAACTCACCATGTTTAAGTATATATTTTATTTCAGAAATAAATCCTTAACTAAAACCAAAGTAGAAAAAATAGTATATTTTACTTGTTTACTAAGAGGCATTGTGGGGCACTCGTTACATTGGAGCACTCCTCGCTCGCTCCCACTCGTGCCACAATATACCCTCTTATGAAACTTGTATAATAATGTACTATTATATGATCGAAGATTTAATGAGCTCAGAAAAGCCGTAAAACCATTTTTGGAAACAAACTGGGGATCGTTGCTCCCTCTGTTCTCAGGGGTCTGCCACTTTCGGCCGACAAACTGTATTTCACCCCCTCAAGTGTGCGGGGAATGATTTTTTCCCGAAGATGCGATAAGCTCCACCCACAACTTTTCGGAACTTTATCCATGCGGCCAGACTCGTTTTGAACCCTTCGGAGTTAACATCAGAAATACTCATGAGGAATACGCCGTTAAACAAACCATTGTCGAACTTTCGGTTTTTTACATGATGTGTTTCAGAAAAATGTGCTTCACAATTTGATTACATGTGTAATAGTGTGCAATAGTGAATTTTCGTGTGTGATATTCCACGCTAAATCTGACAAAAACCATTACATTCGATAGCCAATTTTTATTCCACTTAAATTAATTAAACAATTCCAATATATTTAAAAAAATTTAAATTGTGGCAAATAATATTTAATCTAATTCATAATTTATTTATTTCTAATAACAAATGATTCAAGTCTCAATCTATTTGACTTTGAAATTCGTAATATTCGTCTTGTTCGACTAATGGAAGCCGTATAAATATAGTTACTCGTCCGATAAAAAATTGCAACAATTAAATATATAATGAGAATTGCGGAAAAAATCGTCCGTGAAAGTTCAGATCGGGTCATTTCACTTTAGAAAGAACAGTCAAATCAACAAACTTTGTTTGATTTGACGCGGAGTTCAGTAACAATATGCATTTAATTTCGTTAAATTTTTTAATGCTTTTGGTAAAAATTTGTACACCGGAAGTGGGTATTTACCTTGAAGACAACAAAAAATAGATATCTTTTAATTATATAAATGTTTCTCAAAAACTTTTTTATATAAAAAAATATATATAAAACTGTTTGTAGTTTTTGTCTATAATTATGAAATCAAAAACGTTACACCAAATTCACCCCTAATCACCCCTATTTACCTTGTTTTGCAAACCTGTGTTTTTAAACATAAATAACACAATTATAACTATTCTCATGTATTCTTCATAAAATTTTTTTTTTTATTCACGAAGCAATCGAGTTCCGATCAGGAGTGTACAAACTTGTGATTTTTTTCCAATAGTAACATAATGTTAGTAATTGTTAAAATGTTTTATAATTGCAACATAATTTGTAGTTTGTAGTTTTTTAATTGAAATAGCTAAAGTATCATTCATCGTTCCGAGATGTAATAAGTTTATTAATATTTTAAGAAAACATAAGCGGTAATTGTAAGTATTATTATCATCATAATATGGTAAATTTAGCGAATATGTTATACCTAACCAAACTCATGTCATGTAGAATCTGAAAGACACATTTTTAAAATCCGTTTTAATACGGACTGTCGAATTGTTGTGTTTCCTGTCTAAAGGCAAACTGTTCAAGCTCTCAATGCTAAAAAAATCGGACCTCCTCTTTCTGAAGAATCCTGTTCGGCAAACTTCGTAATATGCAGTGGGGATGGACAGAATTTGAATTAATATAAATGTGTCGGCCTGAAGTTCGGCACCCGTTCTCAGTGTCTCGTTCGACGTAATAAGGCGCATTGCAAAATGTCGCTGCGTTTACGTGTGTGTTTTTTGGTTATGAAATATTTCTATTATTCTGGCTCCTATTTTGTACCTGTTTTTAGGAAGTATCGGTAAACTCTATGTTTACGATATATATATTTTTTTTAAACTTTATGCCTTTGCAATTTTATATAAAAATTAAGGATAATTAAATTACATAAGTCAACACATTTCCTTATTTTTTGTGAAAAGTTACTTTTTAGTTCTTTCATTTTCCACAAACAATTCGCATACTGTTAACGTATATACACAGAGGGCCAAAAAAACGGTACAAGTAGTTTTGTACTGCCATAACTTCGCGAGTTAATATTTTTAAATAATCAATATAACGGTGAAAGGCCCATTTTTTATAGATAAGATGAAGTACTTTTGCTTTAAAGAAATAGTACTTAAACTTGTGCCCGGAGCACCTTCTTGACTACAAATTAATGCATGAACTTCTATCCTTTCAGGAATACGTACAGTACGTGGTCTTCCACTTAATGTTACTATAAGTTTTGAGTTCAGTTATTAATAACTGCATACTTGTAACTCACCAACCATTTTGTGGGTACTTATTCAAAATCTTTCATGTAGATAAATTGTTATATTGGAATAAATGTCTAATGAATACCTTATCTTCTTTGCTTAGGTGAACAATTTTTTGTTAAGAAAAACTAAAATGACTGATGAAGTGGCAGCTAATGTCCGAGATTTATTAGAAAACAAAAACAAATCGTGACCCATTAATTTTGATACCTACAAATGCGATGCGATGGTGTATTATTAACTCTCGCATTTGCAGAGCCTTCATTAATGTAAAATATCCTCGAAAAAAAAACTTTTCCAAAATGCAATTAATCATTTTCGTAATCTATGAAGTGTAAATATTTTGTTTTTCAAAGCAGTATTTAATGCGTTAATTATTATGGAAAATATGAATATTTCCAATTTGTACCGTTTTTTTGGCCCACTGTGTATACTATTTTCCTATTCTGCTAGATGCCGTATATGGGGCTTTTATTTTATTTTATCACTGAACATACTATTATTAACGTCTATGTAAAATCGTAAAATAATCACCTAAACGCATAGCATTTAATTGAAATTGTATGCAACCAAGTATACAAAGGTGACAGTGACACAGCTTAAATACGGTTTCACAGAATTCCGTTCGTTTGCCTTTGTCTACATTTGATAATTGCTGATGATTTGAAAACTTGTGAGCATTGTATTTAAATTATTTTAATGTCTTATAATAATAACTCTTAAAGATAATGTTCTTCGTAACAATATTAAAAATTGTTCCGATGCATGGAAGCTTTCTGCTGGGGTATGCAGCCGAAAACAAATTACTAGCACCTCGTGGGCTGCCCCCGCTCTTATACCAATTAAATATTTGTCGGTGGTGTAAAACATTTTTTTTATAAATAACACAATTTTAACAATGAAATAAAACTAAGTATTGTTGCCTACCTCTTAGGTAGGTAGGTTAAATTGATTTTTTCTTTTATAAAAATTCATCACTTTTTACGCCCTTTCCATGTTGCCCATGAGGTTAAAAATAATATTGAGTCAAACTCAAGCCTCTGGGCTAGCCGAGCATCATGAGATTTCAACTGAAATAGAAAACGCGGTGGCACGAGATTTTGGAAAAATGAATTCATATTCATTTTAAAAAAAGTTGACCATCAAACTACATGAAACTCACAACATTTTATAATTTTTCGAATTATCAATGAATAAAAATATCAATAAAGAGCTATTATTTGATTTCAAGGTTTACACGCATTCAAAATTAAATTATAGAGCTATTCAGCAGAGATGGCGGTCGGGGTGTCTTGTCCGTCCGAATCAAGTAGTGTCCGTTGCAATTTTCCACCATAGGCTAAATCGCGCGCGCCTATGAAATAACCGGTAAGTAAGAGACGCCGTAAACTATTTCTTTCTCCTTCTACCGCTCGGTCTAAGACCGAGCTACGCAGGCCGCGTGTGTATTTTCTAGATACGGCCGACGAAATCGTACGTCTTGGGAATATCCGCTCGGTTATCAGGTAGTAGAAAAGGATACCAATATTATTTGAATGTTCCGAACTTAGTTCGTAAACCGCCCTTACTCATGAATAGGTCTATATATTAAACATATGGCATATATTTTACATCCCTTCGATAACACACTTCATCAAACCGGATTGTAAAAAATCGTTTAGGACAAAAACTATTTCAACTTTAAACACAAATACATTGACAATTTATGGCACAACTACATGACGAGAGTGGGGTTGATTCAGTTTGACATGATCTCACACTTTACGCTAGAATTATTTATCGGTTCATAACGATATACAGTGATGTCCCTTGTAACAGATTATGGGGTACTAACATGAAATTAGGAACTTCAGTTTTTCGATTTTTGACCGCAGTTTTTGAGAAATGGGCCACTGTGCATTGCCCCGCAGCAGGTGAAACTCGGCGAGTGTTAGTTTCCCTCTTGATCAATATCTATGATACTTAAACTTGTACAATAAAACATATGGGTGTAAAGATATCTTAATATCTGGCATAATAAAATAAAATTGAAATATAATATAAATTTCGGAGTATACTTTTAATTCTCAATGTATATTTTCTAACCGCTTTTGGTTCATAGCATATTCATTGAAAACATATTTGAATTCAAATTAAATAAACCAGGTAACTAAACTCCTCGAATAAATTTATATGCTTATTATCTTTCCTTTTGATTTAATTGTTTATTTTGTTCAAGTTGATAATTATATTTATAAATGTACCTTGAAATTGCACTAGAGTAGGTTATAAATATTTACCTTTTGCAAGTAACTAGAGGAAATAATCGCGCAGGGAATAAGTAAAGCAGTACTTCTGGGAGCAATGTTAATTTTGCATTATACAGCTGTTGCTACAATGAAAATTATACATAAAGAGCTCTGAATATAAACAGGATTTAAATCTGCTATACTTCCCTCCTAATTAAGAAGTTCGTTTACATTTTCTTAGTTTCAAGTTATTCACGATTTGTATTAAATAGGTAAATTTACCAAATGAATTAAAACACATTTTATAGGTGTTTTAATTAATCTGCGTCTACATGATAGATGTACCCAGTAGATATGGCAGAAAATGTTCTGTAGTGCCTGCAGATGCAACAACTCATTTTTCGTAAAAATGTAACATATGACATGATTACTTAGGAAGGCAGTATAGAGGACTGTTATAAGATGATTTTTTTAAATAAAAAGAGAAGCATATAACATGTATTTTAAGAGTTACGGATTTCGAATGAATTAGTTTGTGCTGGTTTTGCTGGTTGTGCTGGTTGGTGTTAAGAGATGTAAGACATAATATTTGTAAACTTATATTTCCATATGATTAAATACTAAAAATCGGTTATGGTAAAATTCCCTAGTTAGCAACGACAATTTGAACTTTCTCAATCGGAATTTCTTTCTATTAATTTTTCTTTTTACATGGTGATGCGTAACTTTCTCCTACAAATATAATATAATAATATAAATTTTATGAAAAATAACAAACGACTTTTTGTTAATTATTATAAGTTTTATTATTTCAGTTTTAGAAAAATGTGCCTTCATTTTATTATGATCTTTTACAAGAGATATTTTTATAGATTGTGAAAACAATTTTAGTGTAATCCTGGGGCCACAAAAATAAATGATTTAGAGTAACTTTTTACTTTCTCCGTTACGAAGTACGAGAAAGTATTGTGATCGTGATTTTCTTTTCAAATTTTTGTTTACGAAAATATCCGTTTTAGGGTCAGTAGATGCCATTTCAACAATTTCTTGAAAAAAAAATTTTGTGTCTGTTTTTTGCTATTTTCTTAAATATGAAAACTTTCACAAAAACATTTAAACAAACTTTGAAGACAACAAAGCAGTGAACATCTTTTGCTTGAAAACATTTTTCATAAAACCATTTTTATTTGAGAAAAAAATTCATTATTTTTTTTAAATTTAATAATTATAAAACGATAATGGTTACAGCAAATTTATGTGAATAATAATTGTAGAGAATGTGAAAATAAACCACTTATGAAGAATAATTTTTTTCGAAATCCCTTTAGTTTTTGAGTAAACTGAGTTTTTGAATTTGAAGTATAATTTTTCCATCTTTCATAATTTTGACGTTTTAAACGTCAGTTTCATCCGAGTTTACATAACGCTCGATGTACATTTAAAATATGATTTCAATTAAAAATAAACCATGAAAACGTAAATATAAATGGCTATGATATCATCAAGTCGGAGAAAGTAACATGATGGCCACATTACCATTTTTTTATAACTTGGCCTACTATGAATATTACATTGTCTGCTATTAGCATGGTCGCTGTAGACTTCCCCATTGATTTAAATTTATTTAGAAAAATATAAAAATAACTCTGTTAAAGGATAGTTTCATTATATACAATTTAAAATAAATAAGAAGGATACCGTAAACATAAGAAGTGAAATACACTGTTCGGTTGCCTAGTTTAGGTTTGTATTACTCTCGCCTTCGCTCGATAAGACGGGCGGTTTAGGTATTAATCCTTGTCTAAAATTTCACTTTTTTGTTTTCTTTCTGCCTACGCTACAGCCATACTTCTTGTGCTTCGTCAACGTAAAAACACTCCTTTTCCAAAATGGCGATCACGTCGAAAAGTGTTTGTGTCATCTTGTTCAACTAATTACAATCTGTTAACACCCAGAGGCACCACAAATAATTCTAATCAAATATTTTTCACACACTCAAAAATTGTAAAGTAAAACCACATGGCTATGAGTTGCTCGTTGCTGCTGGAAAACTAACTGCAGCTTGTCAAGCAACATCAATCCTTCAGTTCTCCTGACTGTACCGCAAAACTGAAAGCCGCAATGTATTCTGACTGTCTACAGCCAGGACCCAAGCACCAGCAATTGCTAAACATATTCTCGCACCGCACTCGTGTTCGAATGCATAAATCAATTTCAAGAAGTTTTATTTTACGGCATAGACATCGATGCACAGTGGACGAAACGTTAAATCTAGCTGAACATTTCGCCGAAAATCAACTGTAGGCCATATAACCCTCAGACCCTTTGCCCAGTAGCTATCGGTGCCCAACGTGTACGTTTAACATTTTCTTTTTACATTCGGGTTTTGTGCAAAATTTAAATTAACGATGGATATATATTCTACTGGTATGTATACAACATAGTTGTAAATATTGTTGATATAAATTTAGTCCACACATAGATACAATGATTTAAATTTAGTAGAGAATCCTACTCTAATATTTTACATTATATTCTAATAAGGTTGAAGTATATTAGATCCGCAGAGCTCCGCAATGATTTGTCTTTGTGTACCTATTTAACTAATTAGTTTAATATACAAGTAATATTTCGTGCTCGTTTTTGCCTGTTTACAAGCAGTGATTTTGTTTAGGCAGCGTAGCCGTTTCTCGGAGAACATTATTAGATATTTGGCACGCTCACCAAACGCTAGAAGAAAAAAAGAAGCAGTTTTTTTTCTTTGTGATTGTCATTATGAAAATTAATATTGAATCGGACACTGAAAATTTAGATTCGTTGAAACAAAAAATACAAAATTTTACGTCAAGATTGGCAATCAAATGGCAAACTACTAATAGAACCTTCTCAAATTTTGAAAATAAATTTTCAAAGTGGCTAAACGAAATGGAAGTGTTCGCTACTGAGAGTTTACCAAATTAACCTGGATATTCTAGTGGTCCAGAGCTCGGTATATCTCATTTACTAAATTAACGGATGTCTCAAGAAACGGAAAATTAAGCCACTGGTGGAAAATTACTCCTAGGAGGAACTTGGATTTGCCACGCGGGTCAGTCTTCATCCATCTGCATAGTGCTAAGATGGTCGAAGAAATCACGGCTCATTCGCCAAGAAGGGCTTCGAAAATAAATCGAGCATGGAAGTCTCCGATGAAGCAATCCATTAAATATACACCCGAAGTCTGGGGCCAAAGTACGTCATGCAAATATTTACCCAAGCTATGGTAGTATTTTAGAAGCAAAAGAAAATGTTATCCTGCTGATGAAAGTATTACATTTACAGATATTTCTGCAGAAGTTACTATACAAGTGGATCACATAAGTAAACGATTATTAATTTCAATCGAAGATTTAATCTCTAAAAAAGTTGGGGCAGTTGGCTCTCAAAAGGTATGTGAAAATTATTTTCATAATAGCGATGTTTCGCTAAAACGAGACTTTTTTCAAGGTTATCCACTTGCTTTTAGAGTTTTCCTTTTTATTCAACGTGTACAGACGTAAGTGAGAAATTAACACTCATCCATTAAGAATGTTAATTGTTGTAAAATGCTACTCCTATGCTGAAGGCGAAAGAAACATTATTGTTAGGGTATTTGCTGGCATATCAAAAGACTTTCCCGACTGGACAAAACAAGAGTGTATGGAAAAAACACATGAATATACTGGTAGGAATGTAGTCAATTCTAAAAGTTAACAATGCTAATCAGGTCTGTTTGTTGTTAAGGATGTGGGGTTAGTACAATTGAAAAGTATTTGTGAGTGCAACAATCAACAGGAAGTGTTAAGCCACCCAAGCACCTAAGAAGAAATCCTATAATTCATCTAGACATACACCATAAATATCTCATCTGAAAGACAGTGCACTCCTTTTTGGAAAATAAAATTCCTACAGTGGATGCGGTGCATGCTAAGGTTAGCAGGAATGACAAAATCCCAAGTATGAGTCGCTCAAAACTATACAAAGTTCTGCGAGCGCTAAAATTTAAGTACGAGTAACATTGGTACAATTAATCTTAAGTAATTAGTAATAAAAGTCTTTATGAAGCATAATCAGAGTTAATAAAAGTGATAAAATAAGATCTTTTAATTGTAAATACCTTACAAATACCATGTGGAAAATTATATTCAATGTACTACGTCTAGGGAGTAACGTAAGGTGCTTATAGCCTGTTCGGTGGAATCTGGCGGCTGATGTCGTAAAACGGTCGGTCCGCCCTGAGGATCGACGCACCCTCGAAGAAAAGGTATTAGTGGTTCGTCTAATTGCATCCCATTCATTTATAACTGTCCTTCGCTCCGATTGGTACATGCTAACTTTTACACCAGTACTTCTCAACAAAGATTGGTTTGAGATAAAAAATATTACGTCCCTTACTTACCGAGCTCCGACCCTCTTTTACGACCATAGCCGTCAGATTCCAGAGAACGGGCTATACCTCAGTTGTTACTTACTGTGCATATTGGATGTTGTATATTTACTAGAATTTGAATATCCTTCAGTATCGTTACAAAAAATGTTGCTGACATTGTATTAAATATGAATGTGTTTGTAGATATTCGAAACGAAACCGAAAAAGCATGCTTACTGAACGACCAGACATTATTACGGAGGAGAAGATTTTTGAGAGAAATAAAAAAGTTCCGTGCCGAGAAAAGATCAGTCTTTCATTTAGATGAAACGTGGATCAATGCAGGTTATACTAAAAACCACATTTGGCATGATAAAACTATTCAAAGCCACAGACAAGCATTCAATGAAGGTCTCTCAACAGGATTAAGGAATCCATCAGGAAAAGGCAAAAGGCTAATAATTTTTCATATTGGATCTGAAAATGGTTTTTTGAATGTGGGTTTGTTACTTTTTAAGGGTATTAAAACAGGTGATTACCACGATGAAATGAATGCCGCCGGGTTTGAGGAATGGTTTCAGAATATGGTAAACAAATGACCTCCTAATGGGGTGATTATTATGGATAATGCCTCGTACCATAGCAGAGTAGGGGACAAAATTCCTACTTCAATGTGGAAAAAAGAAGATATCAGCAAGTGGCTTGCTTCAAAAATATTGCTTATGGAGACCAATTTTTAAAGGCTGAACTTATGCATCTCGTTACAATGAATAAACCACCTTATAAGGATTATGTTGTTGATCTAATGGCAAAAGACAAAAATATGTTAGTGTTACGATTACCACCATACCATTGTACACTTAATCCTATAGAATTGGTGTGGGGGTTTATAAAGAGCGATGTTGCTGCAAACAGCACTACATTTAAGTTAAGTGATATGAAAAAATTAATTCATGATGCAATCCAAAAAGTCACACCATCTCAGTGGCAAAAGACAATTGAACATGTTATTGCAGAATTAGCAAAAATGTGAAGATTAGATGGCCTCATAGACACAGCTGTTGATGAAGTAATTATTAATTTAGCAGAGGACTCGTCTTCAACAGATTATTCCGACAGTTAGAATTACAGTTAACAACAATGGGTAGCATTTGAATTCAAAAATCTTTAATTGGCTTTCTGTAAAGATTATCTGAATAAAATACTTGATTATTCTTGTACTCGTTACATTGGAGCACGACTCGCGCAGCACTCGTGCCCCACAATGCTTCTTATTAAACAAGTATAATATACTATTTTTTCTACTTTGGTTTTAGTTAAGGATGTATTTCTAAAATAAAATTTATACTTAAAAATAGTGAGTTTTATCTTTTAACATGTGGCAGCACTGACAGCAGTGTTTCGTGTCGAACGATAATATTTGACATACGTATTTCTACGGCGATTTCAATTGTTAATTTTAAAACATATTAAATCAAGGATATTATTACACCTCCAGAAATAAGGGAAGTTGCTAAGAGTGCAATACACAAACTATTTCCAAGTAAATTGTAACCAATTTAAGCTTATAGAGCAATCAGCGGCGGCTCGTGGATGTTCGGCGGTGAGGCAACGGAAGAAAATTTGATCGAAAAAGCAACGGAATATTTGCTTCCTATATTAGAGTAAAGGCGCCTACAGACAATGTGGCGAACGACGGCCAACGTTGGCGTTCGTGATATTTGTAGGTTTGGGCCAACATTTGTAAACTGTAGACTGTTTGACGAATGATTTGATACTGGCGTATGCTCTGGAATACCCTTTGGTCTACCCCTTTGATCCGTGAAAGATTTACCGCCTCCTAAGCGAACGTCCACGAACGCCAACATGTGTGCACATTTTTGATTCGCGGAGTCTACACACGATGCGGCAAATGCACGAACGCCAACGTTGGCCATCATTCGCCACATCGTCTGTAGGCGCTATAAGTAGTGCAGCACGAGCGGCATCTTTGTCTTTGCCTCACCTACGGAAATCCACGAGCCGCCGCTGAGAGCAATGCAACGTACTTGCTTAAAATTTTACCGAAATTTAAGGTTATGTTTACATTTGTTTCTCGTTCCTTGTGCCAGGCATCGATCGGCGCTAAATAAAAATCCACACCGAATTAACACACCCACTGAAGCGGCTCTCCGCGAATAAAACATACGTTATACTCTCGCTGTTTCTTCCGTGAAATTCGTTTGCAAACAAAGTGATAATATAATAAATTACAACCTTTCCTCTGTGTATGTTGTGTTGCTTAAAATGTAGCCGGGTGAATTCATCCGTCCGGGCATTCTGTCGCCGAGTTCCTAAGTTTTCTACGGCGCGCCGGTAAAAAGTGAACAATATTACGCTTCCGTTTTCTTTTTCTATAACCTTAGTGGTACTGGTAGCGAACTTCCCAATATGCATTATCGAACATATTCAGTATGTAACGCATTGGAGGGTTCCAATTATCCCACGAGTTAACAGAAATTTTACACTTCGATGTCGACACATGTCACGTTTAAGTACTGCCAATTGCGACAACTAAAATGTTACCACATACAGTTTAATAATGAGCAAAAAGTGTAAAATAAAAAATCTCATTATTAAACTATTTTTGATATAACAAATGGTCGATTATTAAACCAAAGTAGAAAAATGATATTATTGTTCAATGCCTCTTTAAACCTATCACAATAACTTAGTCGTTCTAGATAGTCCGTTAGCAAAATTTCCAGGACTGCGGAAATTTTGTACGGGTCCAAATGCAACTTTTGATGTGCCTTTTGACAAGCTCCATAAGAAAGTCCTACAAATAGTTCTGTTTTTGTTGAAACAAGAGCATATTAAATGAGAAAATAAAACATAACATGTTTGAGCAGATAATTATCGTAGAGATTTTGTTGGACCAACTCTTTCACGTACATCTACCAAAACATTTTCGGTTAGAACAGAAGGCCTTCCCGAAACTTTCCTCTACAAACACTGCCCATATTTTAAAAGCGAGTAGCCAAACGTTGTACCTACATATTTTCCAAATATGTCAGGATTAATCTCAACTTCAAGTCGATATTTCTCACAACAAAATAATAAGCAGGAATACATTGAATGGTTCCATGTTCCATTTTCGACTCTTGTTCCAGAATGAAAATACGTTTCCAAGAGGAATGTATCTTGCTCAAGTGAAAAGACTATGTTCAATTGCCGTAAAACGTAACATAGAAATTAACAAAACAGAATCATATGAAATTCCGATAACAGAAAAAGAAATACAAATATTATACCTTAGATTGTTCAAGTATTGCTTCGCGTAAACGAAATAAACACAACTATAGAAAATAATAAATAAGCACTTAGAAATGGGTAAACCGACGCCAACAGACCCCAATGACAGTTAATAGAATACATTTTGGTTGACGGAATGATGGTTTGATCAAATTTTTGCAAAGTTAACCTTGGATCCGGTCAGAAATTAAAATTCATTATGTTTCTACTTGTATTTTTTTAGATGGTTGATTGTAAAATTGTAGTTGTAGATTTAAAACTAAAATCAGTTCTATGCAGCCAATATTATGGAAAAAGCGTATATGCAACCAAATATACTAACTTCAGCCTGCAAATTCCTGTGGAACCTTCAGAAAGTCAGTGTAAATGGGGATTTAGTAATGCGCGCGCAACCATACAGCAGGAAAAAAATGGACTATAGTTTACACAAACTTTTAATTCATGGGACGGGCATAATTCAAATCTGCAAAGTTGGATGTAATTGGAAAAGGCACTAGAAGCTTGAAATAAAAACTTGCGGAAGTACCCGAAATGCCATACTAGAAAATTTTCGATCTCACACACTATAACTGATCTTTTTCACACATTATTATACTCATCTGATTCTCTCATATCAAGTTTGTCAAAGAAAACATACATATCACGGCCGCTTAACATTAATAAGTTGGATACCGAGGTGTTAAAGTTATTATCAGAACCACAGGAAAGAAATTTATCAAAGGAGTAATTTGAAGTTTTGGAGTAACTTGCTTGTATGGTGTATCTATGTACTATACACTGCTTGTATTTGTTGTATATATTTGTTTAAAGATATGTGTGTGTGAGTGTGTGTGTGTGTGTGTGTGTGTTAATGTTGTATTTTTTCCACTTGTGAATAATTTTATAATTATAATAAAAATATGTTGTAATATAATTTTTGTTTTCTAAAATTTGAGGTTTCCAATTTTTTGCAATTCAGTTCCTATTTATATAAATTGTATAACAAAAATGCTAAGGGAGAAATTATCTTCTAGATAGAGAAGATTATTATAGTACAAATTTCAAATGTGTACTGTGTACCCCACTGGAGATACAGCTTCAGAAAAATACGAATTTTGTTAAAAACGCCAATTTTCTCCAGTGAAAAACATTTGGACGGGTTAAAAACACTTCAAATTTCAAACGACAGGTAAAATCTATTGTTACTGTTGTACTTGCAAAATAAATTTGGTTTTAGTGTATTGCCCCCTTCCCAGTCGAAAACAGGGTCGAAAAATGAAAAAAAAAAATGCAAATCCAAGGTAAATTTTGACGGCCATTAAATTTGAAAAAAAACATATCAAATGATAAAAGAAAACTGAACCAAAATATTCAGCACTTTAATCTGAGTTAAGAGATTTTTAAATTTGCTCAATTGAAGAGAAAGTTATACCACTTTGCGGAAATGCCTGTAATCACAAAAATGTACACATTCGTGCAACAAGGCAAGATTTTTTTTTTCTAAAATTAGTTTCGAACTCTAGAAAAAGGGTGGGGAGTCGTGACAAAATGTAGCGACTCCGACTCCATTTTTTTTTGTTCCGAAACCGGCTCCGGCTCCGGCTCCGGCTCCGGCTCCGACTCCGACGTTAACAACGTCGTATTAGAATAACAATCAACATTCGTTTTGCGTATCATATAAAAAAAAACAAGGGGAAGCATCGTACTACGTACCGAATATTTACATCGTCGAATTTCTGAATATTTTTATTTTCGCTAATGCAAGTTGTGTGAGCAGTTCGACAATTGAATGAATGCGTAATAGAATCTTCTAACTTGTAATCAGGGGTGTGGAGTTGTGACAAAAATGTAGCGACTCCGACTCCGGCTCCGACTGCATATTATGTTTTTGTTTCGACTCCGACTCCCATTCCGGCTCCGATTCCTGAATTTTTTTGTTCCGACTCCGACTCCGACTCCGACTCCGACTCCGACTCCGACTCCGACTCCGACTCCGACTCCGACTCCGACTCCGACTCCGACTCCGACTCCGACTCCGACTCCGACTCCGACTCCGACTCCGACTCCGACTCCGACTCCGACTCCGACTCCGACTCCGACTCCGACTCCGACTCCGACTCCGACTCCGACTCCGACTCCGACTCCGACTCCGACTCCGACTCCGACTCCGACTCCGACTCCGACTCCGACTCCGACTCCGACTCCGACTCCGACTCCGACTCCGACTCCGACTCCGACTCCGACTCCGACTCCGACTCCGACTCCGACTCCGACTCCGACTCCGACTCCGACTCCGACTCCGACTCCGACTCCGACTCCGACTCCACACCGCTGCTCTAGAAACATGTATAAATATCTGTGCCAAGTATTAAAAAAAATAAAAATGGTCCAGCACAACCTTTTGTTGAAATAGCATAGTTTAAATTATTCTAAATGTTCAAAATTACAAATGGAGGGTAATACTACATTTAATGGTTTGGGTAGACTCGGTTGGGTGTTTGGAACATTGCTTATATTCGAAGTGCTTTACAAATTCATTTGCTGCTGGTGTGACTTTCTTATAATTTCGTTTCTTTTAGAGCAGTAGGAGTTTATTAATGTTATTTTTGAATGAGTTAATTTTAATGTTATTTTGCTTACGTATCTCATTTTCAACTACTTTATTATATTTCTGTTTTGTGTGATCCCTACGTATTTTATTTAAGGCAATTTTATTTTGCAGCTCCGCGTTTGCCAATTGTAAAGAATTTTTAATTTTAATAAAAATTGTATTGTATACAGGGTGCGTTTTTTTTTCATTATCACTATGGGGATCTCGGAAACGGTAAGAGATATAAATTCGGTTAAATGGGAAAAGATTTGCAGTTTTAGAAGCTTACTCAAAATCTGTTTTTGTTTTTTAGAAAAAATGCATGGCTTACTTGATAAACGCAAAAAACTAAATTTTGACAGTTTATGTAATACTAAATATATCGTATACCGATATAGTTACAAAAAAAGTCAAAGGAAAAACTTTTAGGTGTTCATGAATACTTCAATAATAATGTATTTTAATGATTTTCTTTAGTTTCGTTGTGTAGATATAACACAAACATACATTTTTTTGTCAATGGGAATCATAGTCGGCCATGACATTTTTGAAAAGTATATTTTTTTCTGGTTACAATGATATGAGGGTTGATATACTTATTTTCATAAATAAAGCTAGCACAAATTATCATATTCTTACAATTATGTAAGTTGTCAAAATCAAATGTAGCCATGGAAAATAAAACATTTTTTTTATTGAAACATACAAACAAATAACGAATATAAGGAACGAAGTTGTAAATGTAAAATTTGTTAAACAATAAGTACTTAAAGTAAATTTTCAAAATATCCGCCATTATTATCAATACACATTTGGCATCTTTTCAATACTGAGTTAATGGCTTGACGAATTTTCCGTCCGTCTAAATTTCTTATTGCATTTATAACAGCCTCCAGTAGTTCTTCCTGCGTATTGTAGGATCTAGCCTAGCGTATACTAAATATTTCAGTACGCCGAATAAAAAAAGGTCCAAAGGCGATAAGTCCGGCGATCGAGCTGCCCATAAAACAGGACCATTTCTCCCAATCCAACTATCAGGGAATATCGCATTTAAATGGTCTCTAACTCAGTGACGGCTCGTGACCTACGGAAGTGGGTCGGCCGAATGTAGGCAAGCTGCAGTTAGTTAACTTATTTTTTTGGTAGTTATTAAGTATCATTTATATACTGTATCTTCCTGGAAGCGTATTTTTACAATGGTAAACATGAACCAATCATTTGCTATATGTAACAATATGGTTGTTTGTGCAGTATATAGTAAAAAAAAATATTGCTAACGCGACATAATTAGGCAAATGTAAGTAAAACCCAACTGTAGGAGAGTAGGCGTACCAAAAAATTAAATCGTCCGACAAGAACCACGGGAAGGTCTACAGCACTCTTGTCAGGATATGGAATGGGAGTTGGATTTGACAGAAGTGAAGTACGTTTGAGGTGGAGGATATGAAAAAAAAGAATAACACTCTTAAAAATGTGAATAACTTGAAAGATAGGGGTCAGGAATAAATAAATATTTACCTATAAAATATTAAATTAAATAAACTCTCAACACGAAAACTAAAATCAATAAAACTAAAACCGAATTTTGAAGAGAATATAAAAATGGCAGAAATGAAAAATAAAATATTTACTGATTGAGGTTGGCGGCACTTACTTCGTGATACATTTTTAATCAAATTAAACACACTTTTACTTAGTTAATATCACACTGTTTAACAGTGTGATATTAACTAAGTAAAAGTGTGTTTTATTTAATTAAAATATTTACTCTTAAAAAATAAATAAATAAATAAAATATAAAATAAAACAAATCTCTCAACAAAAAAAGTCAATTCTTTTTAATGTCAGGAAAATAAATAAAAACTAAAGGGATTTTGCCAGGAAATAACAGTGGTGCCCGTGTATGTGAAAAAATTTAATTATATTATATTTGAATTATTTCAATCATTTTTAAATATTAAATCGATTCGCCGGGATTTTTTTGTAGCGAAATCGTCAATAATTTTATTATAAAAACTATCATCCTTAACTAAACTTTTAACCAACCCTCTTTCTATTGCTAAAATAGATACATTACTTAAGCGCGATTGGGATATTGTATTCCTACTGTAGGATTTTATTCTTTTCAATGCTGAAAAGCATCTTTCTACCGATGCAGATGTTGGTGGGAGAGACAATATTAAACAAAATAATTTATATAATTCCAGAACGTCTGTAATAATATCATTATTATAAATAAATTCTGCCATGTCACCTACTGTTGGGGAATTACCGAAAATATATTTGTCAGCATACAAAACTTGCAATTCTCTTTTTAATTTTTCATTATTAAAAAATGTTTTGTAGTTATTAATCAAAGATTGAAATTGTTTTTTCAGGAAATTTTTTATTAAATATGTCGAATTTATTTTGATTGGTTAATTCCAGAAAGTTAAGTAAGAAAATATCTTTAAAACGTATTTCAATTTGATTTATAAGCATATCTAAAATTTCAAAAAAGATTCGTTTCGTAGATATCGAATCATCATTACAACTGTATGTTTTACGTCGTTTAGCGCATGGAGGCTGAACATCTAAAATTTGATTAACATCAGAATATATTTTAAGAAAATAATTGTCATTTCGGAATTTTTTTAATGTGGATAAAAGTGATATAATTCTTTCGTTACAATACGTGATGTCAGATAATTTATGTTGAATTATAGAAAAAATAGGATCCGTATGTGTAAAAATTAACTGAAAAGTATATAAAAGAAACAGGAAATCAAAATCGGTTAATATTCTTTTTAACCCGATTCTCGTATTGAAATATCATCCCATTGATCCAAATCTGCGATGATATGATCGAAAACTTCAATCAAATTAATTATATTATTATATATAGTGTTCACAATGCGCGATTTAAAGTTCCAGCGGGTTTCTGAGTTACTCGGAACTCTCTTTTGACAAATTGTATCCAGAAGATTAGTGCGTTTAGTAGATTTTGTGAAAAAAGATGAAAAGCCCGAGAGATTTGAGAAAAATATCCTACATTCTTTAATTTTTTTACATGAATCTTGTAAAACTAAATTTATTTTGTGCGCGTAACAGTGCGTAAAAAGTGCTTGAGGAGCAATTGCCTTAACTTTTTGCTGCAATCCATTTAGTTCTCCCGCCATTACAGCAGCACCATCATACGTTTGGCCGATTAATTTGTGTTCGATATTGAAATTATTGAAGTTTTGTTGGAGTACATTAAAAATATCGTTTGCAGTTCGACCTTCACTAAGGTTGAAGAAACCCAAAAATCGTTCTATTACTTTCCCCTCACAAACGTAACGAAAAATCACTGATATCTGAGAAAAACAGCGTATATCTGTACTTTCGTCTATTTCCCATGAAAAACAAGAAGCTCTATTAATTTCGTCGTAAATATTCTGCTTTAAAACCGAAGTTATGGAATCAATTAAATCGTTTTGAATCATTTTTGACAGTCCGGTAAACACTGATAAGATATGGATGGATCAATGAATTTATTAAAATTTTCATCCAAGCTAGATGCAAAATGAGCTAATTCTTTGAAATTCCCTTGATTGTCTGAATTTGTTGTTTCGTCGTTACCTCGGAATGCAAGTTCTTGAGTTGATAAATAAATAACCATGTTTATTAAATGTTTGACCATTTTTCGATTTTCCCGAACGTTTTCATTATGTTTATTTATAAGTTCTCGTCTAGCGGTATCAAGTGCATTTACAATATTATGTTTCGCGAATAATTTATATTTTAAGGCAGAATACGTATGATCTTTTGAAAGTTCATGTTTCGCTAAAGCGCGATAAACTTCTTTTAAATTGTCGTAACCGCATGAATTAAAAGGGTTTTTGCTTTCACAAAACAACAAACAATACCAACAAAATAATTTGTTACAAATCTCACTACCAGTTAGCCAAATAAACTTTGTGTAGAGTGTTGCAGAAAAAGTGCGTTGTGATCTTGTTTTCTTTGAACGAGATTAGTCAACAACGGGTGTGGAACTGGCACATTTTTAATGAAAACTTTATCATCGTACGACAATCGGTTAAATTTATTGTGTAAAAAATAATGAACCAAATCAGCGTTAGTATTTACAATATCCCTTACACTAGCCATTGTAGTTTCAACAAATAATACAATAATTAATAATCGCATACACGAGCACCATATGCACGGGACCAAGGAAAAGACAAAGTGATTCTGTCATCTGATCATTTTTATGCTGGCACACGCGCACTGTGGATAACGGCCTGCCGTACCGATACTCCTCCGTTAAAACGATACACATTAAATAATTTCGCCCGACTTTTAACAGTGAGAGAATGTTGTCGGAGTAACAATAACATCTGTAAACATGTTATATACATAATATGGTTAATTATACACTGATACATTTCACATAAACTACCTTAAATTTACCTAGAATGGTAATTATTTTGTAAATTACAATTAGGTAACCATTTAATTATTGTTTGCATTTTAAATTACATCTATTGTTTAATGATATTTACTTATATTAAGATTTGCCTTCTCTTTAAAAATGCGAAATATGTTCTGATTTCTGAAATATTTTTTTAAGGAATGTGTTTTCTAATACCGGTCAATTATTGGCCTTAATGACCAATTTGTATTAAAGTAAGTACATATATTACTTTTCAATTGAACAATATGAAAATAATCAGAAATACGTTAATGAATAAATTTACAAGTTCTAAAATAAAAATCTGTGACCTGTAACGCAAGCGAATTAAAGTGTGCATCGAGTCATGGGCATCGGAGTATTGCGTACGGAGTACGGCCCCGGTGAATTTGCCGTACTGGAGTAAACCAATTGTGGACGTACGTTCACGCTGCTGGCGAAATGAGACGACAGAATCTGCACTGACACTCGTGCGGACGTAGCGCTTACATTAATCTTAATACTCTGAAAATCAACGGCTGGCCGATTTTGCGAATACGAACTTGCTTAGTAGACATATATTAAATGAAAATAAACTCCCGCATTTATCGGCCTTATACTGAGTGCTTATTAATATTACTAGCTATAAGCATATTATGTATTTATTATAAAAAATTCGCAATATTTATTTTCTCAGAAAATAAACATTTATAATATTTGTTTTAATTGAATTTAACGGTACGGCCCGGCCGACCCTGCCGCCCCTGACGAGCCGTCACTGCTCTAACTTCAGTCTTATAATGTGGAGGCGCGCCGTCATGCTGAAATCATCGCAAGTTGGCACGAGTTTCTAAATCTAGTTCATCTATACCTCATTTAATAACCAGGCGGACTAAACGCGAAAGTCACATTTACACTATAAAAAGTCACCAGAAAAGTAACCAAACATGTTTTGGCGGTAAAAATAAAATTATTTCAAATTCGTTTACCCATACATTCATTCAACAATTATATCAACATATAAATTAATTCTAGGCAAACTTTCTTGATTATATAGTCAATGATTTAATATATAATAATTAAAATAAGTATGAGACCATCTTAAGAATTTAGGGGCACACTGAAAAACTCAAGTTGTACGTATATTTATTTAATATAAAGTGGATTGAAGTATTAGGTATATTTTAAAAATACATATAATTCTGTAAAAGGTTTGAAATATAAATACTAGATTGTCGTGAAATAGATTTTATTAAATTAAATAAATTTGCTTTTAGAAAACATATAACTTACTTAAAATTAATCTCTTTCATTAATGTATACAGGGTCTTCATTTCAAAAGGAGCCACCCTGAATAACTTTGTATCTTAAGTAGTTACGGTTTTAAGAAAAAATACGTCAATTTTGTTTTCGAGAAGGAACGTAAAAAACACTGTTTTTAAAATTTTATCTTTCACCCCCTCATCCCCAGCCACTCCATCTTTATAATTTCAAATGGCACCCCCTATTGTGCGATACCTTATTTTAAAGAGCTTAAAGAATACTATCCAGCAAAAATAATTGGAATCAGTTCATTTGTTTTAGATAGAGAGCGTATTCATTTCAAAATACGCTACCCTGAATAACTCTGGTTCTGAAGTAGTCACGGTTTCAAAAAAGACGTCAATTTTGTTTTTGAGGGGGAACTTGAAAAACACTGTTCTTAGAATTATATCTTTCACCCCCTCACTCCCTATTGTGCGATACCTCATTTTAAAGTCCATACAAAATATTATCCATCCAGCAAATGAAAAATATTTGTAATCAGTTCATTTGTTTTAGAGAGAGAGGGTTTTTGTTTCAAAACAAGCCACCCTGAATAACTTTGAATCTGAAGTAGTTACGGTTTTAAGCAAAAAATACGTCAATTTTATTTTAGAGGGGGGAACTTGAAAAACACTGTTTCTATAATTTTTTCTTTCACCCCCAGCCACACAATCTTTGGTGGGGCATGTTTTGAAATGAATATCTCTGAAACAAATGAACTGATTTATTTGCTGGACAGTATTTTGTATGCCCTTTAAAATGAGGTGTTGCACAAAAGGGGATGCCATTTGAAATTATAAAGATGGGGTGGCTGAGGGTGAGGGGGTGAAAGATAAAATTCTAAGAACAGTGTTTTCAAGTCCCCCCCTCAAAAACAAGATTGACATATTTTTTCCTGTAACCGTGACTACTTCAGAACCAGTGTTATTCAGGATGACTTTGAAATCAATATCCTCTCTCTCTAAAACAAATGAACCGATTTTAATTATTTTTGCTTTGCTGGATAGAATTTTTTATATCCTTTAAAATGAGTTACCGCACAATAGGGGGTGCCATTTGAAATTATGAAGATGGGGTGGCTGGGGGTGAGGGGGTGAAAGATAAAATTCTAGAAACGGTGTTTTTTAAGTTCCCCCTCGAAAACAAAATTGACGTATTTTTTCTTAAAACCGTAACTACTTGATATCTAAAGTGATTCAGTGTGGCTCCTTTTGAAATGAAGACCCTGTATAATGTTTAACGGGACGTCTTTCGCAGGTCATCTCTATTTAATTCAATTAAAATATAATTCAATGTAGCGATTTTATTTTTAAAGAAAAATTTTTCGCACCCAGAATTTTCGCTGCTTTCATTGCAGATATCTTCGGTTGCTGGACATCCTTCAAGACGTTCAGGACTTCTTACTGCCCCAATCTCCGTACACTCCCTAATTCTGTGAAACTCCGTACTTCTAGCTAATTCTAAATATAATGTATGTTTATGATTCGATTCTATATTGCAATAACTTGCGCGACACTTACCTAATGAATCGACAATTTTTTGTACCACGACGGCAGTAGGTTTTAAAGCCTCTTGTATTAAAGTTTTATATAAGATAATTTTGGTTGTTCCAAAATCCAACCATTTCCGTTTCTTATGGGGCGAAAAGTGACACCAAACTTGTTCCGGGTATATATCCATAGTTAAAAATAAAATAACTATTTCCAAGAAAATCGCGGGATGAGAGGAATTCTTACACGATCAACGGAAGAAATAACTGGCTAAAACACCAAAACAGAGGCGAAACGCGTGTAACCGGCGAGACACAAAGAACGGCGAGAGATCAGCTGATCATAAAAACGGCCATTACTGTTTTAAGCAGTTTGGGCCTGTGTAAAAACGGCGCACGTTTGGCCAATCACAACAACGTATTTTCGCGGCTATAATTTGATTTAGTCCGCCTGGTTATTAAATGAAGTATAGAATGTTTTCGAATTCGCCTTGCAGAAACTGTAGATATCGATCACCGGTTAAGTTTTCATCAAATAGAAACGGTTCTACAATCCTAGAACCAATAAGGCCACACCACACATTAAACCCAAACCTAATTTGAGGGCGAACTTCACGTAAATTACGGGGTTTTCTGTACCCACAAGTGTTTATTGTGTCGATTGAACATTCCACAATTGGTAAACCTCGTCTCGTCCGTCCATAATATGTGTAACGGAAATCTTCGATTAGACACATATTGACACACCAATTGCAAAAATTGAGTTTTCTTTGGCGATCACCATCATGTAAAGTTTGGCCAATAGATATCTTGTAGGGATGGTATTTATGAGTTCTAAGGATTCTTACCACACTTCTTTGGGAAGTGCCAACATCTGTAGCTATTTGACGTGTCGAAGTGCCTGGATTATGGTTTACGTAAGCCAATACATTAATCTGAGTATTTTCATTTATGTTATAACGGCTTCTAGGTCTAACAAATCTCCCACTCTCCAATAAATTCCTGTATAAATTCCTGAACGTTGAACGAGATAGCTGACGTCGTCAAAATATAACTCCGAATAGCGTGCTGCAGCTCTTATACCATTTTTATTAGATATAATGTAACACTCAAGCATATTCACCTTTTCACGACTTAAAAACCATTTTAAACCAATTTGTTTATTTACTTGATTCTTTTATTTTCCATGGCTACATTTGATTTTGACAGCTTACATAATTATAAGAATACGATAATTTGTGCTAGCTTTATTTATGAAAATAAGTATATCAACCCTTATATCATTGTAACCAGAAAAAAATATACTTTTCAAAAATGTCATGGCCGACTATGATTCCCATTGAAAAAAATGTAAGATCGTATTATATCTACACAACGAAACAAATGACAATCATCAAAATAAATTATTATTGAAGTATTCATTAACACCTAAAACTTTTTCCTTTGACTTTTTGCATGCATTTTTTCTAAAATAAAAAACGGATTCTAAAACTACAAATCTTTCCCCATTTAACCAAATCTGTATCTCTTACCGTTCCTGAGATCCCCATAGTGATAATGAAAAAAAAACTCACTCCGTATATTCGGATGTCGTAACAACTGTTAATACCGCTGAATGTAATATATTAGTAAATATATTACATTTTTATTCCGTGTCCATCAGGATTTTAAATGTCATATTTTTCTAGCAATGTGATAGGTATATTTAACGAAATTTCTAGTGGTTTATGTTCAGTATTTATTTGCATATCCAATACGACATGGACAGAGAGACCAATGTAAAGGGGGTTCACTACTAATGTATCTATGTCACTAAAAATATTAAGTATTTTGTTATTAAATCTAATGTTAAACTGGTTCTTTTTATTGAATCCAAAACTTTTAAGAAGATTACATGTGTCAGTAGTATCTCTAGAATATTCATCATTGAATAGTTAAAATTGATATTAAAGTATTAAATAATACAAAAGAAATATACATGTTACAAATAATTGGATAAAAATGGCCACCTTCCTAGGAAATTGGGTGAGCAACGCCATTGCATGTATAGTCTATGCAATGTAGATTTAGATTTATATTGATTTTATTACCTTAATGAATCGCAGAGCATAAACCCTTCACTTGCCGACAATACTTTGTTTTTAGTAAGGAATTTTAAAATATTTAATTTAATAAAATATCTATAAAATTTACATATAAAATCGGAGATGATCGGAAACATTTGTCTGAATTTATATAATTTCGGATACATTTATAGTCTGTTCATATAACAACTTGACGCCACAACTCAATCAAATTAATAATCAAATTAAGACTTGAATGCAAAGCATTTACCAATTTAATACTTAGATACACGCGCTATAATTT
This sequence comes from Ocypus olens, assembly GCA_910593695.2. Lineage (NCBI taxonomy): Eukaryota > Metazoa > Arthropoda > Insecta > Coleoptera > Staphylinidae > Ocypus > Ocypus olens. The sequence goes on from OU343047.1 coordinate 33,645,067, forward strand.
GAATCATGTTTAGTAAATCCAGCTAATATTTACGTTGTATAAATATCTGCACAAACATTTACAATTTCCAGTGCTTAATTAAAAATCTTAAATCAACAAATTTGTGAACATTCTCTGAAATATGTATAACTAAATATTTTAAATACAGTTCTCATTTTTCCTCTTAAATCTTTATCATACAAGAACAGTTTAAGCAAGATACAAATACATGTACTTGCAACTACATTACAATGTAACAATTTATTTTTATTGTACGAAGTTGCAGACAGTAATGCTCATTTGCACCGCACTCGGTTAAAATCTATGATTACTAAATCAATGGTTAAGTTAATCATGCCGCTCCGTTTGCACCGCCCATCGGTTAGTACCCGATGATTAAATGTTTGTGAGCAAAAATACGGTTGGCAATTTATGGGGTTATTTTATTTTTTAGGGTGCGTGCCACTGAAATTGACGCCTTTGCGCATGCTTCAGATGCCAAATGAACAGCAGTTGTATGTTTAAATGTTCAATTACTTGCAACAAATTGAATGTGAATTGTATGCATAATCCATTCCTTCTCCTAAACCTTTGTCTAATATTTTTTTTTTATTCGCATATTAACTTGGATGGGCCTACCGACATTTAATCTAGCGCTTGGTGCGGTGCAAATGGGCATAAATGTCTCAAGAAATTTGTATTGTTTTTGTTAGAGGGTAGAAGGTTGTTCGGTCATTGTGTAATTTTAATTTATTTCTGTATAACAAGTAATTACAAGAACTAATAAGTTCATATATTTAGTTAAATAAATCAATCAAGTTTATAACAAATAATAGATACATATAAATGTTTCAAGGTAAGTTATAATATTAATGTTTACTATTTATTAGAAATTCCAATTTCTGTCATATTTCCCTTAAAATTTCAGTACACTTACTATTGGAGTTCAATATACACTGAAACTGATTGATTGATTCATTACATATGTATTTATACATAAAATGGTATGTGATACATAACAATATATACCAAGCGACCCAGGGATCTGTAAAAGACCCATAACTTAAATGCTATTTGAGATAGCGACTTCTATTTTTCATAAACTGGTACCCACACCCATTTTAAATATTTTAAAAATTTGTATGTTTTTGTACAGGGTATCCTAGTATAAATAACCGAACAAAGTTATGTTTTTTTTTTATGGCACACCCCATTATACTTTTATTTTAATCCTCTCAGAAGCTGATCAAAATAGTATAAGACACTATGGGTATATTATGGACGATTGTTTAGTTATGGGCATTTTTGGGACAAAAACATGTACAGGGTGGGCAAAATTCGATGTTTCTATGGGAGATCTCGATAACTATAATAGATAGAGAAAAGGGATGGCGCATCCTCGATCTCTTTTTTTTTAGGTGAAACCTAAATTTGCTTATCACCTTTTGTTTTATAGTCAAAAAGTCTTTTTTTTCCATTTTCAATAGATTGAAATATCTCAGTTGTTTATTATTTGACTATAATGAAAGTTATATGTTGTTTAGGCACTTTTTGAAAGAATGAAATAAGCTTAGCAGAATTCCGATATCTTCATTTGTTTGAAAGTTATAGCATAAAATTTTGTTTTTTAATACAAACCATAGTTGGCTTTCGCCTATTTTATTAGGTTATTTTTTCTGTTTTCAACGATATATAGCATGTGGGGGTTGTATCTGAAATTTCAATAAATTATATTAAAAATGATTATTTTTGAAACATCAAATATATTTTCTCACTTTCATCTTAGTCGGCTTGTGTTATTTATAGACACATGAATTATTTTTTATTAAACAAACCAATTTTTTTTCGAGATCAACACGATATGATAGTAAAAACTGCGCCAGCTATTTCAACTCGTAAAATTGAATCTCGATTTCAATTTTGAAAAAAATAAATTTCGGTCTTATACTATTCTAAAATAACATTTACAAAATCTTCAATTCCAACTCTTTTTACCGTTGTATTATTTGGATGCACGAAGCATACATTAGTTCTGCAGGAATATTTAACAGGGATATTTATGCCGTACCGATAAATGTACGTTGACTCGTTTACAACTGTGTTAAGCAATTTTGTCCGATGCGTGCCGTCCGTCCGATTCCCACAAGTGTGCGCGTAGCTAAACAAATACTTTTGCTATGGTATGGATAGTCTAACAAGTTCACATATTATGTATCATCAAATGTTATTTTAATCATTGGGGCAACGTTGAGAGCAGGGTGTTTCCAGAGTTCATAAAATTATAATTCATTCTTTTCGAGGACTATCAAATTTCCATTAAAATGTTTTCTTGAATAAGTACAGTTTTGTTTACACAGCCTAAAGAACCTCTTAGCGTCTCGAACATCGCGAGCAGATGCATGTATAATATATTAGTTTAGAGAATATTTTCGTGAAGTAGCTGTTGTTTGAAATCATTTCTTATGTTAATTGCGGCACAATGTCTTATAAACTTAATAATATCCCCTAAGGAAAATATTTCTCATTATACTTTGTAACACAGATAAATAGCTCGCGCGCCTAAAGTTGTTACAAAATCATAAAACTCATGTGCGCAAATTATTGAAGCGTGGTGTGTATAAATTGGCGAATAATCTACATGTGGCAATATTCTTCTTAAACTTCTGAATCAAAAAGTCGATGCAAAAATGTTGTATCATGCCTCATAGGCCATAGGGAGCCATTTGGCAACATAGTATTCACGAAAATTCCTGTTTTTTCAATAATCTTATGATTAATTATGTGGGTTGGGTCAGGGTACAAGAGTAATAATGATAGAGCGGGGTTTATTTACAGATGTATATGCAAGGTAAAACAGATTATGAGTAAATCGTGTCGAGAGAAGTCTATTTTGACACGCGGGAACTAATACAAACTGATAATAATGAGGAAAGTAGAATTGACACAAAATTGGATTATTATATTACATAACTAGAGTTGCAAATAGCAAATTACGTATAAGTGAAAGAAATTGAGTACGAGCCGCGTAGCGGAGAGTAAATTAATTTCATATTGCACGTGAAAAGTCACGGCAAAGATTTAATAACACATTTTATATTGAAATATTGCAATATTTCTTTAACGTCTAAAATTGCCCGATGATGGCAATATAAAACGGTTTGTATGAAATTGCTCGTTAATGGAATTATAGGACGACTACGAACTGAATAAACGAATTACCTTCCAAGCAATTTTTCGTCGAATAATATATTGTCCAACACATTGATTGAACAACTTTACGGACACTCATCGTTTTACTTGTTCTGGCGTGTTAATTTGCTACCATTGCGAAGGAAACTGGTGTACCAAAAAGCCATGGCGAGAAGTTTATTATTTCGGTTAGTGTTACAACCAATATTTTGTAATCTGACATTTAAATACCACTTTTGATATTTATGGATGAACAGACGTATGGGACGTATGTGCTGTCCATTCATGTCCTCCTGAAATTGTTCAGACATTTCCTCATTAAGGCTGGCTTCAAAGAAGTATGGCCCTTAGACGCGAGTTCCGAGAATAGCACCCCATACATTCCATCTCCATCCTTTTTTGATTATTTAGTGTCCTTGTAAAATGAGGATTGTGCTTCTAATAATAATGAAGAGTATGTTTGTTTACCTTGCCTATATTGTGGAATGTAGCCTCATCAGTAAACAGCACAAAATAAATCAATTTTTGTTTTTATTGTTTTTCAGAATATTAAGGGTACTACAATGACAGAATGCAGTTCTAGCACGAAAATCTGCTTCGTCAAGCTGTTGCTGTACGTAAGGGTGAAATTTATATTTTTTCACAAATCACCGATATGAAGATAGCCACGGATTTTTCAGCCACGGATCTCCCGGCACACCCACCACCAAATAAAATTTTCTTCAATTTTAATGATTTATATTAAATTAAACGCTGACAATTTAATTAACATTAGCCTATAGATGTACAGTCAATCCACAATTTCAATTATTTTTTCTCGAGTTCACGGGAACTCTCTTTTTAAAATGACAAGAATTCAAAGTCCAATATGGCACTGTTTGACGCGTTCCAAAATTAATTTTTAGCAACAACGTGTAGATAAGAGTCTACTTAAACGATATCACGCATAAAAAAAACCTTTATTTGGCATAACCTCGTATAACAACTCAAAAAAGAAAACTCAAAACTTATAAACTTAACCTCCATATTTCTACACTTCTCTGTCCTCAATCTCACCAATAACTTACACACCTCTATCCCACTGCCGCTTTCACACAGACACACATTCCTACTTCTATCTTTCACTCTCATCCTTATCACCTCCCTCACTTCTTCACATCCATTCATCCAGTGCTCCCATTCATTTTTTTCTTCCCCGCAAAACCCACATCTCGCGTATTCCTCTCTCATCCACACCTTCCTTTCCTTCTCCTCGTTCCCGCAGCTGAACCTCGCCAACAAACGCACTTCGTCAGGCTTCAAAATTTTAAAATACCGAGGCGGGCCTGCGAACACCCGCAGACCTTGGAACTTCGGGTTATATCTACTGTTGTTAATTTTACTTTACCTCTCTTCGATCAGTTCCCCCCTCGATACCTTTTCTTTGAAAACCGTCGCTGACGACCCCGCCCTGACAAACAATTTATTTCTCTCATGCATCTACCTTATTCCTTCACCTTTCCTCATCCAGTATCTGTATCACACCTTCCATACCTCTTTTACTACTCTTTCATCCACTAAGCCCCATATCCTCCTCTTAAATTTTACCACCCTTCTGGCCGATTCCCACTCTGCCGACAATCGCTGATTCTCCTGCAGAACTATATAATTTGGCGTGGTCCTCTCCAACCCTAATATCCTCTTCAGGTATTGCATCTGCACTTTCTCGATATTTTCCTGCCCACTCACTCCCCACACCTCTGATGCATACAATATCATTGCCCTCACACCATACCATTTGCATACTTATATTCTTACCTAGCATCCCGTTTCATATACCCCGCATACGCTCCATAGCCACTCTCGCTTGCACACAAATTTCACATGACGCACTTTCGTCCCTGTTTCACTGAACATATACCCAAGATATTTAAACTCACTCACTCGCTCAATCAGTTCTCTCAGACAACTCAATTCTTCCTCCTTTCCTCTCCTTCCTACATTTTTACAAATCATCCATTTCGTCTTTCTCACATTCATAGTTAATCTTCTTTTTCCAAAGTACCCTTCCAATCTCACCTTCATCTTTCTCATTTCCTTCACTGTTTTCGCTATCACTACCACATCATGAGCATACGCCAGACTCCACACCTTCTTTCCACCCACCACTATTCCCCCTGACTGCCCCTGTTCCAACACCCTCTCCATGTCTGCGACGTATAAGTTGAATAGCAGTGGGCTTAATGGACACCCCTGCCTCATCCCACATTCCACCTGAAAACGGCCCCTGACACATGCTCCCCCACTCTCACTTTATACCACGTTTCCTTATATATTTCTCTTATCTACTCCACAACCTGTTCAGACACTCCCTTCCCTTTCAAACTTTCAATCATCAAGGTTCTATCCACCGAATCATACGCCGCTTTCAGATCCACAAACAGCAAACACAATCTCTCTTTTTTTCAGCTCTCTCTCAATCACCCAGTTAAGTGTAGCTATCTGCTCTACCGTGGACCCCTCTTGTATTTTCGGTAACCACCTTTGATCTTCCGCCTCTATCTCCAACCTATTCTTGACCATCGTCATGATTACTTTATAGAGGCTATCCATCAACGAAACCCCCCTATAGCTTTTCGGATCGCTCTCATCTCCTCCCTTGTGAATTGGCACAATGACTCCTTCCCTCCACTCCTTTGGAAACTGCCTTTCTCCTCTCCATATTTCGTTCAGCAGCACCAACATCTTCTCCTTCCCTTCCGGACTACATCTCTTCCATGCTTCTGCCTGAATCCCATCGGGACCCACCGCTTTCCCATCCTTCATCTCCTGTAGCACCCTTTCTAACTCTGCCATACTAAAATCAGCATCCCTCTCGAAAACCCTTCTTTCTGCGACTTGATTCCCTCGAATTCCCTTTGTTCCTAGCAACTCTTCAAAGTGTGCCTTCCATGTCTCAATGTTTATACCCTCTCCTCTTACTTTCCTGATCGGCCCTCTTTGCTTCACGTACCTCCACAGTTGTTTTTCGCTCTTCAACTCCCTTACTCTCTTCACCTCGTCTCCCAGCCACATGTCCTTTTTCTTATTGCATTCCTCTTTAAACCTAACTTTTGTCTCCCCTCCTCCCTTCCCTCCAAGCCTTTATCGCTCTTCTTAGCACCCTTTTCGCTTCCCTACAGCCTTCATCAAACCACAAGCCTCTACGCTCCACTTTTCCTCTATTCCTTCTCGTCATCGCCTGTTTAACCGTTTCCGCCAGCTGCTTTACTGTCCTCACCGATTGACAATTGACCTCCTTTATTTTGTCCTTATATCTTCTTTTTGCCCTTTCGGACCAGCACCACCCCTCCTCCTCTCTGTTGGTTACTACCTCTCCCCTCCCCGATAGTTTCACCGTCACTGGAAAATGGTCAGAACTACCCCCGTCCTCTACCCTGAATTCCTCCACGTCGTCCCTGATATCCTCCGTCACTAGCACGTAATCAATTACTGACATTCCCCTCGGTCCTACGTAGGTTATCTCCCCCTCACAATCACCCTCCGTAGCTCCATTTAGCACCTCCAGTCCTTGCTCGTCAGCTCCTCTAATCCAATCCCTTCCTTCCTTATTTATTGTCCCGTCCTTCGACTTTCTCTCTCTTCTTTGTTGTCCTTCTTGATTCACCCCTTTGGTATCTTGGTTCCCTATTCTCACGTTCAAATCTCCCCCCACAATCAGATTTCCAGGGTGCTCCCCTTCCCTTATCAGTCTCTCTATCTCACTCCGTAATTCCTTTCCCTCCTTCTGATTGTATATCGTTACGGTTCTCCAAATGCGGTTTCCTTTCCAAAATTACCGCTGTACTACCTTTCCCTCCTTCTCTCTCTCTCCCCCCTCATCCACCTCTTTCGATTCTATCCGCAGTCCCGTTATAATTCCACCTTTCGCACTCCCCCTTGCATAATCCCTTGTCGCCCCTGTACATTCCTATATAAATCCCGATGGCATCTTTTTTTTTACCTTCTCCCACTCCTCCTCTTCTACCCATGTCTCAATTAGACCCACCATATCTTTGTCCTTTATCCATTCCTCCAACTCTAAAATCCCTACCACCTCTTCCACGTTCTTTTTTAGCCCCGCGATATTCCAGAACGAGGCAGTCATCCCTTCCCCCCTTCTCTTTTCTGCTCCCCGCCCCTCTTCTACCTCCATTCTCTCTTAGGCTCTGTTTGCGTTTTATGACTCCGCTGGCCTCTTCTCTAGCATCCCCGTCCCTATATTCCATCTCCACCATTCGTTCTCTACCCGCATTTTCTGATAGAATACTTGAACTTGTTTCCCTTTCTTTCTTTCTTCTCGCGCCTTTCCTCTGATACTAATTTGTATTTCTCTTTCTTTCTTTGTGAGGTCATCATCTATGTATACATCACTATTTCTGTCTCTCAGAGAGATTTTCTTAGCCAAAATTCGCTTTTTATCTTCCATGTCATTACATTTCACCAGAATCGGCCGTCTCTTTCCCTCCTTCTTGGCCCCTAGCCTCACTACCTCTTCATAATTCATCACGATTTTCATATCCTCCACTAGTTTATTCACCACTTCCTCTGCCTTCCCTTCCTCACTCAATCCATTAATAATTATATCTTTCCTTCTTCTTTCCTTTTCTCTCCACTTCACTGTTCTCTTCTCCAATTTCCTTCTCTCCACCGCCCAACTTTGCTCCTTTTGTCTTAACTCTTCTTTGAGTTTCTTTATATGGTCATCGTATTTATCTAACCTCTGTTCTAACTTTTCAAATTTGCTCAGAATCTTATCAATTTTCTCCTCCATGTTATCGCCCCTGCTCTCTTCGGCTCTCTTTCTATTGCTTACTTGCTCGAAGAATTGTTTAAGGTCGCCGCAACTGCTCGTGCGCTGCCTACTGCCCATTTATCGACAGCTCGCTTAACTTGAACTTTTTGACCGCTCCTCGTATATGCACTTCACGCCGTCCGCGTAAATTCTAAGTCGTTATCGTAGTAGAATTCAATTAATTTAGTTTTTGCACTCGACTAGTCGCACTGTTTTATTTGCATCGATTTTTTTTTCTTTCCTGAGCCAGTGGAAAATTACACTCCGGCCATGTGTTTATGATATTATAGAAATAAACGTTAATAACACACTACGGAAAAATAAATTTAAGATCTCAACACCATCCAAATAACACTGCACTGATTGTATTATGTATATACCAAAGAAGATCAATTAAATATTTGTTTAAACAGTTGAAAACGGTAAAAGAAGCGGAGCACAAAAATAACGTGTACGTATGTTGTACGGCCTCGTTGTCAACGCATCAAACAGTGCCATATTGGACTTTGAAAGTTTGCTATTTTATCTATAGAGTTTGGGTGGACCCGAGAAAAAAATTCATAAAAAAGTTATAAACAATTTTACCCAAAATTTAATTCTTTAAATCGTTTAAGTGGACTCTTATCTACACGTTGTTGTTAAAAAAATCAAATTTGAAACGCGTCAAACAGTGCCATTTTGGACTTTGAAAGTTTGCTATATTATCTATTTAGTTTGGGTGGACCCGAGAAAAAAAATCATAAAAAAGTTATAAACAATTTTACCCAAAATTGCATGTGTTAAATCGTTTAAGTAGACTCTTATCTACACGTTGTTGATAAGAAATTAAATTTGAAACGCGTCAAACAGTGCCATATTGGACTTCTTAGCTTTTGATTTATTATAAATCATTAAAATTGAAGAAATTTTTATTTGGTGTGTGGAGGAGCCGAGAAATCCGTGGCTATCTTCACATCGGTTCACAAATCTATGTGCTGAGGGCCAACTAATGTCCAACTGAGTGTCCAACTGAGTATTTAATTCGGATAAACCTAATTTAGGATTTTAAATGACCGATGCTAAAACCAGGAATTCGTTGCCTACGTTAACTACAGATTTGATTTGCACAGGTTTTGAACAGTTAACGTTACCTGTAGCCAAAAATCCTTCTTGTACTATTTGAAATGCTTTTTGTTGTGGACACGGCAAGAAGAGTTTCTTGTATCATAAATGGACAGCGGCATCCCGGCTCTATACACTCGCGAAGAAAATAGACAGTTTTTGTGACATTCCCCAAGAATGAAAATCATGTCAACCAGTTCCACTTGGGAAAAAAAATCATAATTTTGAACTGAGATCACAACTTAAATGATTAAATCTATTTTTGAGACGAATACAGTAATGATTGTCACCTGTATATATAGGGTGTTCCATTTGAAAAAAATAACAAATTGTGCAGTTTGCGAAGAGCCTGTATAATACGCCGAGTTATGTTTTGGTTCAACTAAATTGAACCACTAAATTTGAATTAATTATCTTTATTAGTTGCCGGGTAGTACTGTAACAATTTTGTTCTAATTTTTGTATAAACAACTGAATAACACGAAAACCGCACGGTTTCAATCGTCACAACCTGGCTCATTTTATTATCAAGGTAACAAGGAATCAAAAAATGCTAAAATATACAGGGTGTTCTATTTAAAAAAAGATAAGTTTGGTCTTTAACTTTGTTATGAGACACCCTGTATAAATTTAAATATTTTAGAGGCGTGTAGCTCGGCATTCTGCACAACTTTTTTATAAAACATTTTTAGAAATTTTAATAAATAAGCACGTGATTGACCGTTACCGGAGCTCTGAAACACCCTGAATAGTGAATTAAAATAGTCGCGAAGAAATATGGAATAGATTACACAACAAAATTTTGATAAATAAAACGCCGATGCTAATCATTTCATTCCATTTCTCGGAACAACAGACCCCAGCTGCAGAGAATTTTAAATCGTTTTATTGCTCATAACAAATTCCATTCCAAACTCAGTCCGTAATCTTTTAACACCAAATCCGCAAAGTTCGTTTTCAATATACAGGAAGTAGATAATGTCATTCTGAACAGAAAAGTTTAAATACAAATGTATGTCCGATTTCTTACCGTTATCGAGATAAATAATCTTAAAGATAAAAATCATTCAATCTAATATTTTTTTTACAAATTTTCAATATAAATGTATTACATTGCCATGACTTTAAACAAACATATTTGGGCAGGTCAATGTTAATCTGACAGTTGTTTATGCAAACTAATTTGCTTCGCCTGTTTGTTAATTATGTCCCGTTTATGTAGTTCTGAATATGCCGATGTAGTGTATGTTTATGCAACGGAAATTGTAGAGCTGCCTGTTATGAATATCAAAGACCATTTCCAAATCAACAGGCAACTTCTAGAGCGGTATTTAGCAGAACATTTCAGCGTTTGAGTGATACAGGTAGTACTGATCCAAGGCCACCTAATGAACGTGTTCGGCGTTATAACAGCAGGTACGAAGAGAATATTATTGATGCCGTAATAAACAACCCCAATATAAGTGTTAGACGTATTGCTGCTCAACAAAATATTTCAAGGTTTCTTGTTTAAGGCGCACACTTAGATGGCAGTGGCGGTTTCAAAGGGGGGGGGGGGTAATTGGGTAATTACCAACCCCCCAAGGATTTTTCACTTATCAATTTTTATTGTTAAAAATTACCGGTATTCCATATTCCAAACAAATAATATAACCGGTAAATTTTTCCAACGCTTTAAAACGATGGAAAAGGATAAGCAGATTTCACGGAACAGGTGTATGAGAGCGGAAGCACCAGTTTTATTTATCTTTTTTTTTTAATTGCCCCCCCCCTTAGACTAGTTGGCTGGAAACGCCCTTGTTAGATGGTAATGCATCTATATAGTTATCAGTATGATCATGCGTTACATGATGGTCATAATGAAAGACGGGTTGAATTTTGCAATTGTATTCTTAACTAAATAACGCAAGATGATACATTTGATTCTTTTGTATTATCGTCAGATGAAGCCAAATTTACCAGAGACGGGATCAACACGGCACATAACATGTATGCTTGGGAACCCTCACAATATTAGAATAAAAACTTTCAGTAACGACATTCGTCCGGGCCGGAATTTCTAATAACACGGTATTACCAATTGTTTTTTTCAATCCCGGCCTTAATGCGAATAACCTTAATTTTCTTCAAAATGACTTTGAAGAACTTTATTTTCGTCAAATAAATCTCAACCTGCTCAAATATTTTTGTTTAAATTCATGGCCACTTAATAAATTTATACTGAAAATTTGTAAGATTTTTCAAAAATAAAAAAAATCTTTAAGATTATTTATCTCGATAACGGTAAAAAATCGGACATATGTCCATTTGAACTTTTCTGTTCAGAATGACAATAAAATTTTATTTATCTACTTCCTGTTTTCGTTTGGCACACTCGAAACGAGACACCCTGTATTTTATTGCATGTTCCTTGTCAGTTGGAAAAATTCTATTTAAACGAAATATTCTTTTCACTCACGAATAACTGCGAATGCAAAAGACCGAAACCCAAATGTGTGCGGTCAAAACTCTTATTAAAAATGCGCCGAATAAAAAAGCGCCAGGATACTATAAAATTAGCTACACTTGCCTTAAAAATCTTCCACACGAGGCAAGTGTATATCTCACAGCGATTTTTAACTCTTGTCTTAGGTTAGGATATTTCCCACAAGCATGGAAACATGCGACTGTGGGTCTTATTCCAAAACCGCGAAAAAACGGTAAATTTCCACAAAATAATCGCCCAATTAGTTTGCTCTGCGTCATGGCTACACTATTCGAGAAAGTCATACACTCACGCCTAAGTGAATGGTCTGACGATCAGAGAATCGTCCCCAATACTCATCAAAGACCTCTCGTGTAATCATCGAATAGTCAGAACTAGTGATTTTATAGTCGAAGGTTTTAATCGTAAACAAAGCACACTAGCTATCTTTCTTGATGTCTCCAAAGCGTTCGATCGTATTTGGGACGAAGGTCTGATTTTTAAACTGCTTAAACTAAATAGCCCAATTTATCTGGTTAAATTCATCCAACAGTTTATTAGCAAACGTACTTTCTCCGCTCGCTATAAATCTGCAATTTCTGACCCACGTGTAATGACTGCCTGAATGCCGCAGGCATCTACCCAATCCTACTAAGATTCTTATTTCTCAATATGCATATGACACAGCATATTTGTATCGTGGCAAATATATTCCTCACATGATGAATAAAATTCTGTCCGCTCTCGACGACCGCGAAAAGTGGACACAGGACTGAATTTCATCAACCCTGATAAAAGTCAAGCTATTTTCTTCACCTTGGGTCGCTCTTTGTCTCCTAATAATCTCACCTTTATTGATCAGCCCATCCCCTGGGTAGACAATATACGTTATCTTGGCCTTATTATGGACCGTAAACTTAATTGGAACAAGCATGTCCAATATCCTATAACTGGAGCAAACGCCGCGTTTACACAACTTAAATCCCTTCTCCTTAATAGCAACAAACTATTCCTATCCAGTAAAATCCACTGATACGTGGCAATCATACGTCCCAAAATGACGTACGGATGTCCTGCATTTATCACCCCCTTCGTCTCGCAGATGGGTAAGCTAAAGGCTACTCAGAGCTGCATCATTCGCCGGATCGTAGGCGCTCCGTGGTTTATCAGAAATGCGCAACTGCGATTATAAACCAAGACGCTTAGTATTAGGGACTTCATCAGTTGGCCCTCAGTCATTCTTCCAAATTCGATGTGAGCCTTTTGCAAGACCATTTCGAAGCCTAACCTAATCCAGCTCATGGTAAAAGAAAGCGCCCACTACATCTGGGCCAGTAAATTCATTCAGTTCGAATCAACATCCATCAACTCATTCCGCTTTTCCAAATTTTTGGCCATAAACAAAAATTTACTTAACACATCCATATCACAATCATTAAAATCACTAAAATTTCTTTAAACCTTAATTTCAAATTAATGATTTATTGCAATTAGTAACGTCACACACATACGTCAATTATAATACCACACCACCATACTATAGGGGTGTCTATAAAAGATTCCCTCTCCTCTCACAAAAAAAGAAGATTCCCAGTTACGCGTCACCTTTTTCCGAAGACGTCTCGCTGCTACATCACCAAGCGTCAAAGTATTTTTCTGCGGTAATATTGTTTTTTTGTGTACGTTCATTTTTTTTGTTCATATTTTATCTTGTAACTTTTGCTTTCTCTGTTAATATTGATTTGTTAAATTCGAGGCCCTAATATCTCATTTGCTAGACACCCAGATACGTGTTCTTTGATCGCAAAAATTAGAGTCAGTGTTTCAAAAGCTAGACTCAGTGTAACGTCCGAATCTGGAGAGCACCGAAGCAGAAGCTCTAGGGAGAAACGAACACCAACGCCCTCAAATCAAAGGTAAGTGGTCTTACTACCGTTAAGTATTTTTGTGCTCACGAATTAGTCGGAAGTTACATGGAATTATTTCTGTGATCTTCTATCCTGATTTAAACAAAAACGTACCCTCATAACAATATGTTATCAGTACCTGGACCAGTGGTGATTTTTAATCGAGAGTTCATGGAAAAGAAACGATGGAACAATCTCCACATGCTCTGATCTAAGCTAACGACCCGGAGCCATGACTATCGCTACCAGCGTCAGAGAAAAGAGCTTCGTCTCTTAATAATAATTATGTGGCAATTTATGAGTCAACAAATTGTTGATTATAGTTTGTGCAACTTGCTCAATGTCTATTTACCGGTGTATCCATATTCAAGTTCAAATCAGCACTTTGTAAAATAAATCACTTCAACTTAACAACCCTCAAACATCAATATCTGGTACCAACTGCACAAAAAAAACATAGCTTTTATAGGACTTTTTAAAAATCACAAACTTAAGGCAAAATTAGTAGTCTAGTAAATGTCAGTATCTGTTCATCCACATAAAAATTTTACTATGAAATCGGAGAAAGATATCTGATGATCACATTAATATTGGCTTTCATTATTTCATAAAAGTAGTGCATTACACGGATTCGCCTCGTAACTTAATCTACCGAAATTCGCGATCAATGTCTCCATCGTGTATTCTAATAAGATATAAGGTTAAAAATTACGAAGATGAACCTATGCGCAATATATTTTCGTTTATCTTTTAAAAGTTATTAAATATTCATGATCGTAGCGCGAACATTATTTTCCTTCCAATACTACAATGATCTTTAATATATAGGTTAGGGGACGCATTACCAACACTCACCCTCACCTTACGCATTTAAAATTCATGATGCTGCCACGTTATATACTCTCAAGTAAATCCTACACAAATAAAATCCTTGTATTTAAATTGGCTTCAACACTGTGTTTCTTTCCCTTTCCCATATATTAGCAAGTGTATATATTTTATGTATGATTTGATATATACGGGATTTATAATGCCCAATTGTGTCTATGGAGAATTAAACAATGTATGTTTGTATAATAATAGAAATATTTTTTAATCAAATATGTGTATTTAGCTATATTTTCTTTATTTCAAATTATTGGCTCCCTAAATATGCACTTGCGCAACACTAATGATTATTTCTGCTTTAGGCAGTATTAAGCAGATATTGTTTAATTTTAGGAAAACATGTGACGATTAATTTGTTAAAAGAAGAACTGCGTCAAGAATTGGCATTGAATTTTAGTTATGGTTCACTACGAACGTTACTTTTCGATCTAGGATTTAAATTTGAGAAGGACGATAACCGAAGGGCGTTGATGGAGACACCCATAATAGCATCTACGAGAGCATGGTTTCTAAGATTGTACATGGACAATAAAAATTCAACATTTAGTCGTACTCCCGTGTTCATAGATGAAACATGGATTTTTTCAAAAGGAAGTCGTAGGAAGTCATGGCAGGACGCCAATGTTAAAAGTGTACGAAAACCTGGAGGATATGATGGAAAACGTTTCATTGTTCTTCATGCTGGATGCAGTGGTGGTTTCATAGAAAATGCAAGTTTAGTTTTTGCAACAAAATCGAAATTATTAGATTATCATGGAGATATGAATGCAGAATTATTCACTAAGTGGGTTGAAAGTAAGTTAATACCAAATTTAGAAGAGCCTTCGTTAATTATTATAGACAACGCATCATACCACAGCGTAGAAGTGGAACAGCAGCCAACTTCTTCATGGAAAAAAGCGCAGGTAGCTGAGTGGTTAGATAAAAATAATATTAATTATGAGAAATCAATGTTTAAAGTAGAACTGCTGAACTTAGCAAAGTTTCACAGAAAGCCTAAGAAATATAAAGTAGACCAACTGTTGCGAGAACATGGACATGATGTTTTAAGATTGCCCCCTTACCACTGTCACTTCAACGCCATCGAAATGATCTGGACACATGCAAAATCATATTACGACAAACACATAGGAGAATACGGCCTCGGAGATGAGAAAGTGGTGCAAATGTGGAATAAAGCATTACAAAAATGTACACCAGAAGTGTGGCATGCAAATGTTTGTCATACCGAAAAAATAATTAAGGAATGGTATGATCGAGACAAAGTAATAGAGGATATTCCTGAAATTATTATTCATGTAGACAATGACAAGAGTGGCAGTGATACTGATTTCAGTTCAAGTGATTAGTTTTTATTGGTTCAACAACATAGATATGCTTTTTTATATCGGGTATGTATAAATTGGCGGATAATCTACATGTGACAATATTCTTCAAAAAATTCTAAGCAGTTTATCTTAGTTCTAAAATGTTGTACCATTCTTCGTGAAACTTCATGAGGTCCAGATGTTTAATATGCATTATTATACTGTATTAATTTACAGAAAACTGCAATTTCAGTAGTATGATTAGTTTAAAAGTTATTTGTCAGTGTGTGTGTTATATTTTCATCCCAAATGTGTATTTTTAACACTTCTTTGACTCCGCTTATGTCACGTTTGACACAACGAATTCACTCAAACTTGCTAGTACCAATTTTGTGCAAATTCTGCTTTTCTTATTATTATCAGGTTTGTATTAGTATCCGCGTTTCAGTATATTTGTGTTTCTGTGTTTGATTTGTTCAATTACAATGGATTTTTAATGAGTACGCCGACATGTACATGATGTATGGTTTCTGTAATGGAAACGCACATATGGCAAAACTACAGTATTGTGTAGGTTTTCCAAATAAAAGGCATCCTTCTGCCAATGTATTTCGAAGACTAAATCAACAGCTATGCGAAACAGGTATGTTTGTGCCTAAAAATCCAAACAATGGTCGGCCACAGCAGAGTCGCACAATCCAACTTGAAGAGCAAATCCCTTCGACAGTACCCGATTATATTAGATATGCCTGGTAACAAGACCGCTCATTTGGTCCTACAAGAAAACCTTTATCCATTTCATCTTATGAAGGTCCTGCCGCTCTATGAAAATGATAA
Organism: Ocypus olens; assembly: GCA_910593695.2. Lineage (NCBI taxonomy): Eukaryota > Metazoa > Arthropoda > Insecta > Coleoptera > Staphylinidae > Ocypus > Ocypus olens. The sequence goes on from OU343047.1 coordinate 33,661,552, forward strand.
GATATACGGAATGAATGTTATCAACACCATTTTAAATAGAATTTGTGGCGATGGTGGATTCACGACATGTATTGTCTGGAATTATGAGAGTATGTTTACCAGAGATTGTTTTTAACATTTACAACAATCGCTATTGGCAGAGTTCAAGAAGGTTTTCTGTTGTGGGGACAGGACACTCCACTACAACAATCCAGTCGCTTCATCAACGCTTTTGTGGACAGCTCGCTCATCCAGATGACTTCCAAAATAGACTCTCAACACTATTTACTCATAATCTGTTTTACCTTGCATATACATCTGTAAATAAACCCCGATCTATCTATCTATTACCTTCTACTCTAATCCCACATAATTAATCATGGGATTATTGAAAAACAGGACAGCACATGAATGCGATGTTGCCTAATGTATATTCCTTTTAAGTGGCTCATGATGTGGAATTTTTTCATCGACATTTTCTATTCAGAATTTTAAGAAGAATAACCGCCACTTGTAGATTATCGGCTATTTATACAACCGATTTATTGCATGTTTTTTAAATAAAATATATCAATTGTTTATTTCCCCTCTAACACGTTTGCAGACGTGATTGCTATGGCATTCACATCATCCTATTTGAAAAATTTGGTCTGTAACATCGTGAATGCTAAAGCAGTCATTGTATATAACGGTTAATAGATATTTATGCATCATTCGTGTGACATATTTAGTGATACATACAAAATGTTTAAAACCAAACTGTAGGCAATATTTGCTCCTTAGTTCATTTTATTTATTTAATTAGGTAATTAATCAATTTGCAACAACCTGTTATGTTAAAGGTATACACATGTATAAAATAGTATTTTGTATTGTTCACTTTAATTTCATTTAGAACTGTTCATAATTTTAGTTAAATTAAGTTAATTAAGTCTAAACTATCTATAATTATTTTTAGTTTTTAATTCTATTAGATTTATTTATTTTTTATTTGTTAATTGTAAAATTTCCCTGTAATTGGAATATTTTTTTGTTCTGTTGGGAAATAAACCTATTATTATTATTATTATTATTATTAAGGGTGATATGGAATGTTTTTCTCTCGAGGTTGACAGGGCAAACCGAGGGCCTCTGGCCCGAGGTTTATAAGGCAACCAATATCTCCCGTGGTGCATACAATACTTTATTTTTTAGTTAAATATTAGTACTTAATAAAAATATTCAGTATGTTGATCTGCACTATTTATTTGCATGGTTACTATGACTTTGTTTTAAATCAAACCGCCCGCATTACATGAATGACGATTATTTAGTTTGATTTGATTTGACGTTAATGCTTTTATTTTTTAGTAGTATGATATTTACTATTACTGTCATGATTACAAGGCATGAAAACGTACTTATAACTCCCTCGGGAGTTATGAGATATCTCCCGTGGGAGTTATGAGGTCTGCTCATGTTTACCTGACAAATAGTATATACAATTTCCAAATTCTCCGCTCAAGATGATGGTCTACTCACGACTAACTTTATAGCAAGACAGGAATTAAACTTTTCTCAGGTTTGTTCACTGTTTTATTCACAACTGTACATTTGTTGTTAAAGCATTATCGTCAAATCAAATTAAATAAACATCAGTTGATGAAATGCAGGTGGTTTGATTTAAAACAAGCTCATAGCAATCATCTAAATACATATTGCAGATCGATATACTGAATATTTTTACGAAATACTAATATTTAACTAAAAAATAAATTATTGTATGCACCATGGGAGACATTCCTGTTCTTCACCCTCGGTTGACTGGCCAGAGGCCCTCGGTTTGTAACCCTGTCAACCTCGGGAAAAAAAGATTCCATATCTCCCTTAATGCCTAAATATCTATAACATCAAACGTACGGTTGTGAATAAAATAGTGAACAAACTTGGGAGAAAAGTGTAATTCCTGTCTCACTATAAAGTTGGTCGTGAGCAGACGCAAGATTGTCTATCTTCAACCATCATCTTGGGCGGAGAATTTGGAAATTGTACATACTTGTTCTCAGGTAAACACGAGCAGACCTCATAACTCTCTCGGGAGATATAACACATAACTCCCTCGGGAGATATACCTTATAACTCCCTCGGAGTTATGAGTACGTTTTCATGCCTTGTTTCCAGGACGATAATAGTAAATATCATACTAAAATAAAATGTGGAGTTGTTCCCATATAATTTAGTGTTCATGTTATATAATAGCCCGCGACGCAAACCATTACCTTTAAAACAGCAATATGAAATGTATACGCGAATATGCCTTTAGTGACGGAATACGAAACGCTTGGTCTGCAAGACCGCATTTGGCCGGAAGATAAGCAACTCAAATTCTTTATGAGCCGACCATTTTAGATTCCATTACTTATAAACTAAAGGCCGCTTCACAACAACCCGAGAACGGGAACCAAAAGTTAAATGATATGATGACATACACAACTAATAACTAATTTCCGGTAACGAGAACGAAAAGCTGGGTATATTTTCGTTCCCGGGTTATGAAGCCGCCTTAAAAGGTTTCTAAGATCACGGTGTACCTTGCGCTTCGCGCAACAACTCCGTTGAGATCTGTCCCTCCTCGCTCGCATACCGAAATTTACTGACGTTTAAAACGTCAAAATTATGAAGGAATGTTGGGCTCATAATGAACGTGATTTGTTTACCTTCCGGCCAAATGCGGCCCGACAGACGCAAGCGTTGCGTATTCGGTCACTACAACGGCATATTTGCGTATACATCTCATTCGTACTGTTGTTTTAATCGTTTACGTCGCGGACTCAGACTAATTTCAATTTGTTGTTCATTTGTCTGATGCGCAATTTGTTTCGACTACGCCACTGGTGGAATCCATAGCGTTGATTGTACCGGACGACTATCGGTAGTGACGTGCACGCAAAGATCCATTGATCCAAGTTATAACTGGTTTTGAGTTCGGTGATATATCCGCACACGAAAATTCCTATCACGGAATAATGCTCACACGGAAAACTCCTGGTATTATCTTTTGGGGAAACGCCACAGAGATCAGCCTTCATAAAGTGTTTGTAGTTCAGAAACGATTAATACGGGCAATTTGAAACAAAAATGGTGATGTGGCCATTATGTTACTTTCACCGACTTGATGGTATCATAGCCATTTATATTTACGTTTTCATTGTTTATTTTCAATTGAAATCATATTTTAAACGTACATCGAGCGTTGCGTAAACTCAGCTGAAACTGACATTTAAAACGTCAAAATTATGAAAGATGGAAAAATTATACTTCAAATTCAAAAACTCGGTTTACTCAAAAACTAACGAGATTTCGAAAAAAACTTATTCTGTAGAAGTTGTTCATTTTGGCATTCTCTACAATTGTTATTCACATAAATTTGCTGTAACTATTATCGTTTCATAATTATAAACCAAAAATAAAAAAAATAAAAGTTTTTTTCTCAAATAGTAAAGATTTTATGAAAAATATTTTCAAGTAAAAGATGTTCATTTCTTTGCTGTCTTTAATGTTTGTTTAAATGTTTTTTAGATATTTTTCATATTTAAGGAAATATTGGCAAAAAACAAAAAAACAGTTAAGGTAAACACCTACTTCCGGTATACGAAATTTTACCAAAAGCTTTTCAGTTCTTTAGATTATCAAATAAGAAATATGTTCAAAGTTTCATATCAATTGCTTTATTAGGTTTTGAGATACAGCGCACACAGACAGACACACACACACCCAGACACAAAAAAAATATCCAGAAATTGTTGAAATGGTATCTAGGGACCTCAAAACGGATATTTCCGTAAAAAAAATTTTTTTTTTTTAAATCACGATCACAATACTTTCTCGTACTTCGTAACGGAGAAAGTAAAACCCTAACACTAGCTGCCGTGAACTGTTCAAAAAACTTAAAATCATACCTGTAATTTGTATTTATCTGTATGAGACATTGAAGTATTTTTTTTAAAGATTTTCCTGACTCGATATAGTAAACGCCAGACTACCATGATATATATTAAATCGAACTCAAGTACTTGTCAAATGATATTACTTCCAATTAATTAATCATTAACATGTAATACTTAACCTTTTTGCGGTGGGATATGATTTTTAGGAGCTTAACTAGTTTGCTGCAGAATGAGAAATTGCGTAGAGATGCTTACAATTGCTTATGTAATTATCCGTTTCCCGCAGCGAAAGGATCAGTCAATAGTATCAGTCTTTGGACTTTCTCTAGCAACAAATCTTCCATCAGAGCAATTATGGCTCTTGAAAATCATTATATTCATTAAACATTTTGATCACAACCGCTATTAACGAAAAATATTCCAACCTGAATTTGGATTTATTGATGTCACTATGAAGATAACCATATTGAACTCAATGTCAAAGCTTAGAAAAGTTTGATAGTATAAAAGGGATATTTCTGATATTTTGCTTCAAAAATTAGAAGCAGGTCAGGAAAACGTTATAATTCATTATGTTACGATAAGCTTAGTTTTAAAAAATAATTTTTACTTATAAATAATATAAATTGAACCATTACAATATTGTTACATTTCTATTGAAACGAACTTTATTTTTGGTTGCAAAGAATGATATTTACTAAAGAAAATTGACCTACTCTCATTTGAAATGAATTTAGTAATATGTTTCAACTAATATTACCATGTCATATTAATCTATTTGGTCAATACAAGATAATAACAGACTCAATGAGCGGATGAGCATGATAATCAATATGCCAGATTATGTAGTGATATATTGATGTCCATATTTGCTAATAATTAACCGTTCTGTAGTTATTTAATGGTATTTGATGTATTGCATTAATCAATGAATGGATAATTACTGAGGAATACATTGCACATTCCTACCTTATTTTCGATCACATGATTAGTTCTAAAAATAATAAGGTGTTATGAGAATATCATTAATGTTTCTATATCTCATTATACTTAAATTACTCACAATTGACTAAAATGTGTTCGTTTTCACCAATTTCCACTGTTTAAAATTTATTGTCACCGTATATTTACCATTTACACCTACCTGTAACATGTTTTCATTGATTAAAAGGGCACTCCCACTCGTATTTTTGACACTGCTGACATGCTTGTATTTATTTGTTTAAATACTACGACATGCCGATAAATAAGGGGGGTTTCACAAAGCGTTGCTATCAATATAGGTATACAAATTGTTATATGTCTGACCAGAAATAAATTCAATAAATACAAACTTTAGCCTGAATATATAGATATTCTACAACTTGCTAGCAAATCTACAAAATTAAGTCTTACTAAGGCTATATCGCAGGGTACAACGTTTTTCGTCGGGATCGGCTCCATATGGCTGATGGCGTGTGCATATATACTTACGTACTAATCTTAGGTATAATGTTAATAATAATAAGTGTTCAATTGAATAATTATGGATTTCATTCAATAGGTTCGCAATAGGAGTATTTAATCTTTATCAAATAACAGTTTTGTGCAAGATACTGGAGTAATTGATGTGGACTTTTTAGATCATGATTTAATTTATGTAGAAGTTTAGGATGATTTGATTTCAACATCATCTACTCTTGCAACTTTTCGTGATTTTAAACAACTTTGCTATGATGATTTAATCTCAGAACTAGTCCACTTTCGACTCTAAAAAATTCAGATCTCTCATCCCCCAATCTTACATTACACCTTGTCTCTCTATACATAGTCCTGTAAATGAAGGGTCCAAGGTAGGCAAATTTGCAGAGGATGTTCATTTAAGTTTTAATTTATAGATTTTGACTGGTACTTTAAAATTCGAAAATACATACAAAAGGGTATGGGGCAGACTCTGAAAAATAGCCCTAAAGTTCCAAGAGATCGTTTTTTCACCAACCCCTGCTAAAATACGGCACTTTTTTACAACAAATGAAGATCAGTTGATTATCTACAAAAATAGTCGATAGTTTTCGAGATAACGGGACCCGAACGTGCCCTGTATTTCTAGCTCCTGCCCTGATTCCAGAAGAGCACGTTTTATGCATTTACTCGAAGCTGAACGGACAAATTATTCGATAACTCGAGTTAAAATTGATATGTTTTGATGATTCAAAATTAATTTGAAAGGGGAAATCCATAGCTATCATATGCTGTGACTTGAGCCCTATTTTGATTGTTCCAAAATATTGCAAAAAGTGGCCAAAGTTTTTTTTAAGAGATTTTTTTCGACTTTTATAAATTGACCCATAATTTTGTCATCAATAGTAATTTATTCAGATCCTTTTTGATAATAGGTCCTTGAAAGGTGTAGAAACAGCTGAGAACGGTTGTTTTGTTTTTTTTTGCATCTTAATATAAAGTCACTTTTTCATTTTCATTTTTTTTTTGCTTTTTTCGGAGTTTAGAACAATTTCGCGCACAATCGTGGATTAAAAATGTATCAATCATTGTATCGCTTTCTAATGCACATCACTTTTCTTTCATGTCTCACTTTCAGCAGTTTTTCAGAAATGGAGGAAATGGCCACGGAAGGGAAGTACGGTCATTTTCTTTTTAATGATTGTTTCCTCTTAGTTCTTGATTTTGTTCACTCTAATAGCTTGTTCGACATAAAGATGAGATTCTAAGCTTTTCATTCATGTATATAAAGCATATGTTCCGATTTCTCAGGAAAAAATAAATGGCCCCAAACTTTCTCTAATAATTCTCACGCGGCGTAGATGCGCAGTACTAGTATCGTACAAGCGTGGTCGGCGCCACGCACGCAATCAGCTGTCCCTGTGTCAGTGTATTGTTTCCAAACATTCTGTGTTTTAGAAATCCTTGACTTGTCCAGATTGTTCTTATTTTTCATTTGCAATAAATTTAAAGAAAAAACGAAAAGTGCTAAAAAGTGAAACAAACATTTGAGGTTATTTTTGTAATATAAAAGGGGGAGAATATTGGAAACTTTTTAATACTGGTGATTTGGAGCAAAAGGTAAGCCTTCGTTCATTTTGCTCCATTTTCATTGAACAACATTTATTGTAACAATTTGCTATTAACCATGAAAAAATGAGCTCGAACTGGCCATTGAAATTTTTAAAAATCCGGACCTTTCACACGATTTCGGAACGGACAAACTGTTCTTCTATCGATTTATAATGCGCCAAAGGGTGTAAAAACTCTCAAAGCTCTCAGATTCGAGACCTTGAAGCGATTGGTTCCAAAGCCAAATGTGATCAAACTAGCAAGTTTGCCACCTATCACTGAAGGCAACACTTTTATCGGTTATATTAACAAGTCCAGCAGTGGCTCGCAAACGAACTGTCACCCGAAGAATGGGGATGGAAACGTGCAGGGAATGTAGTCATACCAGTCCAGACCACAATAGAGCCGGCGCATCCGGAACTCCTGAATGTAAGAAAGCGGGGCTAAAATGTTCATCTAACTATGCTTCATGTCATTCTAGCCCATGTTCAAATTATAAAGATAGTGAAGGTATAAAGGTATCCGAAGAAGTAGACGAAGAAGGAGAAATACAGGGAGAGGAAGAAATAGAGGAGGAGCAGGAAGAAAGAAAGGGGGAGGAAGAAAGAGAGGGGGAGGAAGAAAGAGATGGATGTTCAATTGTTTGTGTATTTCTAATTTTGTATGAATTTTTTATAATAAATGTGACTGAAAACAAATTTTCAACTATTTTTCCAAAAACCGTTGCGAAAAAATTGGCGAAATTTTGCAACAAATTGGCAATGACTTATGGGAGAATATCTCTAACTCTTGAAACATTATAATTTCTTTTATACAAAACCCTGAGGACTTGAAGCTGTTGTCACCTGGCAAAAAGTGATTTTTGCAAGTTTCGGATCAATTTTTTAGCCTCATCCTCATGTTATAACGCTTAAGATATACTTAACCAATAAATGTAGTCTATCTTATCTCCAGGCAAAAAATCACGTGTGCACCCCCAATAATTGTTGAGAAATCGACCATTCCCGGGGTTTCTATATTAAATAAGTAGGGGAACGTGGCAGCGCCATCTACAATGTGTCTTAACAGTCCAAAACATGAAGCTCATCGTATTTTCAGATCCCTCGATCGCAAATTTGATAAGAAACTGCCATATTTTCTCAGTACCAAAATTATGGATTTTTTAACCCCCGTTTGTGCAAAAAGTATTGATGTTGCGAAAAAAATTATAGGAACAACTTTTGTAGATAATAAACTGATCTTCATTTTTCCCCTAAACAAAATTTCTCTAAATGCCATATTTTTGGAGATATTAGCGAAAAACGAATTTTTGGAACCTTAGGGCCATTTTTCAGGGTCTGCCCCATACCTTTTTGTCCCAGGATATTTTCATAGAGAAATGAACATGGTGATTTTTCTGACCTTTATTTACTGGACTAACAACTTGTTGATCTAGTTTATTACTTGGTCCGATACATCCTAATTTTTCAAACACTTAATCAACAATCGTTTATCTGTTGGGCAATACGCAGCTTTCAAATCCACGAATAACAAGTACGCATTATACTTTTTCGTCAACTCTCTCTCTGTTATCCAGTTTAGTGTTGCTGTCTGGTCGATAATAGACCACCCTTTCCGGAATCCTGCTTGCACTTCTGAAAGAAGGATTCTTTCCTCCACTTCACACTCCAACCTGCCCTTCATCATACTCATCATTATTTTGCAGAGGCTATCCATGATAGCAATACCTCTGTAGTTGTTCGCTTGGTTCCTGTTTCCGGCCTTATAGTCTGAAACAATCATTTCCCCTCTCCATCCCTTTGGAAACTGCTCCTCTCCTTTCCATATCCTATTAAATAGTACTAGGATCCTCTCTTTACCCTCTGGACTAATTAATTTCCATGCCTCAAATTTCTCAAAGCCACCTCTAGCTATTCTATTGTAAAATCTCTCTGCGTGTCAAATATTTTTCTCTTCTCCATTAGTCGCACGCCTTCTTCCTCTGATCCCTTTGAAATGTCCCATTAATTCATCTTTATTTCCTCTCCTTTCACTCTAGTGTTTAGTGACCTTTCCATGATTTATTATCATATATGTGCTTCATAGGCAAGCTCGCTCACCATCTTAGTTTCTTCTTTAATCCATATATAATGACTAATATACGGGGTTGCCAGCGGAGGTAGAGATTGGTCAGGAGAACGCATCTCTACCGCACCTAGAGATAAAATTTGACCGACTCAGTTAACCTCTACTACCGTGGTCATAAAATGAGCCACGCCACCAGCAGATACTGTAATATACTATCTGTTCTGTTCTCAGTACATTCGTTACTCGCGACCCATATAAATAAAAGTGAGTGATACAATGAGTCGGCAAAAACAAATGAATGTTTCTGGAAGCTGGGTTTGGAATATACTGAACGAAAATATGATGCACATTGTTTACTTTGTGACGACGCAGTAAATAATGTGTTCAGTGCTCTAGGTAGTTCCACGGGAAGCATTGGAAACCACCTCAAAAACATTCACTGCAACTTTCCAACGTCAGGTTGCTCTTTTGAAAGTATCCAAAGAGATGTAAACTGAACCGGCCATTTTGCGCTGTGCTGGGTATTTTTCGCGTAAGAAACTCAAGAACGTTTGACTTTAGCATGCCGCATTGCCAATATATTTAAATCATGATTTCTGAAATACTCGATTGATGTTTCAGTAAAACTAATTATGATGGTACAATAGAAGATATGAACAATTTGACTGCAGTATTAATATTAGTATCTACTATTACGTCACTACCCTTGTTACCTCCTGAAAACTTTTCGACACAAGCATCAGAAAGCTCAGAATTTCCACTATGTGGGCAAGCGAACAAATGTATTCGTCGTTTGCCAGGTTCAGCTTCAGGCGCAAATTCAACAGACCGTCGGTAATTCAGTCTAAATAGATCTGAGTTCATTCATAAATCGCTTACGAACATGATTGTGATGTCAAAACTTTCACTATCTTTCGTCTCCAGTCTCATTCAGTGTATGGCAGACGTAAAACCTCAAAATAAACCTTCCAAGGAAGGTGTTCTAAAAAAAGGCTCCAGGTAGTAACAGATGAAGTAAAACAAAAAATAAAGGACCGGCTAAATGAGGCACTTCTTTTCCTCCATATCAGACTGTTGGACGTCGAAAACATAGCAGCCATATCTCAGCCATATCTGACATTGGATGTTCGTTTTATAGATATGCATAGAGAAACAACAACATACACTTATGATGCATGCCATGTATGAACGTCATTCTGCTGAGAATCTATGTAAAGTCATACAAAAACTGGCAAATTTAACATAAAACCGTAGCAATTGCGGGCAATGCCTCAAACGCCGTCAAGGCAGTAACTTTGATCAGTATGACCGAAAAATATTCTGGTCTCGTTGCTAACAAGGTACTGGAGCATGCATCCGTTATTGACATTTGGTACAAAGCTAGCAAATCAGTGGCACATTTTCATCATTCAAGTGTTGCTACCAAGTTCAGCTTGGCTTGGAGACAAAGAAACTCATCCAGAGTGTAAAGACACGGTAGAACTCAACATTTGAAGTGTTTGAACGTTTGCTTTTACACAGACTTCCATTTTCAAATGTTCTTGTCGATCGGAGCAACGAATGCAACAGCGTATTAGTTTGAAATAACAGAAAAATAATGGTCGAACATGGAAGAGCTAACAGTCCTGCTCAAGTCGCTATAAATCGCAACTACGGTCTTCCGAGGAAAAAAACAATCCCCAGTGTTAATGGCACGAACGGTTATATCCAAAGTAGTGAAAAGCGCACGTTACCTAAACAAAGCGATTTTATTATGGCTGCAGAACAAAAACAATTGTGGCTGAAGAACTAAGAAAGCATTTCAAAGTTGATATGGATTTTTTTGATTAAATCGACTCGATTATGTCACGTATTATTGGTACGAAAACGTCGAAGATGAGATTTTAGAAGTTAAGGAAATAGTAAGTAAGGCCATCCTAAGAAAACTAAATAGTACAGGAAATCCCGAGAGCACTCAGTCGCAGACTGACAAAAGAGTCAGCAACCCAACACAATCCTATATTTATGATGAAGAAAGTACGTAACTAAATAACCTGATAACACAATTTTATGGGCACTTGGCTGAGCCTCAGCTCTAATTTGATCCAAACTTATGGGACTGGTAGACGATTCGAGAAACCAAATATCCGTACCTTTCTGTTATTGACAAGCTACCGGCTAAGTCAGCTAGTTCAGAGCGTATATTTTCAACAGCAGGAAATATAGTGACCCCTAAACGCAACTGCTTAATGCTTGAAAATGTGAATATGTTTGTTTTTCTGTATCAAAATCAATGAGTTATACGTTTCTATATAATTTTTTTTTTGTTAAAACGTTTAAACGCAAATATTCGTTTAAACGTTAACGCGTTTAAGGGATCATGCCTACTCAGGAAGCCGAAAAATATATTTTTTGCATAAAATATAAAACTTGATTAAAAAATAGTTAGTGTATGTGGTAGCATGTATTTTCAAAAGATACGGCCAACCTCTAGAAGGAGGAAAAAATCAGATTTCTTTAATGGATTAAAATATCTAGTGATTAAATAACAGTTTGTCGAAATATTGATCAGGGACAAAATGGCGAACGTTCAAAGTTAAAATTTCGATTTTGAATGAAAATATCGCTTGTTTATTGTCAAAAAAAATCCATCGTTCCATATACACTGCCGAGCATAAAACTAGGGTCACTCACTTTTTTGGACATTTTTAGTTTTTTACGTGTTTTTTTTTTGGGTAACAGTTCACTGATTGATTGCTTGAATAAATAAAAAGTTTTTGTTGTTCAAAGTTTATTGAAAGTAATGAAAATGAACTATATCAATTTGATATGCTAAGTAATGAAAGTGAGCAAGTTTACTTTCATATGCTTTTGTTGAAACAAAAGAAATTCTGTAGCGAGTATTCCCTCCTCTGGCAGTGATAACCGCTTGCAAACGACGAGGCATGCTTTGGATCTGATTTTGGACCATATTCTGTAAAAGATTGTCCCATTCCTACACCAATATGTCACGAAGCTCTCTAGAATTTCTGCTGGCCGGCACATGTCTCCGTAAACGTTTTCCCATCTCATCCCAAACATGCTCAATTGGATTTATTTATTTATATACGGATGGCCATTAAATACAAACTTACAATAGATACAATCACAACATAATAAATTAAATGGTAATAAAATAAAATTATACGAAAAAAATACAATACAAGACATTTTAAAATAAATCAGAACTAGTTACAAATTAAAAACTCACAAAGATTAAAGCAGGATATCCTAACGGTTATTTAAAAATAAATGTATGTCGCGAAGACTAATGTTAAGTAGATCCACATCTAGCTGATTACAATTTCGAACTAGACGTGAAACACCGTAATTTTTACCATAATCAGTTTTATGGATTGGGCTATGAAACATAACGCTTGATCTAAGTGTCCTACAAGGTACATGAAAGTTTATGTTTTTTAATAATTCCATAGAATCAATGGCTCCTCCGAGCAATTTGTGCACAAATATCACGTCCCCGTGAATTCGCCTATGCTCAAGAGTGCGGAGATTAAATTTCGCAAGCATTGCAAGATAATTATCATCGAGTGCAAACTTAAAACCTATGAACTTGATGAATTTTCTCTGCACACGTATGATTGCATCAACACCCATTGAGAGACAAAGAGTCTAATTAATGTGTAAACATTATGAAATTCTTGAGAATTTCGTTTCAAAAATCCAAGCATTTGGAAGGCTGTTATTTTACCGATATGTTCAGTAAAACTCCAATCGCTTTTCAGTGTCACACCAAGGTCTTTAATCGTACTCACCCGAGTAAGATTTATATTATTAATTGAGTAGTTGTTATTGATTGGGTGTTTCATTTTAAAAAAAGAAATAATGTTGCATTTTTCAATATTTAGGTGAATGTTATTTAATATGCACCAATCATTAAGCCTGTTTAGGTCTTGTTGGAGAAGCTGGGGAGTATTTGTGTCAGATAGTTCAGTGAATATTTTAATGTCATCCGCGAACAGAAGGCAGTTAGTATTCACAAAGCAAGTAGTAACATCGTTTATAAAAATATTGAAAAGCACAGGACCAAGGTGTGAACCCTGTGGAACCCCAGAAGTTACAGGAATAGCGCGAGAATAATGGTTTCCTATCCGTACTCTTTGAGTTCGTTCAGACAAGTAAGAACAGATCCAATCGAAGATTGAGCCATGAATGCCAAGCTTGTGCAATTTAGATAATAACACCCCTTGGTCAACGGTGTCAAATGCCTTGGCGAAGTTGGTGTATACAGAATCAACCTGCAGACCTTTTTCCAGAGCATTTGTGATATAATCCGAGTAGATTAAGAGATTTGTGGCTGTTGAGGGGCCGCGTCTAAAACCATGTTGTTGCTCAGATAGTAGTATATCGACCTTCCCGCAAATGTGTGAGGTTATTAACTTCTCAAATATTTTGGGGATATGAGATAAGATCGAAATAGGGCGATAGTTTGTAATGACATTCTTTGCCCCGTTTTTATGGATAGGCGTAATAAGAGCATCTTTCCAGTATGTAGGAAATTCACCACACCGCAACGAATTATTGAAGATAATCCATATAGCGCGGCAAAGAGAGAATGCACATTCTCTTAGGAGTAAACCAGGTAAACCATCAGAGCCCATTGAGTTGTTGGGTTTAATGTGTGAAACTTCGTCAAGTACGGAGGTTATATCAATCGCAGGTAAGGTGTGTAAGTTTATATGAGAGTTGCTCATCTCAAATTTCGGTGTGTGAGCTGAGTTCCTATACACCGACCCAAAAAAAGTTGCAAATGAATTCACGACTTCTTCCTCAGAATCTATTACATTGCCGTCAAATTCAAAAGAATTTGGAAATTCAGAGTTCCTACGCTTGGAGTTGACATGATTCCAGAATAATCTAGTGTCATTATTAATAGAATCTTCGAGTGATTGCAAGTATTCTTGGTGACATGTTTTTGCCATGTTTTTACAGGCAGATCGAGTTTTTTTTAATTCTTCCTAATGAGAATTCAGATTAGACTTTTTAAACTTTGCATGCATTTTTTTTTGTGAAGTACTAGCTTTTTCAGTTCGCTGCTAAACCATTTAGGGTAGCGATACTTAGATGGAGAATTCGCCTTAACCAGAGCAACGTATCTGTTAATGGTTTCATACAAGATACTATAGAAAATATTGACTTGATCATTCAGTGATTTGTTAAGAAATAACGTATCCCAATTTGTGTTGATAAAAACATTGTTCAAACTCAAAAAGTCGGCTTTTGAAAACTGATATTTTACGCTAGAGTTCCAGATACACTCCTCTTCAGTTCCGGATGTAAGATTAATATTTAAATCTAATGCAGGGTGATGTAAATCGCATTGCACAAGTGGGCAGTCGGCTAAAGCGATGTCGAACTTTTCAATAGAAGCAGTCTGTAAAGAAATAAGGTCTAGTAGAACAGAGTTTGCGTTTGTAATAGAATTCACTTGAAAAGTGTTGATGAAACCGAACGTGCCCGAGACTGCGATAGCCGCAGGCGTAGTAGAGTCGGTGTAAACACCGTATTCACCCGATAACCAGTTAATGTTGGGAAGATTATAATCACCCAGCATACAGACTTGGTGATCAGGTAAGGTATCAATAAAGTTCTCGACAGATATGCAGTGTTGCTGATACGTAGTTGGATGTGAATTGGGTGGGATATAAACAGCTCCTAACAGGAACTTTTGTTGGTTAACGCTAAGAGATATAAAGAGTTCTTCACGAAAATTTGAAATACTACTAAGCATATGCAACTTTAGGTAACGAGCAACCGCTATGAGAGTACCGCCTCCTCTATTTTTCCCGGAGATAGAGGGATCACGATCGCAGCGGTATACATTATAATTAAGTAAACCAATTTCAGAATTAAAAATATTGTCGCAAAGCCAAATCTCGGTAAGGACAATTACATCATAATCTAGCATAGAAATAGTTTCCCCAACAGTGGATAACTTTGTACGTAACCCACGAACATTCTGGTAAAGAATTTTTATGCTACTACCATCGAGCATACGTTGTCGGTCGACCGTGTTTGTAGGGGTGAATTGCCTCCCGCTAAAAAAAATTGAATCTGGACTGCCAGCAGGCCAAACAAATCGCGTAATTTGACAGTCATCAAGATACCCAGTAACTATCCGAGCACTGTGGGGCCTTGAGTTATCATGCATAAATGCTGCGTAGTCACCAAGAACAACCATGAACGGTAAAACATGGTCTTCTAGAACCTATGCGCAGTCAATGTCCCATTCTCGATAAAGACTAACTCCATGTGAGTGTCAAAAGATATGCCTCCCCTTCCCATAACTGATCCTCCACCAAATGGAAGTCGCTCAGCAATACATGCTTAAGCATATCTCTCGCCTTGTCGTCGCCACACTCTTGCACGTCTATCTGAGCCCGTAAGACAGAATCGCGATTCATCGGGAAACAATACGCTACTCCAATCCGCTATTGTCCAAGCCAGTGTTCTCGTGCAAAATTCAACCTCGCAATCCGGTGTTCACGGGAACGCGGCGGTCCAGTAGCTCTTGTTCGAGAAGATAATCCAGCAGCATGAAGCCGTCTTCTAACTGTCCACTTACTTATATCTACATTTCTCACTTCTTGCAGATGATTTCGAAGGGAAACTGCCGTGACCGTTCGGTTTCTGAAAGCACTAGAAATAAGAAGGCGGTCATCTCTAGCTGTTGTAGTCGCCCTGAACCAGGTCTTCGAGTGAGCAGACTAGTCTCTTCGTACCGCCACCATACTCGTTGCACACTCGAGAGACTTACATCAACGTTTCTCGCAGTTTCCCGCTGACCGCGACCGTCTTCTAACGCCACAATTCGTGCCACAACAACAGGATTTATGCTCATTGCAAAACACTAACAATGACAACAATACACAAACAATTTGCAACAGAAACAAAAGCTATGCTTCTTTGTTTCAACAAAAGCGTATGAAAGTAAACTTGATCATTTTCATCACTTAGCATATCTAGTTGAAATTGTAAATTTTCATAACTTTCAATAAACTTTGAACAACAAAAACTTTTTTTTATTCAAGCAATCAGCTAGCAGACTGACATTTCCAAAAAATTCAAATTACAGAGTGACCCTAGTTTTATGCTCGGCAGTCTCAAATAAACGTTCTAAATTTGCAAAAATCGGCGCAATAGTTTTCGAGATATTATGGTCACCAAGTTTAAAAATGCGGTTTTGAGAAAAACGTGTTTCAATATTATTTTATATGGTCGAACGGAGCGTAATCCATCAATTTTAATCGGACTAACTCAATCTTTACAGGGAATATTCTCCAAATTTTGTACATATTTTTACGTGTAAACGAAAATATCCGTTTTAAATAAAAATGTATCCATGTATCAAAGAGCCCTAGTCGCAACATAGTATTCGCTTCATTTCTTGCAATTCATTTTACCTATCTCTGCCGCTAGTTTATTCTTAAAAGGTGTTTAAAAATCTCAATTTTAGATACTAAGATACTCTTTCTAGGGCCAATTGTAGAAATTAAATATAAAACAGACTGCTTCCTTAAGAATCGCAGAATCTCTCAGAAACGCCAAGACACCAAGGGTGGACCGGCTTAATTAGCAATTTAAATTTGAAATAGACCTCGTCGAGAGTAAAACTCGGGTCTGTTGGTTTATACGGCAATTTAAATTGACTTAAAGTTAATTGTTAGACTGTCCGTTAAACTAAAATACAGCATGGGATATGACAAAATGAAAAAAAATACATAATGCAAATACAAATTAAGAGCAAAATACACTAGGTATATAAGTCACATAGTAACAACAAATACTAATACACATATTTCATAAGTCGCACGTGAAAAACTCAGTGATTGAATAAAATGAATGTTGTAAAAAGAGGGATTTCACTTCCTTATTAAACAATTTACAACTTGGAATTGATTTAATTGAGATAGGTAATTTATTATATAATTTAATTGCCATAATATTAGGGCCCTTTGCAGTCATAGATAAAGTATGATTAGGAATCAATAAATTAAAAGTTTGCCTAAAATTGTAGTTACTTAATGGTTTATTAAATTTATCTGAGTTTCCCTTGACATAACATACGCAATTAAAAATATACAACGATACAACTGCTAGAATTTTTAATGTTTTGAATAGTTCTCGACAGGAGGCTTTAGGATGTTGAAAAGTCATTGACCTTATTATTTTCTTTTGCAAAATTAAGATATTATTAATGAGGGCAGAATTTTCCCAGCACATTATGCCGTAACTTAATAATGAATTGACATGAGCAAAATAGTATATTTTTAAAACATCAATTGTAATAAATTTTCGCATTTGCCAAACGAAAAAACTATGTTTTGACATTTTTTTAGAGATACTACCTACATGCGCATTGCATTTCAAGTCAATGAGAAGACCCAAGAAATTGGTGGAAAAACTTTGTTTTAATGACTTGTTGTTCACGTGCACTAGTAGACTGTAATCTATACAGGGTGTTTCAAAATTCATGCACCAAAAATTTTCTGCGTACTCCTCGTAGATAAAAAGAAAAAAAACCCTAATGACAAATCTCGATTTTCCACAAAATAACATGGATTAAACCCCCTCGCAGAAATATTTAAGAGACGCCACTGTTCATTTATCAATGAATACTTTCGTTCGCTTGTATAAAAACACACGGTGCCGATTTTAAGTGTGGACGCATGAATGAATGGTGACCTAATTTCGAGCGGGCTGTTGAAATTTGATCTTAACATAAACAGTACGGTGAGGCTTAATAAAACCGACGCACAAATTTCAAGTTCATCTTATTTATTATGCATTTTTTTTATTGTTCCTGGCGGCTTCCTACACTTGTGCATTTTTATTGCTGTACAATTGTATCCCTTGCAGTCCTATTACTTAAAATCACGGGGGGTAGGTGCTGTAAAATGATATTCCTTTGTTACCCAAGGCCAAGACCCTATTTGGAATAACACATTTTTAGAAAGTCCGTAAAAACATGTGTGTTTCCTCGAAGATACAAATCGGTTTTAAAAATTCCAAGGGCGACGATGGGGCTGCACAGTTTGACCAATCAATGCCCTCTACAAATTCACCCCCATCAATTGAAGACGGTGAAAAACCGAAAAAGAATTCACTTAGTTTCTGCTTGTAAACTGAGTTGGTAATTATGGCGTTAATACCGTTTGATAATCACGAAAATTTGTACTGACTGACACGACATTTACTTCTAAATAACTCGATGGTACATTGACCTAATTTGTGTGCTGCATAAACACTAAAATCCACACCGTTTGTTTATCTAATGCCGGCAGTACAAGCTCGAGAGACGAAGACCCGAGACCAGGCGAGCGCGAACGTGTACGGCGGTGTTCTCGCCTTTCTACGCGCGAACGAAACTATTCATTAATGGGGAGCATTGGCGTCTCTTTAATATTTCTGCAAGGGGATTTAATCCATGTTATTTTGTGGAAAATCGACATTTGTCATAAGGGTTTTTTTTCTTTTTATCTACAAGGAGTACGCAGAAAATTTTTGGTGCATGAATTTTGAAACACCCGTATAAGTTGGTGAAAACACAAGCATATTAGTTTTTAAATCATTCAAGGCCAAACCATTACGCTGACAATAATTTTGCATCTCTGATACAACCAACCTGGTTGATTGGGCCAGTTCCGAATTATTTTTACCGATCACATACGTGTTAATTAGAATGGACGTTTTTATCTGTGGTGACCGCCTGGGTCATGGAACGGAGAAATGGAAACGAGGATCACGGGTAGCCCGGAAAAATGCGGTTACCAGGGAGGCGAGAAAAACAATTAATAATAAAAAAAGAAGAATTTTGCTGGAATACAGAAAACATACTCATTTTTGTAATTCCTACCAAAAATAAAGTAATCACCTTATTCGTCGACCTGCCTCTCTTCTTGAAGTTAAATTATATTGTATCAAGTCGATAACGACTGATCTACAAGTGTTGAATTGTTGGACCAACGAGAATCATCAACCACAACAGCTAGTTCACATGACGTGATCCTTCAATTACAACATCTGGTGACCCCGACAGAAGACGCCCGAGAGCCACTGAGCGACACCTTCCAAACTCCACGAAAAACGCCGCGCGGAGCCCCACTGTCATTTTTGACGTTTGACGCTGTACAACCGACGCCGTTGGAACCACACACCCGACGTCGACCGTCCCACGTCCAGCCTCCGCCCACCGACGTCCTCAACCCGTTTTTTTTTCTGTTCCGTGCTCCAGGTGATTGCTAACCATTTCTCCGTTTCCCTCACTTTTCCTCTATCCTATATTCTCTCACACATACACGCACATTTTCACACAAATCCATGGAGGATCAGATGGAAACGACCGTCAATACATTTAATTATAAACTTCCGGTCTATTCAAAATTTGACCCCACGATATGGTTTATTCAAGTAGAATCCACCTTTCGGAATAACCGCATTACCAACTCGTTGCGCAAATTCCACGATGTGGTCTCGGCACTCCCAGCCGAAGTAGCTTTGGACGTCCGTGAAATGTTAGTGAATCCCCCGGAAATTCTTCCGTATGAAACACTTAAGACGGAAATTATCAGACGTACCTCTATCTCAGACAAAAAAAGGATGCAGCAACTCCTTTCTAAGGAAACGTTGGGTAATCAAACACCATCCCAGTTGCTTAGGAGGTTGCAGCATCTTTTGGGAGATACTGCCATCGACGACGGCCTCTTACGAGAAATTTTTGTTAGCCGCCTCCCAACAGATGTGCAGCGCATCTTGATTTCCGCAAACACGACTCACCTGGCTACGCTCGCCGACATGGCAGATCAAATTCTAGAGATATCAGGCGCTCATAACATCTGCGCAGTATCTTCCACTCCGACAGCGGTACCAGCAATTCCGGTCGACCGACAAATTCTGCTGCTGCAACAACAAGTTGCCACTTTGGCTACCAAAGTAGCACAACTTGAAATATCTGTTTCACGCCAAACACGCAGCAGAAGTCGGTCTAAGTCAGCCAACCGACAACCGGAAAACAGGTATTGCTGGTACCACCGTAAGTTCACGGGTAAAGCCACCAAATGTGTACCTCCGTGCGAGTGGGGAAACGGGCAGCTGCAGGGCTAATGTCGGCCTATTGTCCTGCTAACGCTCCAGGTCAGCTATACTTTGTTCGCGACACAAATTCAGGTATCAAATTTTTAATTGACACGGGTGCCCAAATTAGCATTTTGGCGGTAGATCAAAATTATGCCAACACTCATCACCGCGCTAAATTTTTCTTAACAACGGTGAATGGGAATTCAATACCCACGTTCGGTCAAACAAAATTAAACATTAATATCGGCCTGGATGTAAATTTTACATGGCACTTTGTTCTTGCACAAGTGAACCATTCCATCCTGGGCGCCGACTTTCTCAGGCATTTCAACATCACTGTTGATATTGCCCATAATAAATTATTGAGAAATGCTTTCGGCCCATCAGAACTAAATTCATTGCTGATTCAAAATTCACCTTATTCAAAATTACTTCAGCAATTTCCTGGCCTAACAACCCCATTTGACCTTACAGAACCCGTGAAGCATGATGTTGTGCATCACATCACGACCACGGGTCCCCCTGTTTTTGCTAAGCCCCGCAGGTTGCCACCACAAAAGTACCAGGCGGCTAGGAACGAGTTTGACAAACTCATCAAACTCGGTTTCCTACGGCCTTCGGCAAGTCCCTGGGCTGCGCCATTGCACTTGGTTACAAAACCAGACGGTACTTGGCGTCCCTGCGGAGATTACCGTGGCTTAAACAGGGTAACGACTCCAGACCGGTATCCCTTGCCTCTTCTTCACGATTTCGCAAATAACTGTTGTGGTTGCACGTTATTTTCTAAAATCGATTTGGTCAAGGCATACCACCAAATTCCAATTCATCCTCCTGATATACCGAAAACGGCAATCACAACACCTTTCGGACTATTCGAATACACCAGGATGAGTTTTGGCCTAAGAAACGCCGCTCAAACCTTTCAAAGGTTTATGGATTCGGTTTTACGCGGACTACCATTTTGTTTCGCGTACATTGACGACATACTCGTCTTCAGCAAAGACGAACGCGAACATGATCGTCACCTTTTCCAAATTTTTGAGCGGTTGACATCATTTGGTATTAAAATTAACCCTGAAAAATGCGTTTTCGGCCAACCTAAATTGAGCTTCTTAGGACACAGCATTAGTGGTGAAGGGATAAAACCTCTGCAGTGCAAGGTGGATGCCATCTTGTCTTTCCCTCAACCCGCTGACCTAAAAGCACTTCAACGTTTCCTCGGCATGATTAATTTTTATCACCGTTTCGTAAAATCATGCTCGAGCATATTGTCACCGCTAAATCAACTTGCTGCAACAACTCCACGCAACAAACCAGTGATCTGGAATCAATCTGCATTGCACGCGTTTTCGGCAGCTAAGGCCGCCTTGGCCAACTCTGCCATGCTCGCGCTTCCAGATCCTGTTGCGGAATTAAGCATAATGGTAGACGCAAGCTCCTCCTCTGCTGGTGCGGTTTTGCAGCAGAAGGATAAATTTGGCGTTCAACAACCGCTATATTTCTTTTCAAAATCTTTCACTCCGACAGAACGCAAATACAGCACGTTCGGCCGTGAATTGTTAGCCGTATATTTGGCAATTAAAAAGTTCAAATATTATCTCGAAGGTAGAGAATTTACTGTCTTTACAGACCATAAACCTTTGATATCTGCTATCTGTTCTCACTCAGATCGTTTTTCAGGACGAGAGCACAGACATTTGAACTACATCGGACAATTCACCACTGACATCAGGCACATCCCTGGAAAGGACAACAATGTGGCTGACACACTGTCGCGAGTCGAAATTAATGCTTTAGACCTCAACCAACTGGCAAAATTACAATCTGAAGATGTGGAACTCAAATCCCTTCTGGGTAGTGGCACTACAGCACTCAAACTGGAACAGTTCATTCCGGCCGGCTCCAACACGTCCATCTACGTAGACACGTCTCTAGCTGCACGACGACCCTATG
Source organism: Ocypus olens (assembly GCA_910593695.2). NCBI lineage: Eukaryota > Metazoa > Arthropoda > Insecta > Coleoptera > Staphylinidae > Ocypus > Ocypus olens. The sequence goes on from OU343047.1 coordinate 33,683,640, forward strand.
TTCCTCCTGCAATGCGACAGGAAGTTCTTTGTTCGCTTCACGAACTTACACATCCGGGTACTCGTGCAATGAGACGTCTCGTAGCAGCACGGTACGTGTGGCCGCGGATGAACCATGACATTGCACTTTTCGTCAAGTCCTGTTTGAAGTGCCAGAAGAACAAAATTCATCGCCACACTGTGTCACCCATTGTGAAATTTCCAGACCCGGATGACCGATTCACCGACATCCACATCGACATAATCGGCCCTTTGCCTATTTGTGACAATTTCAGATACCTTCTGGTCTGCATTGATCGCTTTACGCGTTGGCCAGAAGTAATTCCTCTTACCGAAATTACTGCGGATTCCGTTGCACGAGCATTTCTGAGTGGTTGGATTGCACGTTTTGGAACTCCATCTACGGTCATTACTGACCGAGGTCGACAGTTCCAGTCCAACACTTGGAAGGAATTCTGCAGGACTTTCGGTATACAACACAAATCCACAACCGCCTACCATCCGCAATGTAACGGCCTGGTAGAGCGGCTCAATCGCCAAATAAAAGACTCAATCCGAATGAGCAACGATCCTAAGAACTGGGTAACCCAACTCCCTTTAATTCTCCTAGGGCTCCGGACAGTCTTCAAATCATCTCTTTTGGCAACGACTGCAGAGTTCGTCTACGGCAAGACATTACGCTTGCCGGGCGATTTCATATTTCCAAATTCCGCGCGTAAAAAAATTCCTTCTGGTTCAAAATTTCTCGACGACCTGAGGGACAATATGCAGACACTTGGTCCTGCAGCGGCGCGGCCATCCGTTCGCAGGAATTACGTTCCTGCCGACTTAAACACTTGCACGCATGTTTTCGTCCGTCGGGATTGCGTAAAAAACATTACACATCCATGCTACGACGGCCCATTCAAAATTTTAAGTCGAAATTCAAAATTTTACACAATTGAAATTGACGGTAAACAAGACAACGTTTCCATTGACCGACTGAAACCTGGATATTTTTCCACTATTTCGGCCACTTCAGTTAAAAACACACAAAACACCACCAACCTTTCTGTTTTTCCACGTTCAATTTTAAAATCTAACAAATCTTCTACAAAACCTTTTATTTCTCGCAAACACGTATCTTTCTCTTGTTCTGTTTCCTTCCGTAGCCTCTTTTAGACGGGGAGTGGTGTGGTGACCGCCTGGGTCATGGAACGGAGAAATGGAAACGAGGATCACGGGTAGCCCGGAAAAATGCGGTTACCAGGGAGGCGAGAAAAACAATTAATAATAAAAAAAGAAGAATTTTGCTGGAATACAGAAAACATACTCATTTTTGTAATTCCTACCAAAAATAAAGTAATCACCTTATTCGTCGACCTGCCTCTCTTCTTGAAGTTAAATTATATTGTATCAAGTCGATAACGACTGATCTACAAGTGTTGAATTGTTGGACCAACGAGAATCATCAACCACAACAGCTAGTTCACATGACGTGATCCTTCAATTACAACATATCTAACGACGTCACAGATTCCTTGATTTTTAATTTTGTCGGTTATCCAGGGCTTTCCTACTTTCTTGCGTTTTGACTTCAGTTTATGAATTTTCAGAGGAAAACAGACATCAAAAATATCCAAGAATCTATTATAAAAGAGTTATTCGGATTTCTAATTGTTTTAAATTTCACGGCACGCATGATTATTAGTAAGCGCCATATAAATTGTCAATAAAAGTGTTTTAAACGATTATTTGTTCATTTGTGAAATTAAATGTATGTTGTGTTATATTGTTGTCATCAAAAAAAAATGAGCATTCAGATGTGATAAATAACTATGGCGGCCATAAGAAATAATAAAGTTGATGATGGTTCAAAAGAAACGAAACATGTTACTAAGAAAAATCTTATGCCAACTATTAGATAATAAAAAAGTGCCACAAGAACGTCTTTTCCGTTTTTAAATATCACCTCAAGTAACTAAGATATAACGAAAAAAAGACAGTCGTTTTCTTTTCAGCTTTTTTAAGATAACTGGAAAACAAAATACTCTAATTAATTTTTTTCAACGGATTATTAATCAGCATAAAATTCTGCAAAAGTGCTGAATTCAAACATACCCTCTATCTCTTCTAATAAGCGAGATCCCCATGTTGAGCCTCGAATTTGAAACATCCTGTATACCTACTATGAGTGGACGAGACAGAACGGTGTACAACACACTACGGATTCGAGACAGTGGCGGAACGCAGTTTCCAATTCCACTTTTAGTCACTTTAAGTGTTAATTCCGTTGCATGAATCCACGGAGACAAAAAGTCTCCGAGGCGCCAACTTTAATTAGTTTATTAAATATTCAGTGTACAGGTACCGCAAGTGCAATCGAGAATTCATTTGGGACATTTTATTTTCAATCCTATGCATTATGACGAAAGCGTACTATTTTTCTTCTTTTATGTTAATACTCAGTCAGAATTTACCTATCATAACATTTATTATTTTGCATTAAAAATAAAATCATTACTCACCTTTATTATGAAGTGTACAGGTGGAAGGGAGGAAGATGGCGTTCCACACTGAAATTATCAGAAAATATATATATTGAATCCAGTATTTTTTTTAAATAGACAGAAAGCAGATTCCAAGTACATTTTAAAAATGAGGCGAAAATAAAAAAAAAAACAAGAATTTGTTCAAAATAACTGCAAAAAGTATTCTAAACAATTATAACATTTACATTCAGTTGAAGTATTATACTTATTTATTTTTTACAAACTCAACAGACTCAACGTCGATGAACCCCGCTACAAGTATATTGTAAAGACAAGGATTTCCATGTACATTTACATGTAAAATTTAAAATGTGTTCAAATTGACTCCCCTAATTATTTGACAGCATCAGCAATAGTTTCTGCAGAGTATTTACCGAGATATTTGAAAAAAACTTTACAATTATTTTGAATTCAAAACAAAGGTTTGCCATGATATGATATTGGAGGATATTGCATTTTGTTCTAAAAAGTGACCGTTGCCGTTGCATTACGATTTACTTTGAAACCGAATCCGTATTCTAAATTTGTAAAAAATGCTAACATGGCGATTTTTTTATTCGAATTCCGCGTGACAAAATCTATAAAAATAGATGGTTAATTAGGGAAAATTATGAAATTTGAATCAATTTTGACCGTTAAACGTTACACCGTTTATAGTAAAATCTTTAATAATAATATATTCTATGTTGCGGGCAGTAATAAATATTAGGCATGATGTTAATAGTAATTATGCCAAATTGCAAGCATACTTGAAACGTCAGAATGTGTGTTTCGATTTACCTAAATAAATTGTACATGCGAGTCGGACAAAATGAGAATAAGTCACTTCCCGACTATTTTGAAGGGCACAAATGCACAGATTATTAACCTATTGTGAGTAAAAGTAATTTCACTCGTGCCACAATAGGCCAAATATATTTATAAGCTGTTCGTTTTTGTATTCTGTTCAACAATTGTTTAGGCAAATTTCATATAACTCTTGTAGCTTTAAAACTATAGACGGAAAATTACATATATTATTAGTGTGTTATTTAAGAATATAATTTGTATTATAATTCTAGAGGATGAGGATGCAGAGGACCTGCAGAAACAATATGCCGAATACAATTTAGGATTTCGTAACTTAAAATATGTTGCGACTTCTTTCGCCATTTTGCCAAATTTATTTTTGCCGATTTTAGTACATTTAGCATTTTGGTGGTTTAAGAAAAAAATAGAGGTTGGTGTAGTGGGTATAGGCGAGGGTATATGCCGGTTGCACCGCATGCCGATTCCTCGCTCGGGCGAAAGATTTTTCGGGACCGAGAAATATTCGCTCGGATCCGTGGTTATTGTATACGTCTTCCATTATTTATTTGTTCATTTATTCATTACATCTAAAATCTATTCCCCGCCTTGTGTGACAGAATGTCTATGTTACAAAAATTTTAAAAATACAAAAAAAGATGAAAGAGCTAAATGACACATGATGGGAACTTAGCACGAAATACATCTTACAAATTCAGTAAAAATGATCTGCTATAGTGAATTCTCTGGTCAGCTTTGTTTTGGTATTGATATTTGTTTTACATAAAAAGCCGTTTTACCTAACCGCAACGGGAAAAATCTATTTAATATGTATTTTTTTAATTCATCTTTGTTTTCTAAACAAGACTTGTTGTCTTTAATATTTCTTCAAATGTTTTTGTAATATTTTTTATATTTAAAAAATTATCGGAGGTAATACCACAGGAGGTTAGAATTTGGCCGGATAAATTTTATTTTTTTGCACGAACTATTGAATCGTCACATATTTCGATGGATTGAGATGGAAAAATTTCGCCTAATCTCAATTCATTCAAAAAATTTGCGATGAAATAACGAGTGCTTAAAATAAAATTTATCCTGCCGAAATTATAACCGCCAGTGGAATTTGTTGAGATAATTTAACGAATAAGAACTATATGTATATATTAGCAATTTATATTAATTAAAGGTAAAATGGGTGAAAGAGTATTGTTTATTTGTAAGGGAATTGGATGAAGCACCAATCGTCAAAATCGTGTGTGGGTAAAATGAAAATGGTTAAGTGCCACGGGAATCGCGAAAATTCACGCCTGCGCGTTTGTGAGTGGTACAAACACTGGGATCTGGCTGTTAAATTGATATTTATAATTATTGTTTTGTATAAATAGGTATTATTACTTACATTTAGTATATATTCCATACATTTCTTGCGTTTCTTATATTATATTATAGGTTATAAATCTCTCACACACACGCACACATTACAAGCGGCATACCGCGGCATAAAGTTAGGAGACTAATAACAACTAATCGTTTAATCACCGGTGCACTCATTGCCGACACACATAAAAGAGAAGACGGCAAATACACTAACATATAAATGCAGTCCTGTCGCCAGCTAAATGCAAATGTACGTAACTAAATGCATAATTGGTGAACGGACAATATTTACCTCACTGGCACATGGATCGGAATGACAATATTGAACAATTTTTTACGCGGAAGCGTGTCCGAAACGGATTTAAATTATATTTCACCGCAGTGGTATTCAGAACTGACACGAACGGCCACTTTTCAACTGAAGTTAGCTGTTTCCTAAAATTGTTAACATAAAGATCGTTGTTATGGTGAAGGTAAATAAATGTTTGTCCACTTGCAAATTTGTTTATCCGCCGTTTTAAATGCACCTTTTTATACATGAGTTGACTTATCGAAAAGAAACAATCACGGTAAACACCCACTTCCGGTATTAGGAATTTCACCAAAAGCTTTTCAGTTCTTGAAATTATCAAATAACTTATGTTCAAAGTTTCATACCAATTCCTGTTATTAGTTTTTGATATACAGCGCGCACTTTGACTTCACCTGACCTTACGTACATGTCACAGGATCAAACCAATGTCACTAGGTTACTACTGTATGCCCATCCAAAGCATACAACTTTAAACAAATTAGAAACAACCTTACTTGTTGCAGAAAGCATTAAATAAATTCAATAAAAATATAGCCTGAATATATGAATATTCATATTATTGATATTATATTTTCAAGTTAGTCCTGTGGGTAGAATAAACGATCTTAAACCAATGTTATTTCGCTAGTAGTACTAGTAATAACATGCAAATTTCTTTTGTATCATTTAATATCCGGCGTGGCACTAGCCGTAGTAGTTGTTTCAATAAATTATTTGGTTGTAGTCTTAGTAAGACTTAATTTTGCTTGCAGAGTTACTAACAGGTTGAATATTCATATATTCAGGCTATATTTCGTTTTATTGAATTCATACAACTTTAATCTAAAACATTTTTTTGAATATTTGATAGTTTTAAAAAAGTCGATATTATCTTTCCTGAATTATGTAATATAATACACTGACCACATTACATTATTTGTTTAGCACGTTATAAGCTGTAACATAGCCGAAATTTAGCTGATTTAGCCGGGACAGAAATCCCATATAATTAGTGCGAAGTTCTTTTCTTTTGTATTTATTTTTTAGGAATAAGTTGCTTTGAGCAATTTTCTATTTAATAAGAAACTATAAGCAGTATTCCTAAAATAAAACGAAGGCCGGTTTCCTAACATATTGGGCCTAATTACCGTGAATTCGACATGCTTTTTACATCACCCATCCGTATACTACTTAAAATTATATGTATAGTCTATTCGGTGGAATTTGGCGGCTAAGGTCGTAAAACGGTCTGTCCGCCCTGGGAATCGACGCACCCTTGAAGAAAAAGTATTGGTGGTTCGTCTAATTGCATCCCATATATTTATTAGTGTCCTTCGCTCCTATTGGTGTACGCACTTGTACACCAATACTTCTCAACCGAGATTGGTTTGAGATAAAAAAATATTACGTCCCCTAACGGGGACGGGCTATACAGGGTGCCCGTTTTTCGAGCGGCACCATGGGGATTTCAGTTATCTTAAGAGATACGAGGTTGGTTAAATTAGGGCAAAGTTGTGTATTATAACATTGATTAATAATCTGTTGAGAAATTTGAGTTACCTTTTTCTGTTTTAAAAAAATCGCGAAAAATAAAAAACTTCAATTTTCATTTTTTATTTTTTATTCAAAAACTATTACTATTACGCATTTTGCACTCAGACATTATTAGAGCACTTTTTAATGGAGGATCTAAATATGTTATTAGATTTATTGTAGCTTTCAAGATGGCGGAGGAACAATAGACAACTTTTGTTTTTCTTATGGCAGCCATATTGGATTTTTACATTTTCTAATACAAGATTTTTTTCTGTTTACGATGATATATCACACATTATGTTTTAATTTTAAATTTGAGCCAAAATTTGATATGTTTTACTTTTGTAAATAGTGCCATGCAAACATCAAACTTTTCTACAACAATGAGTATTACAAAGCCTATAAAATAAACAATGGCATTTTATTTTATTATTTTATTCATCTGCAATCAAGCAAGGGAATATGCATTCATTTATCAACACTTCTGTTTGGGTAAGGTTGGGTTTACATAAAAAATACAATTTGTAAACGAATAACAATCTCAGGAATTTATTACAACATTTAAAACTATTAGAAAACATAATGCTACAATAAGTGTTCAAATTATTCACATTCACATTCCACTTCCAAACACAATTCTGCGCTTTTTCGTAAATTGCCCTACTAATATCTCTTCTTCTAATATTATTTATAGAATCAACGATACTTCTACGCAGTTCATTAATATTTTCTGGAACGCTTTGATAAATCTTATTTTTCAAAGTTCCCCTTAAAAAGTAATCCAATGGGGATAAATTTCTCGGATATTTCTAAAGATACACCTCCATTGAGACTTGCATATTTTTATGGGAATTGTAATAAATTTGTAACATATCGCGTTATTCTTCACTTGAAAATTTCATTTTTACGATAAAGTTACCAGTAAAGTAAATTTCAAGAATGAAGTTTAAATGGAACTGTCACATTTTGTTTTGAACAAAAGTGTTGATTTTGTTTACATGGCACTCTTTACAAAAATAATAAATTTAAAATTTTGGCTTAAATGTAAAATTAAAGCATAATGTGTGATATATCATTGTAAACAGAAAAAAATCTTGCATTAGCAAATGTAGAAATCCAATATGGCGGCCATAAGAAAAACAAAAGTTGTCTATTGTTTCTCCGCGATCTTGAAAGTTACAATAAATCTAATAACATATTTAGATCCCCCATTAAAAAGGGCTTTAATAATGTTTTAGTGTAAAATGCGCAATAGTAATAGTTTTCGAATAAAAAAATTAAAGTGAAAATTGAATTTTTTTATTTTTTCGCAATTTTTTGAAAACAAAAAAAGGTAACTCCAATTTCTCAACAAATTATTAATCAACGTTATAATACACAACTTTGCCCTAATTTAACCAACCTCGTATCTCTTAAGATAACTGAAATCCACATGGTGCCGCTCGAAAAACGGGCACCCTGTATATATCGTGATGGAGATTTTGAGACAAAGAGACGTACATTACTCGAATCATTTACTTTAATCAAATGGTTAGTTTTCCAACCACCAACCACCATTTGATGTGACACTGAAACACACATCCTATTTAAAAGAAAAATCCAATTTGAATGCAAACAGTATATAGGCAACTGAATCTATACGTCGCTATTTATGTTGAAACTACAAAGAGTTTTTTTATGTTAAATGGAATAAATATCTCAATATTTTATTATAAAAATCTTTTCCGTAATTTTCAAGGCTAATCGCTAGTAATTATATAATTTAGAACTAGTGTTCGCACCAATTTTGAAGTTCGCTTCAGTTGGGGATGTGCTCCTGTTGAGAGTCGCACGAGTGCGATGCAAGGAGAAGAGCGATAATCAAGCAGGTGTATGTACGTGCAAGTTGCCATTGTAAAACTCTTGTAATCCACGCTGTAAAAAATACCTCAAAACAAAATTACGACTACGAATTTAATCTCACAAAAATCCCTGCGTTGTACCCAATTAGTACATTATTATACAAGTTTAATAAGAGGGTATATTGAGTGCCCCACAATGCCTCTTATTAAACAGATACTATTTTTTCTAGTTTGGTTTTAGTTAAGGATTTAGTTCCAAAATGAAATATCTACTTAAACATAGTGAGTTTTATCTTTTAACATGTGGCAGCACTGAAAATATTTGAATTTATTAATTGACATACGTATTTCTACGGCGATTTCAATAGTTAATTTTAAAACATATTATATCAAGAATATTACTTACACATCTCAAGAAATAAGGGAAGTTGCTAAAGGAGAGATAAACAAACTATTTCCAAGTAAGTTGTAATCAATTTAAGCGTAGAGAATAATGCAACGTACCTGCCTAAATTTAAGGTTATGTTTACATTTGTTTCTCGTTCCTCGTGTCCGGTATCGATCGACGCTAATAAAAATCCACACCGAATTAACACACCCACTAAATCGGCTCTTTTTCGCCGCGAATAAAACACACATTATGCTCTTGCTGTTTCTTCCGTGATATTCGTTTTGCAAACAAAGTGATAATATAATAAATTACAACCTTTCCTCTGTGTATGTTGTGTTGCCGTGAAACGTCGTCGCCGATCGCTGTGTAAATCATGCGTCCGGCCGTTCTATTGTCACCGAGTTTTCCACGCCCGTGAAAAGTGAACAATATTACGCTTCTGTTTTCTTTAACCTTAGTGATACTGGTGGCGAACTCCCCAATATGCATTATCAACAGTAATTGCACAAGTGCATTGTAAATTATCGGTAACAAGTTTGAGCGATTTCGACAAACGAAGTCGTATTGTTTGGCAACAGTCCCGAGCCCGGAAGGGCGAGGGGCTGTTGCCTAAAACAATGCGACTGAGCTTATCGAAAGAGTGCAAACTTGCGATAATTTACAATGCACGAGAGCAATTTATCAGACTATATCCCAACAAAAATATTACAACAAAATAGAATGACATTTACTGTCATCGCGGACGTGTAGTGCCGGTTTGAATTTTATATTTTTAAGCGGATCAAATAAAATTTGAAAATCAGAAACGTACTTCTCTTGCACTAACTTAGCACTGGTATTCCATATGGAGTTTACATTTTCTTTACAGTACGTACCGTTCGCGTTTCGCACGTTATGTGCCCTGTTTTCCAATATTGTAGAAATGACTACCTGAGTGCAGGTCATGTTAGTGACTCCGCTCAAACTTTTTGGTTGGGCATCTTTCCCTTTTTCTTGAATTACTTTAAGAGAAACACTTCCAATGCGGAGTTTTCACTAATTTTAATAGCGTCCTATCCGCAAACTGACGTTTTACGTTTGACATTATTTTTCTTTAAACGAATCATGTGCTGAAACATAATCCGAGTAGAGAACCAATCACAAAGCCGCATTCGAACTCTACATGATATGTTTCCTGAAAACAGAAGTTATATAGAATCTGATTCGTTCTAATTCATTCGAATTTCGGCATGCTACATTTGGCGGGATATAGTCGAATATATTCAGTAACACATTGGGTTCCAATTATCCTATGAATCAACGGCAATTTTACATTTTGATGTCGACATATGTCACGTTTAAGTACTGCCAATCGCGACAATTAAAATGTTACCACAAATAGTTTAATAATGAGCAAAAACTGTAAACTAAAAATCTCATTATTAAACTATTTATGATATAACAGATGGTCGGTTAATTCTCTGTGTTCTGACTTAATTAAACAATATACAAATACTATAATTTGGTTGAATTAAGATCTTTCAAACTATTGATTTGGAAACATGTATGTATTATGTATGAGTAAGAGCCAGCACTGGATATTAAATAACCTAAAAAAAACGCTAGTATTTGGAGCACCTTCGATAAACACTCACACAAAACAAAATACGTTAATCCAATACTCAATGTTTGCTTATTTTCACGCCTTCTCGCGTCTTTGCCTGGGGCAAGTGCCCAACTCGCCTAACCCTCGATTTGGCTCTTGTGTCCGTGTTTGGAATAACTAAAAGTCGATTATGTATTGTAGGGGCATCCCACACTGGATCTTCAATTTTAAAATTCCATTTATTGATTTATATTTACTTATACTATTTATTAGACTCCTGCATGAGCTGATTTTTGAAGATCCACCCAGATGGTATAAAATTATAACCCGGCCCGGCATGAAAAGAAACGGTGTTGCTAGGTCAACCCTATGGTGAATATTCAAAGCTCATTTCGGCCCGGCCTGGCCTAGTTCGATTATATTATTATTTATTTACATAATAATTTGAATTAAGAAATGCAAATTATGCCGATGTCGATGTGGCCATCATGTAGCTACTTTCTTTTGTTTGGTAGTAGAGAGATTTTTGATAAATTTTTCATATTCATCAATTTTTTTTCCAAAACAGCTTATGCTTTTTAAATCGATTATTATAGCATTCTCTAGAATTATTGTTAAAGTAAATTTAATGATACTGTTATTTTTTCACAGGTAATATAGCAAGTTTGACGCTTATCATCGATGATTTCTTATAAAATCACGAATTTTAATCCCAACGGCGAAAATGACGAAATGACGATTCTGACGATTGGGAATAAAATGAGTTTTATTTTATAAAAATTATCAAGTTATTATTATGTTATTATATTGTAGTGATAATTACGAAATAATTTTGGTATTTAGGACCGAAAACGGCTTACTTAGAAACTGCCCGACGGCTCAGCTGGTGGGAAGCACGCTTGTGTGTCTTTTATTTCTTTGTTCCACTCCGTGGGTACCGTTCCTTTTTTTATTATTTCATGTATTAATTATGTCAGTTTTTTTATTCCTACTTCTCCCATGTTTTTAATGATTTTTGATGTTCTTTACCTGGTGATTTTCCATTCTTCATTTTCTTGGCAGCTTCCTTAGTCTCATCTTCTGTTATTTCTTCGTCTTTCTCCTTATCGGTGTTGGGCAAAAATGTAATTAAATTACATTAGCAGTTACAATTACTTTGTAATTACAATTATGGAAAAGTAATTAAATTACTTTGTAATGGCTGGGGCCACTATTAGCCCTACCCCTCCTGTAGCTCTCTTCTTTATGTGTTCTGTTTATACATTTTCCTTTCTTTTTAGTTTCTGTAGCTCCCATTATCTCTATCTTGTGTTCTATTATGTCTTCTATTAATTCTACTTCGTTTCCTTTAAGGCTTCGTACGTTCCATGTGCCTAATCTCAGTTCCTCTTTTCCCTCTTATTTCTTTGACCCAGTCGTGCGCTACCCATATTTGTAATTTTTTGTTTTTTGTTTATTTTTTTATTTTTTATTTGTCACTTGTTTGTTTGATTTATTTGTCTGTCTTCTCGCTATTTTTTTAAACGGACTATCAGCATTCAACTGATGTTATATATTTACTAATATTGTTAATCGGGTGTGTATAAATTGGCTGATAATTACACGTGGCGACATTCTACATAAAATTCTAAATAGAAAATGTCGATGCAAAAATGTTGTATCATTCCTTAGGTACATATACATTTGGCAATATCACATTCACAGGCTGCCCTGTTTTTCATTAATATTATGATTAATTGTGTGTGTTGGCTCAGAGTAGAAGAGTAACAATGTTAGAGCGGTGTTTATTTAAAGACGAAATGCAAAGTCTAGATTGTCGCCTCACAATAGAGCAGCAGTTCATGTGATCGAACGTCTTGTCCTCAAGAAGCAGCGAAGTTGATGATGGAGGTTTTGATTTGGATGTTGTGCCACACAAGTCGAATATCTTGGTTAAACATCGAAGTTCACACAAGGGAACAACTAATTGTCGGGTACTAACTATTGTTCTTTTGCCTCTGGCATAGCCGACCATTGTTCGCATTTTTAGAGACAAACATACCTGTTTCACGTAGTCGTTGATTTAGCGTTCGATAAAGATTTGTAGAAGGATGACTCCAATTTTGAAAACGTACTCAAGACTGTAGTATTGCCATGCGTGTGTTTCTATTATAAAAACCGTACATCGTGCACATGTCGGTGATATTATTAAATGTAAATCCATTATAGTTGAATAAATCAAAAATAAAATAACACGGAAATACAAAAACCCCAAAACGCGGAAACGAATACAAACTGATAATAACGAGCAAAGCAAAATTCGTTACTGTGTCAAAATTTGACACTGACATAAGCGAGGGCCGACGTTGCCAGGCGTACCTTTCATGAAATCAAGCTAATTAATTAGTGTTAAAAGTACAGATTTGAGATAAAAAGATAGCACACGGTAACAAATAATCTTCAAACTAGTCATACTACCGAAATTGTAGAGGTTTCTGTAAATTAATATTGAATAATAACACATAATAAACAACTGGATGTTCAAACTTTGAGAACCTCGTGAAGGCTCAGGAAGCATGCTACAACATTTTGGAATTAAGATAAGCTGTTTAAAATATTAAGAAGCATATCACCATGTGTAAATTATCCGCCAATTTATACACACTCGATATAAAGATCATTGTCATGGTGAAGGAAATTTTTTTTTATCCGCTGATTTAAACAAATTTTTATATTTAAGATTCCACTCGCCACTCCAATCGCGACGGATATAACACATTTTTGGCATTCACGCGCTCGAACTAATCCTGTATAATATACCTGCTTGGTAACACGATTGGAAGGATCTAGGACGTTTCATCGCCGCCGGTTTGCGCCCGCCGGTTCACGCCCGCCATTTCGCCGCCGGCCATTTCGCCGCCGGGACAGTTTGCCGCCATAATTTTTATACAGTAAACTACATGTGCATTAAGTGATCATATGAATTGGAGCAAGCAAGCCTTTATTTAATTATTTATTATAAAGTGTATTAATCCTGAAAATTGGAAAACATTGTAGGGCATTTAATCAGATGTACTTGTTTTCCCAAGACATCTCTTTCGAATATGGTTTTAGCAAAACCCGTAAGGAATTGCTATTACGTGGTAAATTTGCAATTTAATGTCCTTTGGGTTGGATTATCAAATAAAGAATTAAATTGTTGGTTATTTATATTTCTATTTAAGTAGTTATGTAATATATATTAAATAATAAACATTTTTCTGCAGCCGTCCCGAAAAGAAAACTTTCGGTGGGATTTATTAAATCGAAAGTACCACTTTACATAAATCGTACCGAAAGTAGTTATTTTCGGGACGATTTTGTTTCACTTTTGGAACGAAGGTCAAGATATATTTTTGCTTGGAAAAAGCTCTTGAACAAGGTCATTTTGCAAAATATCAAGTTCTCACCTTCAATTGTCATTTACTCGAAAAATTTCTTATGTAAGATGGCAATATTTTTATACTGCCAGTTCGACAATGACATGATCTCTCAAAATCAAAAACAAAAATAGGGGGTTGCCATTTAAAAACAAAGTGGATGACGTCATTACTTTAAAACAAATGACGATTAAAAATCGACTTTTATACCAAAAAATTTTTCCAAAAATATTTTATTTCGGTATTACTGAATATATTCCATACTTTAGGCGCGCACTGTATATATTTCATCCAAGGCTTGCTCTAATCTGAAATTCATTTGATCACTCAATATATACGTAGTTTACTATAAAATAATTATGGCGGCGAACTGTCCCGGCGGCGAAACGGCCGGCTTCGAACTGGCCCGGCGGTGAAACGGCGGGCGTGAACCGGCGGGTGCGAACCGGCGGCGACGAAACGTCCCATCCCCCGATTGGAATCCCACGTTTCCATCCTGTGTTAGGAACTATCTGTGGAACGGGGCGTTTCAAAAACGCGGTGAAAGAGTACACGGGTAATCGTACCTAAATTAAATTACTATAGAAACGGACCAAAAAAAAAAAAAATGTAAGGTCAAAAATCACCAAGTATTGGTACAAAACTATTGGCTTACGCAACGTCACGTTGTGTACTTTCGTATTCTCTAATTGGCTGTTCTCACCGGTTTGACACTTAGCTAAGGCGCACATTAAGCTGTGCCGCCCAGGCAGCGCAGCACAGGTAAAAAACAATGAGTCCCAGAGTTGTACTCGCATATCGAGAAGTATATAGTTTAATGCAGCATCGATTCTGTGCGTGTTTGAAGTAGGATCCATGGAAAGATTAAGTGACGGAAGTATTTTTCAAGTCGTCAGTTGGAAAGAAAAATAGTTAGGGGAACACTTTAACGTCCTTCTCCTGCCGAGCTAACCTCCTTCTAACATACATTGCCGTACGTATTTTTAAGGGATGAAGCTAAGGCCTAAGGCAGAAGTAAAATTGATTTGTTATATTATGTTGCAGTTTGTCGTATTCCGTGCGAGTCTAAAAAAAAACGGGTAATAGCGAATTGACTTAAAGTGCGGAGAGGATGTTGATATTGGCATTTATTTGCGATCGATTATCAGGCATCCCCTGCGCAGATCATTCAACGATGGCCATTGATCCCGTGCGGATGTATTTTTTATTTCAGAGTATTTATTCGCAGATCTGGTTTTCATTGATTATTATCTTTTTATTGTTATTATCATATTATCTGTTTCCATTTTATATTCTACGCCTGAAAAAAGTGTAATTTGCAAATTATTTTGGTGGTAATTCGGTTCACAGTCTGTGAACGTCGTTAATCTTTTATTTACCGCGCCCAGGGGAACTTCGCTCTCGTTATTTTCTCAGACTTACACATTATAAAATTGCCTATGTAAATAAACCGCATGAGAAAACTAGATGTTGATTTTCAAATTTGGATGAGGCTTCGATTTGGTGGCACAAGAGCGATTTTTAAGATATATTTTATATTTACTATTAAAAAAATCTAAAATCAAAACAAAAGCGAAGATATAATGATGATAAACAAATCTGGAAGCGCGTATAAAGATAGGCCAATTACTTAATTTAGGATTTAATTAATATTATTGAAATTTAAGCAAATGTTTGAAGACAAAAGTTAGTGTCAAACGTAACCTAATTATATCTGTTTATTTAGGGCACAATAAATAAATACATTAAAACTTATTTTAAGTCCATATAACGATAGCTGACAGTGCGGATGCGAATACTAACGCTCTCGGTGAAAAGTGCAAAAGGTATGGTAATACGCCACGAGGTGGACCAAAGTGCAAAAACTGTAATGTGCGAATGCATCAAGGGCGCATTAAATATATGAAAAACATCATACAAATGGACAATTACACGATAATATACTGCAAAGATCGCGAAAAAGAGCTAGGTGACGTAGAGAAGAAAGATGGCAAGGAGTTGGAATCATCATTTAGTAGTGGTGAGACTATCATACATAAGAACGCGGAAATAGAAATCAAATATCTAAAGTGCTTTCTCAAATCTAAAGACGCCCTCATCAGTAATTTGTCCAACAACTTTACATTTTTACAAAAGCAAATAAATATACTCAATCAATTATTAGCAATGCAGAGCGCAGAAAAGCAAATAACAACTAAACCCAGAGATGACGCTGCTAACAAAGGTACAAACAACAAAAACAACAACTTTCTTGGGAGAATCAACAATGACAAAAACAGCTATCAATTGGAATAAAACAGCTGCTTTCAATGAACCCAGTGGCGGTTTCAAAGGGGGGTAATCGGTTAATTATCCCGCCCCCAAGAATTTTTCGCTTAACAGTTTTTACTGTTAAAAATTACCGATATTCCATATTCCAAACAAATAATATAACCGGTAAATTTTTCCAAAGCTTTAAAACGTTGGAAAAGGATAGGGAGATTTCACGGAACAGGTGTATGAGAGCGGAAGCACCAGTTTATTTCTATATTTTTTAATTAAGGTCAGTGTGCCTAAAGAACAAAACAGTCCGTTTACAGGCCCAAACCTATGACCAGAAGGTATCCATGTTACTAAATTTAGGTTTCTTAGAAAACCAAACCTCGGACATAAATCCAGTATTACCAGAAATAAACGACCCAATAATAACCAATTAACGTATTCGGCGATTAAAAATAATACACCAAAATATTAGAAGCATTTTAAATAAAACGAACGAAATAACCACACCAATGCAAACATATAGAGCTAATATTATATGCCTCACAGAAACATTATGTAACAAAAGCATAACATATTGGAATATTCTAAAATTGTAGATTTTACCAGGACAAAAAAAGCATCAAGATCACGGAGGATGTATGATTTATCTAAGACGAGTTTTAATACTCAAGAATAAAAAATATATCTGAATATAATATCGAAAATGAATTTGAGTGTGCGAGATATACAATAAACGTAAACAAAGTAAAAATTGCAGTCATCTGCATATACCGACAAACTTTAGGCGCTATTAATACATTTCTAAACTGCGCAAATGAACTGCTAGTTAACATAAATTAAAATCACCCATACACAATATTATGTGTCGATTTTACTATTAACAATATGGAAAGCACAGCTGCAAAAAAGCTGACTGATATATTTAATTCACATAAATCAATAAATACATTAAACGAACCAAGTAGGATACTGGATACTCTGAAAGAGATGTCACTAAAACGCAAATAGATTATATGGTGTCTACAATTCCCATCAAAAATTGGGTAAGCCTCAATGCTAATCTATACCTATCAGATCATCGCGCTCAAATGCTAAGCGCAAAAATCCACGACACAAAACAAAAAGAAAATATCAAATCAAGGAAATGTATAACCCGTAGGAAAATAGATGAGAGTAATCTTAAAGAACTAAAACCCCGTATAAAGGTAATAAATTTGGATTTTATTAAAACAGAGAATATGCATACAACATTTGATTTATTTCATAATGAGTTTATGTATCACCTTCACAACACATGTCCTACAGAAACCAAACTGTATAAGAAAACGAAAACTAATTGGGTAACTGACGAAATCAAAGTGTCCAGCCAAAATAAAAAAAATATATATTCAGTTTGATGATCGAAAGCTAATATGCAGATATGAAGTTAAAATATAGAAATGACAAAAAATTCATAAGAAACTCGTACAAGATACGAAAAGAAAACACTATACTCAATTCATAACAAATGCCCCTAATAAATGTATGGAATTTGGTATGGGAGGAACTACAAGGCGCAAAGAAGATGAAAAAAAGATTATAAATATCAAAAATCCAAAGGCAAACGTAACAAGTAATAAAGCAGAGGTAGCACATATATTTGCCGAACACTTGCAATCATTAGTGACAAGATGATGCATGTCCTCTTTGGGGGTCATGTCTCTATAGAATGAACCACCTCACAACCAAAAAAACAATGTTTTTCACACCAGCTTCCAAAACCGAAATATATGATGTCATTATGCAATTAAAAGATTTCAGTCCAGGATAAGACGCAATCACAGCAAACATAATTAAAACTGTTGCGACTGAAATTATCGAATCTTTATATTATCTAATAAATCTAGCATTTAAAACAGAAATATTCCCGACATCACTAAAAACGACGAAAATGGTACCTTTACACAAAAGTGGGACCGAAGAGGATATAAACAGCTATCGACCTATATCGCCACACAGCTTATTTTCAAAAATATTTGAAAGGATTCTGGTAAATAAATTAAATAAATACATAAGGACTTCAAACTGCTAAATGAAGCGCAATATGGCTTTCGGGCCTTTTTTTGAATAAATTGAACTGTCTGGGAATACGTGGTCCAGTGCTCGATCTAGTGGAATCGTTCTTGAAGAAAAGAAAGTTATACGTGCAAATAAGTGATAGTGCCTCAGAGCTGCGTAATCTAACAAGTGGTGTAGTGCAGGGAGCGACCTTGGGGTCTCTTATTTTTATACTATATATACCGAGTGTTTGGGATAAGGGGCAAACATAGGGATTTAACATGTAAAATTAAATATGTGTAATTATTTGCTCCCCTATTCATTTTAGAGAAAAATCGTAAAGGAATATTTTTTAGAGAATTAAAAACTGTAAATGTATCATCCATTTAATTTACGTTTGTACCAGCATACACCTCAGAAATAATAAAAATAAGTTTAACAATTTACCATTTAATAAAAACCCTTGCCATGACTTTGACAAATGTCATGTTTCATGTTATAGTGAAAATAATAATATTGCAAGTCAGATATCAATTCTAGTTATTACGATGAACAATAATCTGAGTTATTCCAATGAAGAGAGGGTATTCATTATTAAAACATTTTACAGTGGCGTCAGTTTACGCAGAGTTCGTGACTTATTTTCGGTTACATTTAACAATCGACCAATTCCGTCTGTATCAACAATTTCCAAATTTGTGAAAAAGTTCGAAAATACAGCAAGTGTAGCGGCAGATGATTCAAAAGGTATTTCAATAGTCCAATTTTAACAAATATTATTTCAAAAACATTAACATTGCAGGCAAACGGAAGAGAAGAAGCAACGATGAATTGGAAGAAAGAGTTTTGGGGTTGATAAATGCTGATCCAACAACTAGCATACGATGCATTGCTCGTGAGTGCAGCGTGTCTACATTCTCAGTGTATAAGATTCTGAATAAGCATGGGTATTATCCCTACAAACATCAATGCCATCAGGAGATATTGCTAGTGGATGAAGAAAGCAGGCGTGTATTCTGCGAGATAATGCAGGATCGATCAAACATAGACAGAAACTTTTTGCAGTCTATCTGTTTTACGGATGAATGCACGTTCACACTTAACAACGAGCCCAACACTCAGAACACGCGATACTGGACCCAAGAAAATCCGCGGATATGCCTTAGAACTAGAACCCAGTTCCCGCAAAAAATCAATATTTGGGCTGGTATTTAAAAAAATAATATTATTGGGCCGTTTGAAATATGTGGAAATTTAAATTCGAATTCTTATTTAGACCTTTTAATCAACCAGGTTGGCCCTGCGTTAGAAGAAGTTGCACGTGACAATCAGGAGATATGGTATCAGCATGATGGATGTCCAGCCCATTATGGTTTAAATGTAAGGGAATATTTAAATGCTAATTTTCCCAATTGCTGGATTGGTCGCGGTGGCACTATCAACTGGCCACCAAGATCTCCTGATTTAGCACCATGTGATTTCTTTTTGTGGGGTCACTTGAAAAACAAAATTTACAAAAAACACCATCCAAATATTGAATCTTTGCGGGAAGCAATTTTTGCGGAATGCACATTGATTACAGATAGGCAGTTGGCTAATGTTAGACATGCATTTTATAACCGATTGGGTTATTGTTTACACCAGAACGAAGAACTTTTTGAGTACTTGCTCTAAAATTTCCCGTTGACCGCTGGTTACGGTAAAACCAAAAATATATCACGAACTGTGTGTAATCTGACACCACTTTAATTCAATTCATCGTTGCTTCTTCTGTTCCGTTTGCCTTTAATTTTAATATGTTTGAAATAATATTTGTTGAAATTGGACTATTGAAATACCTTTTGAATCATCTGCCGCTACACTTGCTGTATTTTCGAACTTTTTCACAAATTTGGAAATTGTTGATACAGACGGAATTGGTCGATTGTTAAATGTAACCGAAAATAAGTCACGAACTCTGTGTAAACTGACGCCACTGTAAATATTTTGATAATAAATAATACCCTCTCTCCATTGGAATAACTCATATTATTGTTCATAGTAATAACAATGCGTGAATTGATATTTGGACGTGGATGGAACTGCGGGTTAAGGAGATTGAATGATTCGGGAAATTGGCGTCGGCTACGAGGCCATCTGCCATAATCATTGTATTGTAATATATCAGAAATTAAATGAATAACTGAATAATGAAAGACAAATGCAATGTCCATGGTCCCGAGCGAATATTCCGCGACCCCGAAATCGTTCGCCCGGGCTGGGATTCGAACCCTCGCGGCACGCGGTGCAACCGGCATAAGCGCTCGCTTGTACGCACTACACCAACGGGCCGCCCGAATTAATGTTTGACTAGTAAAATTATTCTCACCATAACATGACATTTGTCAAAGTCATGGCAAGGGTTTTTATTAAATGGTAAATTGTTAAACTTATTTTTATTATTTCTGAGGTGTATGCTGGTACAAACGTAAATTAAATGGATGATACATTTACAGTTTTTAATTCTCTAAAAAATATTCCTTTACGATTTTTCTCTAAAATGAATAGGGGAGCAAATAATTACACATATTTAATTTTACATGTTAAATCCCTATGTTCGCCCCTTATCCCAAACACTCGGTATATATATATATATATATATATATATATATATATATATATAAACGATTTAAGAGAATATACAGGGTGGAGCGCGGTAATTTGCTGATTTGGGAATTAAATTTAAAAAAAATAATGAACACTGAGAAACTTACATTTTTATTTTTCTCATATTGGACAATAATGGAAGTTTCTAATTACAAGGTTTTAAACAGTGTATCTGGCAAATGTCTACCTTCACAATCTACACACTGCTGCAGACGCTTTCTGAAATTCTCATGCACTCTTTCAAGCATGTCTTCTGGTATTCTTGCAATTTCAGCCTCAATATTGTTCTGTAGGTCTTTCAGGGTGTTGGGACGGTTGCAATACACCTTCGACTTCAGGTAACCCCATAAAAAAAAATCGCAAGTCCGGTGAGCGTGCGGGCCAGTTGAGATCCCCCATCCGAGAGATAAGCCTTCCAGGAAACGCACAGTGGGACGGATGACTATTCTAGCGCGACAAAAGTCGAATGGACCGTTTTTTTTAAATAAAAGTAAGATTCTATGTTTATCGGCTGCAGATTTCCAATGTGAGTGTACTTGTTTTAATTTGCGCCCATCTAAAGGCTATAATTCAGAAAATACACCTAAAAATTAACATTTTTTTATGAAGGTTTTCAAATAATAATGACTGAAATTTTATTTAGCAAAATAATGTAACCATAATAAATTTAAACTTTTAAATCATGCCCGGATTTTATTCATCTTAATTTAATTTAATTTATAAATCTTAATTTTTATTTTATAATTCAACAAAGAATTTTTTTCTCAAATCTAGATTTATTTTGAAGGTTAAAGTTTTTCAAAATAGAACTAACTTCTGTAGCTAAAAAGTGTTTACTTTCAATGTTTTAAATCGTTTTCTTTTTTTAATGGAAGCACACAAAGGATCGCCTCGGCATCGATCGAATACGGAGAGTTACAGATTAGTGTCCAAATATCGAAATGGAGGGCATTTAGGAGGACACTATTCAAGAGAGGGTGGAACATACAAAAGGGCGTTAATTTTGTAAATTTACGAAATTACGCCATCATAATTTGTTGAGAAGTTATAGCCGAAAAACAAAACTATAGCTGATTTTTTAAGGGGTGAGTTAAGGGGTGATACATGGTTTTTAGTCGAGAAAAAAAATACGTATTAAATATTTTGGGCCCCTCTACAAATCCACTAAATTTCATTAAAATCGGAGTGGAAAACATGGGTTACTTCCCTTGCTAGTACATAACTTTGCAAGTTATCGTAAGTTATCGCAAGTTATCGCAGCTAGAACATGTTAAGAATCATGTGAAAATGTCTGAAGAAAAATGACATGAAAGCCGTTTTTCGGCAAAATTCGGCAATTTTGTTGTACAAGCCAAAATATATCCAAATTTATAATAAAATTAACGATGAAATCAAAAAATTATAACGATAAATAAGAACAACTGAAAAAATACTTATCACTGAAAGAACACTTGTTATCATGTACTAATTGCACAAAAAAAATCCCAATTATTTATATGCACATTTACTAACTGTTTTCTGCATTTGAATATGTACAAATACGCTCCTTCATATCAACGCGTAAGTATTCAGCAAGGTGAGTATAGTCATTGTCGCATTTCACAGCAAGTGTATCTGCGACAGGTGACTTCTAACTGTTATTTTGATTGAAGAAGTGTTATAGAAAGAGATTTTCAGCTTTTATTTTTTTTTTGGGAGTACAAATTTTTTGACTTTTGTCGCGCTAGAATAGTCATCCGTCCCACTGTGAAACGCTTGCCTCAAAAAATTCATGGTAATGCTGTGTGTGCAGTGGCACCGTCTTGTTGAAACCAGGTATCCTGTAACTGCATTGTTTCAAAAGCTGGCTGGAAAAAAACTTGCAGCATAGTTAAGTAACGATCCGAATTCACAGTTACAGCACGACGATTTTTCTGGAAAAAGTAAGGGCCAATAATGCCTACTTGTGATATGGCACACTATACAGTGACGTGCTCTGAGTGCAGGGGTTTCTGGTAAAGTTCCCTGGGATTCGTTTCACTGAGGTGAAAAAAGAACACATTTGCATCACGGGGAATGGTTGCAAGCATGTCTTCACAAGACGTTCTTCGTGTTACATAATCCCGTACTGACAATTGCTGGACCATGCACATTTTATACGGGTGAAAATTCAGTTCATTATGAAGAATCCGGTGGAGAGAACGTCTTGAAATGCCAAGAGCAAGTGCTTGTTTTCGAGATGAGCGTTTCGGAGATTGCAGTACTGCTGCTCTAACTCGTCGGACATTTTGCGGTGTAACCAGTGGTGTATTGGTAAAATAAGAAGTAAGGGAACTCATGGTGAGAGCAAAAAAATAGTCCGCGACTTTCCACAAGCAGCTTGCTGAAAGTTTTTCGGAGATCATCTTATTTTAAGCAAACAATTGTTTTCCTTGTAAGCCTTTTTATTTTTTTTTAATCCTACTATACAAAATATTCACAAACACAAACGCGTTCCGTTTTTGAAAAAGGTGCCGGAACGTCGTTCCTCCACGTTCCTCCTCCAATACACCACTGGGTGTAACGCTTCTGTCAGGTCCTCTTCGTACAGATGACACATTCCCTGTTCTAAATGCATTTACCCAATTTACAATTGATTGTCGTCCAGGACCACGTTCGCGTGGGGGGACTGCAAATCGCAAACGAGAAGGACGCTGCACTGCAATGATCGAGTGGGAATTCGAGAAATACACTTCAACACAAAATGAGCGCTCCTCATGTGTCCACTGCATTTTAGCAACTGAACTAGAGGTATGACCAAAGAGGATTATATAAAGAGTGGCAATGTAATGGACTGAATATGAAACCGAGTTTTCGATCCGATGATATATCTGTTTCAATCATTCTTCTCCGTCGCTCAATCCGTGATTGGCAAAATATTGGGAGAGATAACACCCCGCTGATGATTGGCAGTGAAACCATCCCCTCCCGTGGACGTAAGACAAATATGAAATTAGTCCACCAATAACAGTCGGAGCGACAGACATGGAATTACTATCAATCCTTCCCTCTCTGTTCTTAGTTAGTACCGAATCCGGAAACTAGAGGCTCGGTTCTAAAACTGGATCCAAAATCAGTCCATTACATTGCCACTCTTTATATAATACTCTTTGGTATTAACAAGAGGTATGGGAAACAGGGCATAAGAAATCGAGCTTTACGCCGCTAATATTGGATGGCGCCACCATAAAAATTCGATGGATTTCTGTAAATTATGTTTGTTGCTAACACTAGACGGCGCTTTTCTGGTAAAATTTATCTACATGCCGTGTAGTTCCCCGTGTTACTTGAAAGAAATGTAGAATGTCAAACAGTGCGGAAATCGGGGACGAATAAAACAATCATTTCTTGTAAATAAATTGGAAACAACCTTACTTGTTGCAGAAAGCATTAAATAGATTCAATAAAACGAAACGAAAAACAGCCTGAATATATGAATATT
Organism: Ocypus olens; assembly: GCA_910593695.2. NCBI lineage: Eukaryota > Metazoa > Arthropoda > Insecta > Coleoptera > Staphylinidae > Ocypus > Ocypus olens. Next base: position 33,707,784 of record OU343047.1, read on the forward strand.
CAACCTGTTCGTAACTCTGCAAACAAAATTAAGTCTTACTAAGACTATAAACAAATAACTTATTGAAACAACTACTTCCCTGGCTACTGCCACGCCGGATATTCAATTCTTGTATTAGCCTCATAGCACAAAGTACAAAATATATGTGTACATCACCCGATGAAACGTTATTAATAAGGTAAATATTGGTAAACAAAATTAAGTAGAATAAATATTATACAACTTGCCCAAGTTGTTTTGTTCACACGAACATTCTCGAAATGAGAATGCACAAAACTTGTAGAAGTATAATGTTTAATTAATATAAATTTTAAAACAAATAAAACCAAGTGTTTTTGATTACCAATATGTATCTTATTTTGGTGTAGTACGAAAGAATATACACACACACGTATCCGTTGTGTGCATGTGTTGGTGTTAGTTCACACAGCTATTCACAGATGGCGCTTATCGATTCCAATTTATCAACATGCCTTGTCGTTTGCTGTTATTCCATGAACTGAACAGCAGATGAATATAAACCTCCCGTCGGTCACTATAAACCAAGGCCACTCTCCCCTCTCTTTGATAAACAGCGCCGCCACAGCCTGAATTAAAAAAAAAGCAATTTACCGCGCTCCACCCTGTATTACCACGGGATATGTGATTAACTTTGCGGATAATACTGTAACAGTGGCAACAGCTAAAACCCTAGAAGAGTTATCAGTCAAATCAATGAAGATATGTGCAAATGGTGCAACAAAAACAGGTTATTGTTAAACACATATAGAATTGATATTTCCGCATACGTAAAATATCTCGGGATACACATCGAAGATAACTTATCTTGGGATGCAAGTTGATCACCTACTCTCAAAACTATATAGTGCATATTACGCCATATTAAAATTAAAATTCTAATTTAGCGCAAAATCATTACTGGACATATAATATGCAATCGCAATTTCCCACATCATTAAATATATTGTTGTGGGGAAAATCGAATATAAAACGCGTACTAACGGGTCAAAAACGTATACCACACCTTATTTTTAAACTCAAAAACACGGAAACGTAAAAATATATAAACAATGACATTCTAACAGTAACCAGTATTAACATATATAAATGCTCAATATATGTCCACACAAACAAACAAAAATTCCAAAAATATGCACACATACAGCACCCGGAACGGTAACCGAATTAGAACGACACTCCATAATACAAAAATGTAGAAAAAATTACTCGCTATAGTAGTATATTAATTTACAATAAATTGCCTACAGATATAGAAAATCAAAATTACATTAAACTATTTAAAAAGAGACTTAAACAATTTCTTGTACAAAAAATTTTATACAAAATAAGTGAACTGTAAAAAACTTTACTATTATTTTGAATTAAAAACAAAGGTTTGCCATGATCATAATGGCGGATATTTAATTTTTCTCTAAAAAGTGACAGTCGTCACATTACAATTTACAACCGGCCGTATATTATACACAAGAAATAGTATATTGTATAACGAGCATAGAATGACATACATTTCTCGCGAGTATAAAGTTTTTCATAAGAGCGAGAAATAGTCATTCCATGCGAGTTGTTACCGCGGAAATAAATGTCAGTCAAAAACCAAGCCGCAACATTATTTATGGTTCATATAATTTCTCAAGTTTATACATTCTTAGTGTTTAAAAGTATATATAAATAGTATGGAGACAAACATCGAAAACAACAAATTTGCCGGGGTACTACAACTAAGGCCGATGTATGTAAAAGCGGCGAAGCAAACATCTTTAAATCTACTCCGTCATTTTGACACATTTAAGGTTAGGCTTCACGCGTGACAGTGCAGTGTTGGGATATATTCTCGCATAGATAATCGATGCGAGAATGAAATGACTGAGCAATGCACTACATATACTAATCATTAACAAGCATGTAATGAGCATATATCCAAGTTGTCGTAGGTAAAAGTATTTCTAAGTAAATAGTTTTACTCAGATACTATTTTAAAAGTGTATGTGATTTTTCAGTGTTGAAATTACGGAGAAGGCAATACCCAGCAAAAGTAATATTCAATGAGTATTAAAATTATGTAAGTAGATCGATATTATAAAATAATTAAAGAAGCCAATTGTAACACATTTCAAATTTAGAGTAAAGTAGTAATTATTCAATGAATAGTACTTTTGCTAGTTATTGCCTTATCCGGAAATTCTTTTTTGTGTAGAAAGTGTAAATCGCAATGCGACAGCAAACGTCACTTTTTAGAACAAAATGAAATATCCACCATTATGATTTCATGGCAAACCTTTGTTTTTAATTGAAAATAATAGTAAAGTTTTTTGCAAATATCTCAGTAAATACTGGGCAGAAACTATTGAGTAAGATACCAAATTATTCAGCTTAAAAATCTTTAAAAATAATGTAAGAATACCGATACTGTCAAATAATTGGGGGAGCCAATATTAATACATTTTAAATTTTACATGTACATCCCTTTGGCCCGCTTCGCAATTCAACACCCTGTATACACCTCTTTTGAAGCACACATCCTCCTCAAACAAAACCAATGTAATTTTGTCCGAATATGGTGGCTACAGTGTAAAGTATAAAATAAATAAATAGCTTTGCTATTTATTTTTTATATAATTCAATATCCGTCGTAGCACAGCCAGGAAAGTAGCTGTTTCAAATAATAATTTGTTAATTTATTGCAGTCCTTGTAGGGCTCACATTGTAGAGTACGAAAACAATCGTGTTTTTAGTTATAATCACAAAAATAATATGCTAAATTTATTAACATAACGACGAGGTGGCCGAGTGGTTAAGGCGTTGGACTGCTAATCCAATGGGCTATGCCCGCGTGGGTTCGAATCCCATCCTCGTCGGAACATTTTAGGCAATATTTTACATTTAACTAATGACAAATAATACCAGACCTTATATTAATCATTTCTGCAATTAAATATTTTATCGTATATTCACCTATTATGTTGATTGTATGCTAAACATGTATTGATAATTATTAGGATTATAATAGTACTTTAAGTACATAATATACTAGTTACTGATAATACGTTAGTTACTGATCAATAGAGAAATAATTTTTTGTAAAATACATATTTTGCAGTATTTGTTGAATTTGGTTCTCGTTTATCACGTGGTTAAACATTTTTAATATTAAGGGTTGTTGAAATGAAGCACTTGGTTGGTTTCATGATTGTATACTATTTATTCCGACTGGTCCATTCTTAGATAATGATGTAAAAATCGGAATAAATAGTTATTAGCATCTGGATCACTCTTGCTTGTTGCTTCTTGAAAATCGTCACTCCTACTTCGCAGTAATATACTCTTCATCTGAGTCAATCGAGGAACCGATCGAATGCTTATGGCCAGCTTGTTTACAATATTAAAATTGATTACCCTCAATACAGAGCCGCTTTTCAAGCTGAATATTATAATTAGAAAATCCTGATCAATAACTAGATTTCAATTCTTCCGATATTTTTGAAAATCGGAAATTGAGATACCGCCGGCCATCTCTTATTAAATAGTCAACTTAAAAAAATGGTAGCCAATCTGTTTTAAAATCCACTTCATATTATGTATAATTATATTGTCAAAGACAAATGTATTATTTATTGGGGCTATTGATGGCCGGTTCCCAGCAGGAATAAAAAAATTGCATTGTGATAAAGATGTTTATAAAACCACTAGAAAACGGCAATATTATTCAAGAGGATTTTGCGAAAAAGATTTTGGAAAACTATACCGGTTACTACACAGATTACCATTACATGACTAACCCTTTCTAATAATTTAAGTACTATAAAATGAATATAGTTTCTTACTACATTCTCTAACAAATAAATTTAAAATTATATTTATTCATGAATAAATCATTTCATGATTTTTTTCATACTTCAAGTCCGAAATGTTCAATGAGCCTAAAAATCTAAAATATAAATTATATTATTTGTGAAATCATAGACACGTTACACGTTACTTTCAGCACAATACAATTATTTCGCTCAAAAATGGTTTCAAATGATATCAATTTGATACATTTTATTATAAAAAATATTTAATGTGATTAAAATAGCATGCAACCCTCCATGGAAATTTATTTGCATCTTAAGATATAGTCAGTGGCGTAGAGTAGGGGCCGCAGCCAAAAAAGGCTTTTAACACGCACGTTTTGGGAGCGTTATCCCTAGGAAATACTAAATAAGATAACAGAGCAACACGCTGCAAGGATATTCCGTCAATATCGTACAATTTGTATAAAACCATTCATGCTTCCTTGTCAGATGTCATCTATGAATCTGCATGGAGAGTGATGAAAGAAGCCGCAATAGAGGAAGAAATAGGGGGGGGGGGAGAATTGTTATTTTTAAGACTTCGAAATAAATACTGGACCATTCGTGCAAGGGCGGAAAATACATTAGAAAAACCCGCTGATCACAAATGTATCGAGTATCGGGTTAAAATATAATCGGCTTATCGGTGACGAAGACGGCAATGTCTATAGAAAACTGCTGAAATGGACCTTAATTTTCAATTAAAAAAATGGAATGTAAGAATCGGAAAGGATCATTGGGACAATACAATTTGCTCAATCCATGTCATTTCATACCCACCACATTGGCTAAACGAGTCACCTCTCTTAGGCGTGTCCGCAGAGGAACATTGGGAATGTAATCTAGTGACCACAGTTTCTGAATCTGACATAATCTGTCAAACATGACAGTGTACTATCAATGTATTTCTTAATTTGTTCTTTGGAAAGCATTCGAACGTTAAGGGTTGTTGAAAGAAGCTTTTTTTTTATTAATTTTGGTCCTCTAAGAAATATTTAGTGAGCATCTGTGAAGCGTAAACACTTTGCATTGCTGTTTTCGAGGTTTGAAAAATTGACGATTCAAAAATTTGATTTTCATCGTTTTAAAAAGGTATTGCCGGAGCTGAGGGGCGATATTGAGGGATGCCACCCGAATTTAAAATTTCAGGATTCTCCGAAGATCATATTAAAGTCGAAAGTTTGTTGATGCTATGAAAATTATGGGAGCCGCAGATCGGGGTTGTTTTGGTCTTTGGCACCTCGTTGTGGCTGACGGGGTGACCAAAATGTTAACAAATTTTGATAATCTGTTTCAAATAGGATGCTTATGCTTAATGATTTCTCAAAGTTTCATTGTTCTAACCCTCACGGAAGGATCTTTGTTTGATATTGATTTTTAGGGGAAAGATTTTCAACATTCCCAAACAACAATAATGCATATCTCGGTTAATAACTGCGCGATTTCAAAACTTCAAAATATTTTCTCCCAACACACAATAGCGTAATTATAATCCGTCGTTAGATCTGTGATTTAAAAAGAAAAAAAAATGTTTTGAAGCTTCTTTCCGACTTTGCATTTTAGGATTTTGGACAGTTTTGAAATGTAGCTGGTTGTGCAGTGGTGCGATTTCAGATCGGACAAAAAAATGTTGTTCCCCGCTACTTAATTTCGCTTCTCCCTTTCGTTTACACCGTCATAACTCGAAAACTAAATATTGAATCGAAAATCAGATCAGATTTTTAATTTTCAGAAAAAAAAATGAAAAAATCTTCAAAACATCCTCAGAAAATAATTGAAAATCGACTGTACATCCTAAACGGTGACACCCACGTAAAAATATCTCTTACCTTTTCGACGTAGAATGTAGTTCTAAATCACCTGCTCAATTTTTTTTTTCGTGGAGTTAAACATTACCGCTCTAGAATTTTTTTATTGAAATCGGGGGTGGTTTTCTTTGAATAACTCCTCGAGGGTTAGAGCTATCGAAAAAGTTCAAACATAAAATGTTGAAAAGAGTCCGTTCTACTATGAAACTCTATGAAAATTGGTTGCTTCTGAAAGCGTCCAAAATGTCTCCTCCAGGGAGGAGATAGATTTGGCACAATCCTCTGCATCTTCAAAAATCGCCCTGGGGTTCAGGGGTGACTTGGGGTGACTTGGAGCTTTGGTTCCTGGACGGGCCCCGGCGCCCATCCGAAAAAAAAAATAATAAAAAAATGAGAGGGTAGCAACCCCTAATGTGAAGAATTGAATGTAGGGGTTGAAATTTTGGGGATTGTATTTTTTATTGTTTTTCGATTTTTCGTGGAAATTTCAACATCCTATATACACCCGTTCTCGAGATATAGTATTTCGAGGCTTACGCTTACTTGGTAGTAAAATTATCAAACAATAAGACCATGTTTCGGCTCTGCATTCAATAATGTGCAATAATTTACGAATTACATTTTGTAAATAATCATTTTTATCCGTTTGCTGTAGTATTCACTGATATTCCAATGAAAATAATAAAATAGTACGGAATGAATAACCAAATTGTGGGTAAACTACTGGATATGCTATTATAATTTAAACACTATATTATTAACGAAAGTCCATGCCACTTGTTTCATTTTTTTAAATGAAATAAAATCATGTGTAAAATGGCTAAATCGAAGATCGAATTAGCACAAATATTGTACATATTTAACTTGTAATATATCAACAATTTACAGTTTTTGCAAATAAATAAATAATAATTCACCAAGTGTCATCTTTTAACTTTCTATTCGTGAAATTTCAATATTTCAGTATGGTTATTGTAATGACCACGGAAAAAATGCGAAGGTATACTCGACAAAAAACGCACCAATAATTCAAACCAACCCAAGACTCTAGCAGGACTCTATCGTTCGGCTACATTCGTACGGTTTTCCGCTTCTCCGGTATAAGTGGCGAAATTGATAAAAAACTTTGCTGAGTGATCATCACGTGACATCTTGACTGGCGGTTCCTATTGGTTATTGTCGAGTGCGTGGCCGGACTAAGTTAATTTCAGAATTATCGCATTGTCATTCAGGGTTGCCAGATATCAAGTACGCAGTGTCGCATATCGGTGGACGAAATATCGTCTAAAATCGCTTAAATTGAGGCGTCGCAGTTGATTTTTTTTAAGGGACTTTCTCGAATATTCAAAATTTAGGTGTAACTTAATTATGAATGAGCAAAGAAATTATTTTTGTTGAAATATTATGTTTTTATATCAGTTCTACAAGGACATGAGTAGCCTAAATAAGTCACCTACCGCAAAGGTCATAATTTGATCGCAAACTTACAAAAAAAGTAACCTAAATTGCGATAAATAGCGGTATCTGGCAACGCTGTTGCTATTGTGTCCGCGACGCGACACATCCAAAAGAGATCGGCCCTGTGCAGTGTGCAGTCTCGATTTGCACGTGCATTTGTTTTTACGCGCTGTTTCTCGAATGCGGCAGACTTTACAGTTTAGTCACGAGATAGTTTGAGACTTTTCTAGACTCGCTCACTTGTAATAAATATAACAGGCACGAGATCGTGGTACGATCTGGGTGTCAGTTTATGTGAATGTGAGTTTTGATTTCTGTTCGCATATTCGCCTATTTCTTCCGGAGCTAAGTAGTAAATAGTAAATATTGTGTTTTAAGTGATAAACAATAACAACTACGTACCTGCTGCGGTCGTAAAGTGAATTTATTATCGGCATCAAATGGATATCGGGAAATTTTTTCAAAAACTTAAGTTAAGTTACATTATCTACTTCGTACATAGCGATTTTATAAGGGATAACAAAAAAAATCGTGTTTTATATTTTCTAATGTTCTATGCTGGGTGGCCATTTTTACTTTCTCCGTGGGAGAAGGTATTGTTTTCATCCAAAATCCGAAATTTTAACGTAAATATCTGTATGAGGTTGTTTCCCCAACGAATCCGATCATTTGTGGAAAATGTCTGTTTGTGTGTAGTGTGTGTCCACCTGCGCGGAGAAAGTTACATGATGGCCACCTCAAAATTTTTCAATAGACACAAATGAGATTTATTTTTCAGAAAATACACTTAAGAGGAAAAAGGGTCGAGACAGCAGTAGTGGAAGTGGAAGCGATCATAACCATGACAACACTGAAGTGCCAGGATTATTTAAAGGTCACTGTGACATCGGACAAGTCGGACAATCACCAAATTCTACAGCAGTACCTGCCCCTGTCGATTATTCTCCGTCAACATCTCAACAAACTTGTGTCAATCCCGAACTTACAATAAATGATGGCTGTCACGAAAATGATCTTGGTCGTTATGTTGGGCTGGCTACCCAGTTAACAGTGGAAAAGAAGAAGGATTTGTTAGAAAATCCCTGGGTTCCACCAAGGAATTACGATTTTGAAACTGATGCAAGTCATTTGATAAGAAAATTCAATCATACTTGGTTAAATCAATATGAACCATGGCTAGTATATTCCAAGCGACTAAAAGGTGCATTTTGCAAGCACTGTGTACTGTTTCCTCCCGTCACTGGCACTGTTAGAGGAGTTTTAGGATCACATATGATCAGGTCATTCACAAAATTTAATAATATGCACGAATACTGCCGAAATCATGCCACCACCAACCTCCACCTATCTGCAACAGCTGCTGCAAAGGCTTTTCTTCAAAATATACCTGTGGATGTTCAACTGCAAAGTGGCCACGAAAAGAAATCGAAGAAAACAGGCAAATATTGTCATCAATTCTTTCTTGTATAGTATTTTGCGTTATACATGATTTGCCTCTTAGAGGAAAAGAAGCAGATGGAGGAGTTTTATTAGATTTATTGAATTTACGAATCGATTCTGGCGATAAAAAACTGAAGACTCATCTGGAAAAGTGTTGCCGTAATGCAGTTTATACGTCGCCAAAAATACAAAATGAATTAATTTCTTTATGTGGCGAAGTTATTAGGGAGAGTATAATAAGTGATGTTAAAAAAACGCTGGCTTACGCGGTCTTAGCTGATGAAACAGCGGATATAGCTGGGAAAGAACAGCTATCAATTGGCTTGCGGTTCTACGATGAATGCAAGAGGATAATCCGAGAAGAATATGTAGGTTTTGTTTTGTGGAACTAAAGGCACAAGATGCCTCATCAATCGCTGAAGCAATTGACAATTTTTTGATTAGCTGTAATCTATCACCAGAATATTGCTTAGGATTGGGTTTCGATGGCTGCTCTATAATGGCAGGCAAAGAGGGTAGTGTACAAGCAATTTTAAGGAAGAAATATTCTCGAGCATTATATTTTCATTGCTCAAGCCACAAACTAAATCTTGTAGTGAACGATTCAAACGAGATACCGGAAATTAGAAATACTATTGCCACTATAAAGGACACAATAAACTTTTTCAGAGAATCAACTGCTCGTAGGAATTGCGCTCCCAATCTATCACGAATGTGTGAGACGAGATGGTCGGGAAAATATAAATCAATCCGAAAATTTTCTCAAAATTTCCCAGAACTTGTAAAAGCGCTGGAAAAATGATCCACAGAAGGAAACTATGCTTCAAGAAAATCTGCATTTTAGATTCATTCAGCGGTTACAAAACCAGTGTTTATCGTTGCCTTAGTTACAATAGCAAAATACTCGGTAGTTTTGGAACCAGTAGTTAACGCCTTGTAAGCAAAGACCATGGATTGCTGTGGGGGAACACATTACAAGAATCCTTGAAGTACTCAAAAGAGACCGTCAAGAAGCAGACCGAATCACTGACCAATTACTCAAAAAAGCGCAAGACATTTCAATGGAATTGGAAATAGAAATTTCTGTCCCACGTTTTGCTCTAAACCAAAAACACAGGAGCAATCCTCCATCAGACAATGATAATGAATACTGGCGACGTTCACTTATTATTCCTTATCTTGATTAATTTACGTCATCGTTAAATATTCGATTTTCCAAGAAAATACCCCAGCTTTTGCTTTAACAAAACTACATCCTAGTATTACAGACTTACAAAAAAACGCAGAAATGTTTCAAGATTTTTATGATTTGGATGACATCACAGGAGAACTTGACCTATGGTATAATTTGTGGACGAAGAAGGATTTACCTAAAGATAAATTACCTGTTTAAGGAAATCAATATTTTCTTCCCCGCCTTGAGAAAAGCAGTCTTAATTTTGAGCACCATTCCATGCACTACGGCGACCGTCGAACGATCATTCAGTACGCTTCGAAGAGTGAAGACCTGGCTTAGGAGCACTATGGGAGAGACAAGGCTGACTGAATTATGCTTGATGAGCGTACATCGGAATTTTGTGAAAGAAAACCGTGGAATGGTGGAAACGAAAGTAATGGATACATTTTCAGCAAATCCGAGAAGATTATTATTAATATAAAAATTTAATTAAGCACAGTTTATTAAAATCCTTAAATTTATTTTGATTTTTTTTTATAAAAACGGTCTCAGTTGTAGCATGGCATGTCTAGTAATTAATACAGTTTCTCGGTAGTTTTCAGTTCCCCATTCTTTCCTCGAAATAAATATGAGCTGCAGATTCAGGAAATCCCAAATATGAAAAAATCGGTTGGCGTACACCGCTCCATTAAAAAAGATTCCCCCGTTCAAAAACTGTTTACCCCTCATGACTTCATTTTGGAAATTTATTTAACACACAACGTTGATCGGCAACAACTGCTTAAAAAACTTTGTAGTAGATTTATGTCCACTTGCACTGCAGCACTTAATCATGATTAAATATTAATCATGATTAACTTTAATCAGAGTATTTTGTTGCACCGTCGGCTTGTTAAGTATCCAACGACTACGGAGTATTAATATAGATAGCACACGTTTTTCTAGGGAGCCTAATTTATTTTTTGGTTGTTTTACGTCGTACTATTAAGAACAGTGGCAACAAATGCATATATTATATTTCTTATTTCGTGAACCTGTGAGCAAAGCAATTATATTCGTGTATTCGTGTATTCGCGAGTTTTGACCATCTTAATTTTTAATTTAAGACACGTAATGCAACAATATATACAGGGTGTCCGAAAAGTATGGAATATCCCGTATAGCTTAGTAAATATCCACTTTAGAGAAAAAAGTTTTAAATAGAAGTTATTTGACACTTGGTTATCCTCCACCTTGGATATATCAATTTTATGTTTTGCTATAAACAAAAGCGCAACGAATAACACTTACATTTTTTTAAATGACAAGGCACATATTTTTTATACTCATATGATAGAGTTTTTTTTTCTCTTTTCAACGACATAAAACTTGATTACCTTTATTACAAAAAAATCAATAAAAAGAAAATATCTTGGATATTTATTTTTTGTAATATCAAATTGTTTAACAAATGAGTAATGTAATTAAACTAAACTTACAGGAAATATTCAAAGTGTAAACCATTCATGATTTGACAGTGGTAAATTCGGTTTCTAAATACTGCATGTGCGATTTGATCAATGAAATGAAAATAAATATCCAACATTTTCTTATTTTTCTTTAAATTTTTCTTATGTAAAGGTAATCAAGTTTTATGCCGTTGAATAGAGAAAAAAACTCTTTCAAATGAGCATAAAAAATATGTGGCTTGTCATTTAAAAAAATGTAAGTGTTATTCGTTGCGCTTTTGTTTATAGCAAAAAATAAAATTGATATGCCCAAGGTGAGGTATAACTTCTATTTAAAACTTTTTTCTCTAAAGTGGATATTTACTGCGCTATACGGGATATTCCATACTTTTCGGACACCCTGTATATAATTCGATAGTATCACATTTTTAAAAAGAACATTAAAGTGGGTCAATTCTTGTTTTCAGGGTACATTTTTTTCTAATTCTATGTTCAATTCTAAGAAAAAAGTCAATGGGACCACCATAGATCTACGGTAAATTTTGAGCCAAATTAATTTTGATTGATTTTACTGCAGCTGGTTACCACCAGGATTTCGCATGTTTATGTTCTAACTGATTTTAATTTTGCTTTATCCTTCTTGTATGTTTCGTATAACATTTTTCTAATGTTTTGCTGTATTGTCTTTTGTAGTTTTGTATTCAAGTACAGAGCGACAAGAAGTGCATATATGCCTTGTCATGATCGTTACATTTAGTTCAGCGTGAAATTTAATAGAAATTGCTTTGAATTAAATGTTAAAGAAAACAATACACTTTATGTAAGTTTTTAACATTCTTTAACATTCAATCCAAACGCGAAGCTGCACTGATGAGAGATAAATCTCGAAACGCGTCTGCAGATGGCTATTTACTTAATTTTTACATATTTTAGAATTCAGTTTTATAGTTAAAATTTTCAAATTCAATTTAGTTTCATTTTTAAGTTAGTTCTGTGCGTAGAAATAAACCATCTTAAACCAATGTTATTTAGCTAGTAGTACTAGTAATAACATGCAAATATCTTTTGTATCATTCAATATCCGGCGTGGCACTAGCCAGGGAAGTAGTTGTTTCAATAAATTATTTGATTGTAGTCTTAGTAAGAAGTGTTGTATTTTAAATATGTTCTTCGTTTTTATAATAAATAAATAAAAGTATTTCCAACTTTTATATGAACTTTTTCTTTAAAAAGTTCAGAATAGATAGAGAAAAGATTGTAGCGCCCCCTGAACGGTGAATAATAGAAACACGCTTAATACCTCAAAAGAAAGCTAATGTTGTTCTTAAAAATAAAGAGCCTTTTGTTCAAATTGAATATTTTATTATATGGGGATTACCTGACTAGTTTACCAAAAAAAGACCCGTTTGGCAGGTAAAAAGAAGGGTGCATCTAATTTCTATTCTAGGGATGGTGATTTTACTTCAGCGTACAACCGACCTTTTATTTATTCCGTTTAGTTTCTGAAGTGCCTTTGAGCTGGTTAGATCGAACAATTATCTAGTGAAGATATTTTAACCTTTTTTTTTTAATTTTCCAAGTGTATGTGTTATTGTTTTTATAAGTATTATGGTATTATTTTAAAAGACATTTGAAAACATTTTATTGAAATTAAAGTTTGTAATATATTTTTTTTTCATTTTTCAAGTTAACTGTTATTTACCTATTGGACTCTGAAATGGCATCCACATCAGGTGTACAAAGCCGGACCAAGGATAAAATATTTCTTGTGGGCTATCCCATTCACCAGATCACCGGTTGTAAACTACCCTCAAATCGTCAAGTTTTGTGTGCTTTATTTTATAATTTACGTACTGTGAAATTAACTGTAAGAGAATCAGCAAAACTTGCCATACGAGAAGTGTTCATTTTTTGAGAGAAAGCTCGAATCCCGACTAAACATGAGCAAGATGCAATTACTAAGCTGGAAAAACTTCACGCCGAGTGAAGATCTCTTCAAAAAGACCGGAAGAAAACATCGAAAACGGCCAAGAACAAATTTAAACAGTTTGTTGAAAAGTTGGATGATCTCTTTGATATTGCTCAACAAGATGCCTTGGCTCTGATGAAATCGTAAGAAGATAAGGCGTTTCTCGTAAAACAGAGGCAGAAGGGCCGCCCAGGTTCCATGACTAGAGTGGATCTCAAGTTGTCTCGAGCTGAAGAAATCAAGGCGCAAAAGGAACTTGCAAAAATGAACCAACAAATCCAAGAAGAAACTTTTGATATTGGCGAGTTTTTTTTATTATTATTATTCTAAAAAATAGATAAACAAATAAGTAAATAGTTTTATTATAATTGAAAGAAAATTGTACATGAGAGCATCATTTGGCATCTTTATGAGTGAGTTTATATTTTTTAAATAATACCTGTTGATAATTAGAACTAGGTAATTTAGTACCTATGTATTATTACTATTCTGCTAAAACGACAAGTTTTTATAGTCTTTTTTTCTCTTTATTTTTTTGCTTCTTAGAGACGGATGATGACGACAAGTTCGAAGAAGGAGAAGACGAAGAAGACACTGAAGAGGACAGTATCTACCAGGAGCTTGAGTGCTTGGAGGAAATGGGCATCCCTGAAGAAGCTGTAGAAGATCCAGGACCATCTGAGAGCAAGATGATGAAAGTTTCATTTGCAAGGGGCGTCAAAGAGATTTTAAATATGAAATTGTCCATATTGTTAGATCTATGTAAGGTATCCGACAGAAATGCCACGAGAATTTTAATAGCTACTCTAGAAGCACTAAACGTTGACCCTCTTGAGTACAAAGTCTCGAAAACTTTATTATATTCTAGAAGGCAAATGTTCAGAGAACAATATACTACATTTTTTTTAGATAAAGTAAACATTCCTGAAAAAGAGCCCATGGTTGGCCATTGGGACGCTAAACTTTTACCGGATGTTTTAAAAAATGAACAATGTGAGCAAATAGCTATTGCTATTTCATATGGCGAAAAGGAACAGCTGCTGGGAGTTCCTGTAACAGCAAACAGCTCTGTAGAAGAGCAAGCCGTAGCCGTATATGAATGCCTACAGGAATGGGGTCTTTCCAACACCGTCAAGGCGATGTGCTTCGACACTACAGCATCCAACACGGGAAGACTCAAAGGAGCATGCGTCATATTGGAACAATGTTAGGAAGATAATTGGTATACCTAGCTTGCCGACACCATATCTTGGAAATTCTATTAAGAGGCGTATTCGACACAAAACTGGGAGAGATTCCTCACTGCGTGGCCCAAGATAGACAAATACGACACAGGTATCAGCGACAATGTTATACAAAAGCAGCTAACTCCAGAAGTAATTGCAAATGTTACTGCTAAATTCGAGACCAAATTAACCGAGAGCCACCCCAGAGATGACTACAAGGAGCTGCTGCAGTTGGTTCTCGTATTTGTTGAATCACTAGACGGCAATGTTGTGGGTTTTAGAACTCCAGGAGCCATTTATCACGCTAGGTGGATGGCAAAGGCTATTCACTGCTTAAAAATGTTCATTTTTCGTCGTCAATTTAAGATGTCTAAAGAAGAAGAAAGTTCTGTGCGTGCCATTTCTGTTTTCCCGTTAAAATGTATTGTAAAGCTTGGTTCAATGCTCCAAAAGCTCATCTTGCACCAAAGCAAGATTTAGGTATTTTGCATAGTCTGTTAGACTATAAAGAATGTGACAACAAAATAGCTGAAATAGCCCTGACCAAATTTTCGAATCATTTGTGGTATTTGAATGCAAAGTTGGTGGGATTATCGTTTTTTATCCCACTATTACAGACGATGAAAAGTTGTTAATGGCTAATAAATTGCTCAGTAGCACAGATGAACCATCAGAGCATGCTAGGGTTGTAAATCGAAAAGTTAGGAAAGAAAAATTAAAAGAGGTAGTTGATGGAGGATTGGTAAATTTACTTACCAAAGAAACGTTTACATTCTTTGACCGGTTTAATATAAAAACAGATTTCCTAAGACAACATGCAAACACATGGCCTCAAAATAGTGACTTCCAAGAAGGATTGAAAATTGTCGAAACATTAAAAGTAGTTAATGATATGGCTGAGCGTGGTGTTAAATTAATAACCGACTTTAACGACCTTCTGACAAAAGATGAAGACCAAATGCAATACGTCCTGCAAGTTATAACCAAATGCCGAGCATTATATCCTAACGTTTCAAAAACTACTTTAACAAAAGCTCTAGAATAGATTAGATAACTATGTAAAATTATCAACTCATGTACGTACTACGTCTGTATCTTTTCTGTGTCTGTTTTGTATGTATTATATACCTGATTTTTATATTTTAAAATAAAAAATGTCACTAGACTTATCAGTATTATTTATTTTTTTTATTATATTTCTATTTTAAACTCAAAAATATACCAAAAAAAGCAAAATTTATCACTTAATAACAAAATATACGAAGTATGCTCCTAGTGGTACCAGGTCACGTTTTTGGGGCTAAAGGCTGTTGTAACTCGGTTTGACTTAAAATAACAACAATTATGTATAGAATATAAATTTTGAAGAAATATTAGCTTTCTTTTGAGATATTAAGCGTGTTTTTATTTTTTACCGTTCTGGAGTTATGGCTCCATATGTCAGCTTTTTGGCCAAAAATTTGGATTATTTCAAACTTTGAGCGACGAGCGGCACGGGTTAACGTCGTTTAATCGAGTTCAAATTTCGGCTATCTCAATATCTGGAAAGGGGAATCGTTTTGTGGAGTCCAGACGGCCAAAATTCCGACATCGTTTTTTTGCGGTCGCCCTAATAAACATCCAGATTGAATTCTCCATCCCCAAAAACCCCTATGAATACCTTAACATATAAATATAAATAGGAAATATTTGAAATAAGAACAGAAATCCAAATAAATATTACCACCAGCTGCAGCAAAATCTTGAATTAATTTCGAAATTCACCGTAGACCCTATTTATCCGGATAAAATGTAGGTGACAAGGGGTTAAGCAATGGGTAGTTTTCAGACGAAAGATGGTTGACGAGAGAAGTTTAAGTGAATATTTTTGAATGTACGCCATATTTTTAGGAAGGGTACTGTGGATTCTTTTGTAGTTTGTTTTACCGGAACCATAACTTACCCATTGCTTCTCCCAGTCCCTAAAGGGGGATTTTTTTAATTTCTGCAACGAAATCTGAATATGGTAATTAAACATGGAGCGGAATATTTTTATCATCGTTGCTAGCTTTTGCCAACGAGTCGGCATCTTTATTACCTTTAATCTCGCTATGGGCTTTTACCCATACTATTTTTACGATACAGTGGAGATTATTTAGCTTCTCTATCGCTTACGATTGGTAAAAACAGTTCGGTAATTCATCAATTACAAAGTGGGAGTAGGTAAAGTTATTTATACTTGCAAACGGTTTTGAAATTAATAACGTTTATTTTATCTTTGTTATTGAAATCGATTTTATTAATTTTGGTTTGTTTATCTCGTCCAATAATAATTTCTGGCTTAACGTCCGTTGTTTTCTTATTACTTTAAAAAGAAATGTGTAAAGTTTTATTTATTCTATTCAGTAACGTATTTTGATTTTCTACAGCTACCCTATTTTTCGAGATATGACGTCATCGGCAGTTTTTTTTAAATGGAACACCCTGTATATTTTTACATTTTCAAATAGACACCTTTTTAACAATTACTATGATGTAGAGTTTGGTGGGTGTGCGATTTGTATTTTTTAAATAATAAATAAAGTAATAAAAAATGAAATTTGTGAATTTCGTAAAAAATTTGTTCAACCCTTGAAAATTTTGTTTTATAAATTTTAGAATTTCTCTCAGGGCATGTTGCATTAAAAATATTGCATGTATCTTGCGGAGATCTCTACCAATCTCCAAAACTAACCATCATTAACAACGTATTTTTTTCACGTTGTTAGTTCATCCAAAATTAAATAACAATGTTAATATTTCACATTTCTGACATCTGTCAGTTACAGAAAATATAAAAACACGAAATTGTTTTATCAGAAACACTGAGGTTTGAAAACGTCAACTCGATGTAGAATTACTTTATTTAATATTTAAAAATCCACAAGTCACACACCCACCAAACCATACATCATTGCAATTGTTGTATCCATTCGGAAATGTAAAAATATGTAGGGTGTTCCATTTCAGAATACTGCCGATGACGTCATATCTCGAAAAATGGGGTAGCTGTAGAAAATCAAAATACGTCACTGAATAGAACAAATAAAACTATAAACATTTCTTTTTAAAGTAATAAGAAAACAATAGGCATTTAGCCAAATCAGGTGTTCCGACACATATGCCCAACCCTGTATATGTAAGTTAGCATTTAGTATCCATGTCTACCGCGCATTTATTTCCTCTGTTCTCAATAGTACGACATGAAATAACCAAAGAAGAACTTAAAATCCCTAGAAAAACTTGTTCAGCCGCCGCCGACCGTGCAACCTGATGAAATACCCTGATGAAAGTTAATCATGATTTAAATTTAATCATGTCTATAAATTCCTCTCAAAAATTCCTCCCAGATTAAAATCCAACAAGCCTTTCCTCTGCCAGTTGAACTAGAACAAAATGTTCCCCAAAAATCCCATTTTCTCTAATTTTATACAACCACTTACTGCCCGGTCCCGGCTTCCCACGGGAATTGTAAAGGGTGTCCCAAAAAGGTCGTCGGATTTAAATTTGCCGCCATTCTGTTAATACAAGTTGTACGGTGACTTTTTTTGACAGTTGTCACGTACATACCACGCGATTTAGGAATATGGAGAAGTATTCAAACGAACAACGTTTAATTATTGTAAAAACACATTACGAAAATGATGAAAGTTTTGCGAAAACAGTTCTCCAATTACTTCAAGTTTTCGGTCGCAAAATGCGCCAAATGAATCGAAGCGTTTAATTTGAGAACAAATTTACGCTGATGGATCAAAAGATCATTGTTCGTCGTCGTCCTTGTCGGTCACTCGAAAATATAGCCACAGTAAGGAAATCTGTGGCTGAGAATCCAGGAACTACCATTCGGCATTGTGGTCAAGAATTAAACATTTCCAGAAGCACTATGCAACAAATTTTGGTAAAAGTTCTGCATTTGCACGCGTACAAGGTTCAGTTAGTGCAAGAAATCAAGCCAAGAGACCATGATTTAGAAATGATTATACAGAAAATGAACTAAAAAATCATTTGAAAAACTACTTCAAGAACGTAAATTTTGTTTTAGAAACAATTGAAAGAGTAGATCGATGGTCAGACCAAAAATATAAATGTTTTAAGATTGGAGTACCTGAATCAGATATGGAAACTATTAATAAACCGGATATTTGGCCAGCAGGGATTAAAATCAGTCCCTTTAAGTTTTTTCGGAAAAACAGACAACCATTCCAACATAGACAAGGAAGGGAAATATAATGATAATGAATTTAGAGTTCTACATCAAAACATAAGAAGTCTACTCAATAAAACTGACGAAATAGAATGTTCTATTGCAAATGAAAAACCGCATATACTGTGCTTAACAGAAACTTGGAGTAAGGAAAGCAATGTAAATTACATGCACGTAAATGGCTATCACAAAATAGGCTACTATTCTAGAAAATCTCAACAGCATGGAGGAGTAATGATACTAGCTGATAAGACATATGCGTGTAAAGAAGATACCAAACTAAATCACCTACAGGTAGAGTCGCATATCGAATTTGTAATATGTGCGACAGCAGTAAAATCGAGGAAAATTGGCATTTTAGCCTTGTATCGTCCGCCAACTGGAAATATTCATATATTTTTTAATAACATTACAGCATTACTTACATACATGTGTAAGACATATGACAATGTTATACTCTGTGGAGACCTTAACATCAACCTGTTGGTAAACACAGTAGAAACAAAAATGCTATGTGATATTTTTATGTCATTCGAGCTGATTAATAAAATAAGGGAGCCAACTAGGATTCAAGCAACAGATCGGGGATTAACAATCTCTCAAATAGACTATATGGTGACCAATATAATACATAGGTTTTCATGTAAAAATATTAATTTAAATCTATCCGACCATCTCGCCCAAATATTATGTATTAAAAATCCAATCGAAAAACATACCGAATATTCTAAACCAGACAAAAAATACATACGACGAATAAACCTACACAGTATCCATGAATTAGCGACCCGGTTAAAAAGTGTTTCATGGAATGAAGTCCTAACAAACGACGTGGATTCCGCGTTTAATAAATTTAGTGAAGAATTCTTACATCAGTACAATATAGCATGCCCTAAAAAAGACACAGTATGTAAAACGAAAGTAAACAACTGGGTAAATAATGAAGTTAGGAATTCGAGCGAACAACTAAAAATATCATTTAAGATAATGAGGCAAATGGGGTCAGTTGAAGCTAGAGACAAATATAAAAGGGAAAAACGAGCCCATAAAAAATTAATTCAATGCACCAAAAAATGTTTTTATGACCAAACCGTCCTAAGTGCTCATAATATGCAACATAAAATTTGGGAATTAGTTAACGAAGAACTAGGCAGAACTAAAAGTACAGAATCTATTAAAATTAAGGATGATCATGGCCTTCCCTTATCAGATCCGAAGAAAATTGCTGATAGTTTTGGTAACTATTACTCAACTGTGACAGAGTTAAAATTAAATAAACACTTTAATAATAACATATCGAAGGAGTGTACAACATCAAAACACGAACATCAGACCATGTTTTTAGAACCAACAACTCCAGCAGAAGTAATAAAAACTATTATGAGTATGAAAAATAAAAATAGTGTCGGAAATGACGAAATCCCAGCAAAGGTTATAAAAGGTGTAGCATGTGAGATTGCCGAACCACTTACATATATAATTAACCTAGCATTCAGCACAGGTAAGTTTCCTAGCAAACTTAAACTCTCTAAGATTGTGCCCATTTTCAAAAAAGGTTGCAAAATGGAAAAAGAAAATTATCGTCCCGTATCCATACTGTGTTGTTTCTCAAAAATCATTGAAAAAATTATTGCGTTAAGGTTATGGGACTATCTAAAGAAATTTAATATAATGACGCAACATCAACACGGCTTTAGGGAAAAAAGATCAACGGAAACCGCAACCTTTGACGTACTAGAAGAAATTACGAAACATGTGGACAACGGAATGTGTGTAAGTGGCCTTTTATATGACTTCTCGCGTGCGTTTGACACTATAGACGCGGATTTTGTGCGCGACAAACTATATGCGATCGGTGTTCGCGGAAGTGTCCTAGAGCTAATTATTTCATTCCTCTCGGACCGATTCTTATATGATGACGTACAAAACACGGCATCCGAAATCTATGGTCTATCCAAGGGAATTGTGCAGGGATCTACGCTGGGACCGCTCCTGTTTAAACTCTACATCAATGATCTCGAGCAGTACATCAGCGAAGGTTACATGGTCAATTTTGCGGACGATACAACAATTATATTATCAGCACCCTCTTAAAGTGAACTAGAAGAAAAAATCCTTATAACAAATGAGCAAATGAGTAAATGGTGTTCTCGAAATAATTTAATATTAAATAGCGAAAAAACTGTCAACATTCAATTCTACAATAGAAAGGCACCAAGCCACCCTATGAATAACTCATCATTTAGCACAAAAATTCTCGGGAGCTATTTAGATGACAATTGCCCTCATTTACTTATTAACCAATGAAATCGAATAAAGTTGATGAGATGAGCCAATAAAATTCTAATTACGATGCGTAACAGACCACGCTGCATGTTATGCGTGGCAATTAACCCTGGGTGGTATCTAATCAGATAATCTCTCATGTTGGTATTGCCTAGCAACGCGTTGGTTCATTTTCTATAACGTATAAAACGTCAGTTATTGCCGGACTTTTAAGCAATTTGCTCCTGAATTCGATCTATTTGTATTTTCCGGTGAAGTGTTAGTGCTTTCATAAGTAACAGTATTCATAGGCATTTCTCAAAATCTTGGTAAGCTCATTTTTACTACAATTATTATGGCGCAGATTAATACACGTCTGACACTTGGCGTCACTAAATTTAATTTTTCAAATTAAGAAGTGTGAATTTTCTGTTCGGCCAATTGTCTTCTCGAATCTAACTCGTGACTGATTTTTCCTAGGCAATTATTAGCGTCTGGATCACTCTTGCTTGTTGCTTCTAGAAAATCGTGATCCTACCGCTAATAATTGCCGGCAAAATCATAGGCACTCGTTATATTACTGTTGACAATCTGTCATGGCATTCACAAATTGATCATGTGTCAGGAAAATTAAATACGGCATTTTTTGCTCTATTGAAACTACGCAACAAATTCTCAACTGAACGACTGTTGAGTATATACTATGCTCTAGTATATCCATACTTAAGCTATAACATTTTAGTATGGGGTAGAACAAATCTAAGAAGGATATTTATCTTACAAAAACGTATAATAAGGATCATTTTTAACCTCAAAAATAGGGAGTCATGCCGGGATACTTTTAGAAAAAACAACATTCTTACAGTAGCATCTATTTATATCTTAAAATGTGCAGTACATGTTTGGGATAATAAAGATAGCTTTATACAAAATGGAGAACTACACAGATATAACACGAGACACAGAAATGACATACGTACAACATCCCATAAAACCACATTATACGAAAAGTCGGCTAAATATTCTTGTGCACAAATCTATAACAAGTTACCGAAAAGCATAAAAGAATGCATTTGCAAAGACATATTCAAAACAAAACTTAAAATATTTCTTGTAAACAAATGCTACTACAGTTATTCTGAATTTATGATCGATCTAGAGGTTTCATAGATACTGAATATATATATATTTTATTTTTCTAATTTCAAAGGTGCCTCTATACCTTAATATATTTTAATAGGAATGACAATGTAATGGCCTCATCTTACTGTGAGTTATCCATATACAAATTTTTAAAATGTCTGTTCTGTACTTGTATTTCTGTGTAACTATATACGTAATGATAAAGATCTTATTATTTAACCGTATCTGATTTTAATATGTGTTTTTAATCTATTTATAATAATTGTAAACATATTATTCCATGCATGTATAATACCGAATATGAACAATGAACATGAACAATGTACAACATACTATTATATTAGTTAACGACCATTTTTAACCGACGAGAAGTTAGCCACGACTTTCCAGCCACGGATTTTGGCGCCTCCACCATCAGCCGAATTCTAACAAATTTATTTAAATGTTATTTATCTGAAAGATTGAATTAAAACGTATTAAGCGACATTCAATAAACAATTTATAATTATAAGTATTCGATCTTAATTAAAATTGGCGACGATTTAAATTTTTGTGGTTGGCCACAGATACGCGCGAGACAAAAAATTCTATAAGTGCCGTTTGGCGCTAGATATTTTTAATATTTTAACACAGATGTGTTAATAAACATCTAATAAACAATTTAAGCTAATTTGTTTATAGTAGTCTTCATAAATGGCGACGTGAGAGGCCAGCCACGGATCCGCGGAGACAAAAAATTTCATAACTGCCGTTTGGCGCTAGATACTTTTAATATTTTAACACAGATGTGTTAGTTAGCATCTAATAAACAATTTAAGCTAATTTGTTTATAGTAGTCTTCATAAATGGCGACGTGAGAGGCCAGCCACGGATCCGCGGGGACAAAAAATGTCATAACTGCCGTTTGGCGCTAGATATTTTTAATATTTTAACACAGATGTGTTAGTTAGCATCTAATAAACAATTTAAGCTAATTTGTTTATAGTAGTCTTCATAAATGGCGACGTGAGAGGCCAGCCACGGATCCGCGGGGACAAAAAATGTCATAACTGCCGTTTGGCGCTAGATATTTTTAATATTTTAACACAGATGTGTTAATTAGCATCTAATAAACAATTTAAGCTAATTTGTTTATAGTAGTCTTCATAAATGGCGACGTGAGAGGCCAGCCACAGATCCGCGGGGACAAAAAATGTCATAACTGCCGTTTGGCGCTAGATATTTTTAATATTTTAACACAGATGTGTTAATAAACATCTAATAAAGAATTTAAGCTAATTTGTTTATAGTAGTCTTCATAAATGGCGACGTGAGAGGCCAGCCACGGATCCGCGGGGACAAAAAATGTCATAACTGCCGTTTGGCGCTAGATATTTTTAATATTTTAACACAGATGTGTTAATAAACATCTAATAAACAATTTAAGGTAATTTGTTTATAGTAGTCTTCATAAATGGCGACGTGAATGGCCAGACACGGATCCGCGGGGACAAACAATTTCATAACTGCCGTTTGGCGCTAGTTATATTTGATATTTCAATTCGGGTGTCTTAAGAAACACCTAATTAACAATGTAAAACCTTTTATTAATAGTGTCGACGTAAATCATTTTTGAAATCATTGGTGCGTGACAAAAAAATCCATAAGTGGCGTTTGGCGCTGGTTATTTTAGAAATTTTAATTCTGGTGTCCTAAGAAACACCTATTGAACAATTTCTGATAATTTATTTGTAGTAGTCTTTAAAAATCGCGACGGAAGTAAGGGACGTATCCACCAGAGAAAAAAATCAAAAATTCATACATATGATAGTTTTAAATAAACTGTTTACGTAATAATTTTTGAAATAACCATTTTTAACTCTCGTTCAAAATTTAAACAAGGTCAAATTATGCAATAAAATGTCGGTGCTTCAGAATAGTAGGTACCAGTTGAGATTGCATTTTTTATTAGAAAGTCACATTAATTCATTAACCAAAAGTATCTTTTAAAAACTAACAAATTTGGCAAACTTCACACACATAACATGAATTAATTTCTGTAAAAATACATGATTTATGGTAAAAATAACCGCAAATATGGCATTCGGTATCAGTAGTATACCCCCCACAATTTCTACAGTTATGTTTTGTCATAGTGGACGAGTTTAAAATTATTGTTTTTAAATATTCCCTATATAATTGAGGATTGAAATTGGTTGACATTTTAATATTGCGGAGTATACATTCGCAATAATACAAAATGTAGACACCACAATTCCAACTGTCATTTTGTGTTGGATATGTTACATTTTTGGCAAGTTTGATGTTTTTTGAAATTATATGTTTCATTTTATGCCAGTATAAATTTTGATGGTGACTTTTTGTTGACATTGGATCATAAAATTGTAAGCCTTCAGGATTTTTATAAATCATCATCCAATGATTTTTATTAAAAATTGGCATAATGCAATGCGAGTTACTTATTTGTTCCTCTTCTCTCAGGATTGAACTGGCCTCATTTTCTAAAAACACACGTATTGAAGAATTATGCTGTGAAAAAATGTGTAGTACATAATCAATGGCAAAATTATCTAACCACATATCTGTTGTATTTATATTTATGTCAATGGTACTGTAGCTGCTATAATAGATCTTCTCTTGGCCGTGCATACTAACAACGTAGTCTGTTGTAGATTTGTTTACATCTTTAAATTGAATTAATTCGTAAAAATTCTCAACAATAGGGTTAGTTGCTTCTAGGCTTTTTTGTTCTTGGAATTTTTTTTTGGTGAAGGCATTTTTGAAATAAGAGTGGGTATTTTTTATTCTTTTGTTCCAACTCTCTTCAGGTTCCGGACTACACATTGCTTTTCTTTTCCTCGCACAACGCTCCCTTGGTATTTCATATTTTATTTCTCTGTGGGCAGAAACAACGTATCTTCTCACATGCCTTACAAAACGAGAGCTACTACTACTATAAACAAATTAGCTTAAATTGTTTATTAGATGTTTATTAACACATCTGTGTTAAAATATTAAAAATATCTAGCGCCAAACGGCAGTTATGACATTTTTTGTCTCCGCGGATCCGTGGCTGGCCTCTCACGTCGCCATTTATGAAGACTACTATAAACAAATTACCTTAAATTGTTTATTAGATGTTTATTAACACATCTGTGTTAAAATATTAAAAATATCTAGCGCCAAACGGCAGTTATGAAATTTTTTGTCCCCGCGGATCCGTGGCTGGCCTCTCACGTCGCCATTTATGAAGACTACTATAAAAAAATTAGCTTAAATTGTTTATTAGATGTTTATTAACACATCTGTGTTAAAATATTAAAAATATCTAGCGCCAAACGGCAGTTATGACATTTTTTGTCCCCGCGGATCCGTGGCTGGCCTCTCACGTCGCCATTTATGAAGACTACTATAAACAAATTAGCTTAAATTGTTTATTAGATGTTTATTAACACATCTGTGTTAAAATATTAAAAATATCTAGCGCCAAACGGCAGTTATGAAATTTTTTGTCTCCGCGGATCCGTGGCTGGCCTCTCACGTCGCCATTTATGAAGACTACTATAAACAAATTACCTTAAATTGTTTATTAGATGTTTATTAACACATCTGTGTTAAAATATTAAAAATATCTAGCGCCAAACGGCAGTTATGACATTTTTTGTCCCCGCGGATCCGTGGCTGGCCTCTCACGTCGCCATTTATGAAGACTACTATAAACAAATTAGCTTAAATTGTTTATTAGATGGTTATTAACACATCTGTGTTAAAATATTAAAAATATCTAGCGCCAAACGGCAGTTATGAAATTTTTAGTCCCCGCGGATCCGTGGCTGGCCTCTCACGTCGCCATTTATGAAGACTACTATAAACAAATTAGCTTAAATTGTTTATTAGATGTTTATTAACACATCTGTGTTAAAATATTAAAAATATCTAGCGCCAAACGGCAGTTATGACATTTTTTGTCCCCGCGGATCCGTGGCTGGCCTCTCACGTCGCCATTTATGAAGACTACTATAAACAAATTAGCTTAAATTGTTTAGTAGATGTTTATTAACACATCTGTGTTAAAATATTAAAAATATCTAGCGCCAAACGGCAGTTATGACATTTTTTGTCCCCGCGGATCCGTGGCTGGCCTCTCACGTCGCCATTTATGAAGACTACTATAAACAAATTAGCTTAAATTGTTTATTAGATGCTAACTAACACATCTGTGTTAAAATATTAAAAATATCTAGCGCCAAACGGCAGTTATGAATTTTTTTGTCTCCGCGGATCCGTGGCTGGCCTCTCACGTCGCCATTTATGAAGACTACTATAAACAAATTAGCTTAAATTGTTTATTAGATGTTTATTAACACATCTGTGTTAAAATATTAAAAATATCTAGCGCCAAACGGCAGTTATGACATTTTTTGTCCCCGCGGATCCGTGGCTGGCCTCTCACGTCGCCATTTATGAAGACTACTATAAACAAATTAGCTTAAATTGTTTATTAGATGTTTATTAACACATCTGTGTTAAAATATTAAAAATATCTAGCGCCAAACGACAGTTATGACATTTTTTGTCCCCGCGGATCCGTGGCTGGCCTCTCACGTCGCCATTTATGAAGACTACTATAAACAAATTAGCTTAAATTGTATATTAGATGCTAATTAACACATCTGTGTTAAAATATTAAAAATATCTAGCGCCAAACGGCAGTTATGACATTTTTTGTCCCCGCGGATCCGTGGCTGGCCTCTCACGTCGCCATTTATGAAGACTTCTATAAACAAATTAGCTTAAATTGTTTATTAGATGTTTATTAACACATCTGTGTTAAAATATTAAAAATATCTAGCGCCAAACGGCAGTTATGAATTTTTTTGTCTCCGCGGATCCGTGGCTGGCCTCTCACGTCGCCATTTATGAAGACTACTATAAACAAATTAGCTTAAATTGTTTATTAGATGTTTATTAACACATCTGTGTTAAAATATTAAAAATATCTAGCGCCAAACGGCAGTTATGAATTTTTTTGTCCCCGCGGATCCGTGGCTGGCCTCTCACGTTGCCATTTATGAAGACTACTATAAACAAATTACCTTAAATTGTTAATTAGATGTTTATTAACACATCTGTGTTAAAATATTTAAAATAACTAGCGCCAAACGGCACTTATAGAATTTTTTGTCTCGCGCGTATCTGTGGCCAACCACAAAAATTTAAATCGTCGCCAATTTTAATTAAGATCGAATACTTATAATTATAAATTGTTTATTGAATGTAGCTTAATACGTTTTAATTCAATCTTTCAGATAAATAACATTTAAATAAATTTGTTAGAATTCGGCTGATGGTGGAGGCGCCAAAATCCGTGGCTGGAAAGTCGTGGCTAACTTCTCGTCGGTTTAAAAAGATGTGTAGATAATATTAAATCTGTGCCTCACCAAACCAAAAGTTGTCGAGCCGCCACTGGAGCACACCCCAGAAGACTTTGATCGTCGTGTGGAATATTGTGAGATAATGATGGAGAGATATGTTGCTGATAATTTCATCCTTTTTTGGACGTGTTTCTCGGATAAGGCAGGATTCAGTTTGAATGGCGAAGTGAATCGCCACAATATGAGATATTGGGCCGATGAAAATCTCCACTGGATGCGAGATACACACACGCAATGGCAGGATAAGATCAATGTTTGGGCTTGAATTTTGAATAACTAAATAATTGGGCCCTTTTTTCTACATGAAAATTTCACTTACACCCGCTACTTAGAGATGCTGGAACGGGATAACATTGTTGGAGATCAATTGGAAAAGTGTGGTATCAACAAGATGGAGCACCTGCGCATTTTGTATTACTCGTTTGGCAGTTTCTCAATGTTACATTTCCTAGGAGCTGGATAGATTGAAGAGGCGCCATCGAGTGGCCACCAAGATCTCCCGACTTCACCCCTTTAGACTTCTTTTATTGGGCCTATTTAAAAGATAGAGTCTACGAAACCTACTAGCGAAATAACATTGGTTTAAGAACGTTTATTTCTACCCATAGGACTAACGATACATTTCGTTTTATTGAATTTATTTAATACTTTCTGCAACAAGTAAGGTTGTTTCTAATTTATTTATCAATAATATCATTTTCAATTATTAAAAACTCCATTACACTTACATTTACTTTATAAAAATTGCACTGAAATTGTCATATGATTTACATTTTTTCGTTAACTTTTCACTGCAAATATCGAAGAACTCCAGAGAAGTATAGTGAAGGTGTCAGCCATGATAACCCCGGAGATGTTGGCTCGAGTGAATGAGGAAATCTACCAACGACTAGCGCACTGCACTGCAGTGGATGGACACCAATTCGGACACCTTTTAAAATAATCATGTCCAGTACCGTAACAAATTATAAATAAAGTAAAATCCGCAATAAAATGTAGAGTGTCATTGAAAGTTCCAGGGCTGGGCCCTCTACCTCTCATATGGCCCTATGAGACTTAAATGGTTTACCCGAGCACTAGAGACTCAAAGATCAGTTTTTCGATTTTTCTCGACTGGGTTGAATGAACCTGACGTCTCCAGACTTTTGAACAAAAACGCGCCATATGGCCCAAGAATTAACCAAAAATTTTTGGGTTTTAGCCAATTCGGATGTAAAATTGTCCGCTAAATCCGAATCCGCAATAAAAAATATAGGTTTGCATTTGAAATTCCAAAGTTGGCACTCATATCTCTTATAAGACCCCATCGGGCCCAAAATCTGACCGCAGTATCAGAATTTCGATTTTCTACCCGTGCGCGAAATAAATTCGCCGTTTCTAGACTTTTGAACCACCCTGTATTTACTTAATGAAATGATTTTTCCTTATTAATTCCAATGTTTCGATGAAACTATGTTATCTTTTACCAGAAATAAAATAGTAGTTGTACTTTTTTAAACGCCAAAACAGCTGAGTATCGACATGGAGTACGCTACATGAAATATACTCAGAATTTTACGTAGAATCCAAAAAATGCAACAAAAAATGGATGTTTACATTTAAAAATTATCATAATTATTAAATTAACTTACGGATCGTATGTCAATTTTGACACCCTGTACATTTGAATTTTATCTTAAAAAATGCGCGTTAAAAAATAATAATACACATGTCCGAGCATTTTGCTGAAAGAAAATGCCCTGAATTTTAATCGAATTTATTCCTTACTTTATGTACACAGTGTATATCTTCTAATATTTAAAATTTTCGTGTCACTGTGTTTGAAACAAAACTCCTCCGAAACGGCTTGACCGATTCTTATAAAATTTTGTGTGTATATTGAGTGGGTCTAAGAATAGGACGTAAACTATTTTTGATACCCCTAAGTGATAAGGGTCAACCGCAAATTTTTTATTTTTATTTTTTAAACAAAATTTTTTATTTTTATTTTTTTATGATTCGGCATTAAAAAATACATACAACCCTAAATTTTCACCGTTCTACCACCAACCCCTATTTTTTAATAGCAATTTTAGTACTTTAATAATTTTCTACTCTCGGCGATCGACTGCTCGATCAGTTATTCCGGCCAGGCGTCTACTGGTGTCACTTCTCACCCCGTAAACAGCACTCACAAACGTTTAGAGCCTAAACCATTTTCGGCCATTATCGTCACCAGGTTATTTTATTAATTTTAATGGGCCACACACGGCGCAGCGCAGCGGAGCCGTCGTCCGTCACCAGTTATTGCCTTAATTTATCGGGTGTGTATAAATTGGCGGATAATCTACACGTGACGATATTCTTTCAAAAATTCCAAGCAGCTTATCTTGATTCTAAAATCAACCATGTACCATGCTTCGTGGGCCTTCACGAGGTCCTCAAAGTTTGAACATCCAGTCGTTAAATATGCGTTATTATTCGATATTAATTTACAGAAAACCCTGCAATTTCGATAGTATGACTAGTTTGAAAATTATTTGTCAGCGTGTGCTGTCTTTCTATCTTAAACTTGTATTTTTAACTCTTCTTAATTAGTTTAGTTTTATAAAAAATACGTTCACACCCGCTTATGTCACTTTGACATAAATAATTCATCCAAACTTGCTTGTTCCAGGTTTGTGCCAATTCTGCTTTCTCAATATCATCAGTTTGTATTAGTGCCCGCGTTTCAGTTTATTTGTGTTTCTGTGTTGTTTTCGTTTTGTTTTGTACAATTACAATGTATTTTATTATTTACTCGTAATATGTTTTAGCTTGCATCTGTAAATAAACCCCACTCTATCTATCTATTACCTTCTATTCTGAACCATGAGATTATTGATAAACAGGACACCTCGTGAACGCTATGTTGCCAAATGTACATTTCTTTTAAATGGCTCCTGATGGCCTATGAGGCATGGTAGAACATTTTTTCATCGACCTTTTCTATGCAGAATTTTAGGAAGAACATCGCCACGTGTAGATTATCCGCCAATTTATACACACCCGATATATGGATCATGCATGGACGACGGCGTAGCGCAGCGGAGCTGTTGTTCGTCACCAGTAATAAAGGGCTATGCACGGACGACGGTGCAGCGCAGTGTAGCGGAGCCGTCGAACGTCACCAGTTAACTGCCTTAATATATCGGGTGTGTATAAATTGGCGGATAATCTACACGTGGCGATGTTCTTCCTAAAATTCTGAATAGAAAACATCGATGAAAAAATGTTCTACCATGCCTCATAGGCCATCAGGAGCCATTTAGAAGAAATGTACATTTGGCAACATAGCATTCACGAGCTTCCCTGTTTATCAATAATCTCATGGTTCAGAGTAGAAGGTAATAGATAGATAGAGCGGGGTTTATTTACAGATGCAAGGTAAAACAGATTCTGAGTAAATAATAAAATCCATTGTAATTGAACAAAACAAAAAATAACACAAAAACACAAATACAGTGAAGCGCGGCCACTAATACAAACTGATAATAATGAGAAAAGCATAATTGGCAAAAACTTAGAACTAGCAAGTTTGAATGAATTATTTGTGTCAAAGTGACATAAGCAGGTGTCACGTTGCCGAACGTATTCTTTATAAAAATAAGCTAATTAAGAAGTGTTAAAAATACAAGTTTGAGATAGAAAGGTAGCGCACAATGACAAATAATTTTCAAATTAGATATACTATCGAAATTGCATAGTTTTCTGAAAATTAATAACAAATAATAACGCATATTTAACGACTGGATGTTCAAACTTTGAGGACCTCGTGAAGACCCAGGAAGCATGGTACAAGATTTTAGAATTGTGATAAGCTGCTTAGGATGTTTGAAAGAATATCGTCACATGTAGATTATCCGCCAATTTATACACACCCGATATATGAACCATGCACGGACGATGGCGCAGCGCGGCGGAGCCGTCGTTTGCCACCAGTTACTTTGCTTATTTTTTAAGGGCTACGCACGGATGACGACGCAGCGCAGCGGAGCCGTTGTTCGTCACCAGTTTATTTGCTTAATTTTAATGGGCCACACCAGTTATCTGCCTTAATATACACTGCTCAACATTTGAACTGGTACACTTATATAAAATGCAGTAAAAGCAAACAACCATTTTTAGGCATTTGGCATGACTTCCTAAATGATCAGGGCTCGGTTTCGGAATGCGAACAAATGCCTACTTAATCAAGTTTTAAGAGAATTTTTGCGAATTTCTCGAATGGCTAAATATTCATCAGCATTACATTCGGGATTTGATTTCCAGCATGCCAAAACGTTTCCAAGGGGCCATAAGAGCTAGAGGAGGTTCCACGCATTATTCATCTTTAAGTGTTTATTATCATTTCTTTCTAGAGCAAACTTTAATAATACCATAGTGAAGATTTTGTTATTTTTCTATTAAAACATTTGATATTCGTAATTTAAGTTTTATCCTTTTAATTTATTGCCCTAAAAGTGTTTCCAGAACCATATACTATCAATTAAGCAAGAAGGTGTTGCTCAAAAAGTAGTAAATTGTTTTTTATATATGTTCTTTTAAGTGTACCAGTTCAAATGCTGAGCAGTGTATATGGACCATGCACGGACGATAGCGCAGCGGAGCCGTCGTTCGTCACCTTGCTTGATTTTAAAAGGCTATGCACGGACGACGGCGCAACGCAGTAGTTACATTGATCAATTCATGATTATGGTATATCGAATTGATTACGTTCACAGAAAATAAAACGAAGAATGTTGTTTATCGTAGAGCATTAGAATAATAAACACTATGTTTTCGAATTTTTTTTTTAAATTAATTATACGAATTCGAATTCAATATTTATAGATAAGACAGGACAACGTCAGTCGGGTCAGCTAGTAACATATAGATTCATATGTATAATAACGAAAAATAGTTAAGAAATTGTTATTGTTATCGAACGCGGAGAATGAAATTGCAAGGAACAATGTAATTATTTGAAACAGATGAAATCAGTAATTTAGATGATATTTTTTCTAAATCACATTCATATTAAAAATCCACTATTTACAAGCCAGATTTTTTTTTATTTCAATTTTCGAACAATTGAAGATCATTTCCTCAGTTGAAAATATAAAAAAAATTACCTGTGTTAACCTCTGGTATTTAATCTTTTGTGGTTGAATTTCCAATGGATGATATGTAAAAATTAAATTATTTAACAAAATATTGCTTTTCCAAAGCCAACATTTTCAAAAGAATCCCTTTACATATATTAATTTTCAAGTAAGTTGTGAAGTTTTGACAGTTTTCGAGAAATTATGTAAGACATTAAAACACAGTGAAAGGCGAAGGTAGTTAGAGTAATTGATCTTTTAAAATGTTTCGATTTTTAATAATATACTAATTTTCACATTACAAACGTTTCTCGTTTCTCGTCTAAGGCATCAAATTCATGCATCCAGCCATTCTATTGTCACTGAGTTCCTACGTTCTCCACGCCGGAAAAAGTGAACAATATCAGGCCCCTTAACATTTGCTATTTGAGATATCGACTTTTATTTTTCATAGACCGGTACCCACACCTATTCTGCATAATTTAAAAATATATATGTTTTTGTCCAGGGTGTCCCAGTATAAATAACAGATTAAAGTTATGTTTTCTTAAATGGAACACCCCATATTTTATACTTTATTTTCAATCCTCTTGAGAAGCTGATAAAAAAAGTATAAGATACTATGGGTCTATTATGGTTGGTTAGTTATGGGCAATTTTGTGGTAAAAACATGTACACATTGAAAAAATTGCAGAAGCGTTCCTAGAAAAGATAGCGCCATTTTTTATACACTAGAGAATTTTCCACATGATGAAAAAAAATACATATCGGCTTTGGTCCTTTTTTGTTCATACTGCTATACAGGGTGTCAACATATGCAAAAACTATTTTTTTAATATGTAGAATATGGTGTGGGTACCAGTTTATCAAAAATAGAAGTCGATCTCTCAAATGGCAAATAAGTTATGGGACATTTACAGATCCCTGGGTTACCCGGTATAACGCATTGAAGATTTACAATTATCCTATGAATTATCGTTACCAGCAATTTTACATTTTAATGTCACGTTTAAGTACTGCCAATCGCGGCAACTGAAATTTCACCACAAATAGTTAAATAATGAGCAGAATCTGTAAAATTGTTTAACTAATATTAAAAATAATATAACAAAATGTCGATTATTAAACCAGTAGAAAAAAATATTCTATGCTTTCAACTAGTTTTTTTCCAGATTTTGAGCTTTGGATATCTTTTTTTCTTTACTGGTTATAAAACACTTCATATAGAAACCCAGAAAGTAAAAGTCAAACAGAAAGTTATAGCTCACATTCAACGCTCAATATGTCATTTTTCCAAAATCTATTTAGTTTTTAAATTCTCAAGCGAGTTATGACTGTTTGAATACTGGATGTTGAACATACAAATCAAATCATTTTTCCAAAAGCTATATTATATATACAAATATAAATGGTACACAAAGACTGGAGAAAATCTCGACAGTTTGGTTTCCGACGATTTTTAAGAAATTATTTTTTTAAATTTAATTTAAAAAATGATTGCGTTCTTCAATTTATTGGAAATGTTTTATTTGTGTATTAGTTGATATAATTGCCCTAGCTTTTTCAAACTTTAAAAATATTGTTTGTATTGTCACGAGGGACTTCAAAATAAATATATTAATTGAAATTCTGAATTTTAAAATATTTAAAATAAACAAAATGGTGATGTGGCCATCACGATACTTTCTCCGATTTGATCGTATAAATAACCTTATATTTATACTTTCAGGGCTTATTTTCGATTTAAATGATATTTGATATGTACATCGAACGTTTTCAGGATCGAATGAAATGAATTGTTATTTCTCTCACGATTTCGATAGCTGATAAATCGACTTTCTCTTCCGTTTGTGAAAAAATTATATTTAAAATTCTAATTATCTTCGCCGTCATTTTACTCGAAAACTAATGAGATATCGAAAAAAATGTATGTTTAATAAGTTGTTCATTTCAATATTCACAACAATTATTATTAATATAAAGTTTATGTAACATAATTATAGACCAAAAACAACAAACATTTTCAATAAACTTTTTTTTGACAAACGGGAGAGAATACCGTCGAAATCGTGAGAGAAATAACATTTCTCTCCCAACGAGGTTTCATAATTTATTTTTTCTACGTCCGTTATAAAATGTACAGTTTTTTTCATTAATTTGGGTTCACAAAATATGTGACCTGAACCCTACAAACATCGTGAAAAAAGTGCCATAACGGTTCATTTTTTCACTCTTTTGCGTGAAAAAAAGTGCCGTAGCGGTTCATTTTTTAACGCTACTAAAAAAATGTTTGCGCAAAGTGTGTCGTGAATGCTTCGCAACACGCCGCTATTTCCGCCGATAAATGTCAAACATTCGTTTCCGATCAAGAAAACTTGATGTTTATTATTATCTTCATTTCAAAAAAGTATTATTACTTATAAATATTGATGAAGGTTTTATCGAATTTATTTAAAGTTATGGACGTAGAAAAAAATTTGTATGAAACTGGAAAGTAAAGCAACTTTTTTTCACTTGTATCGAATTGTTGCACTCACCTTCGGCTCGTATGGCAATCTTTCCTACTCGTGAAAAAAAGTACTGCTTTACTCACTTGTTGCATAAATAACTATTAACTGTCACGGCTGACAGTCTTTTTCTTTCGTATACACACCTAGGGAGATAATGCTATTTTCCCTCGGTGCATTGTATCCCTCAGGAAAAATCACGTATTTCTCTCCCTTGATGTATAATCTACTATTTTCATTTTATCATTTTATAAAAAATATTTTGAAACAAAAGATGGTAATTTCTTTGTTATCTTCAATACTTGTTTAAATTCTTTTGTAATAATTTTCATATTTCAAAAATTATATTATATTAAAATTATATCATTAAAATTGCTAACAGCTTTTAAGTTTTTTTAGTTTATTTAATATTTTTAATGCATTTTGTAGTTTCAGCATAACACATCTTTATCGACAAGACATCTCGATAACGTTTGAATCAATAAATGATTTATAAATTTACTACATATTTTTATTCCCAGTTTATTTATTTAAAATGCATTTTATGTTTTTTGTATGTTATTATAATATTATATTTCTATCCACATAAGAAATTAGCGGCCTATATCTGTGTTATAAATAGAGTCCGGATTTATATTTTTTATATGTTTTATTTGCTCCTTCCTATGGAACTGGCGAATTGTATCTATACGTTTCTCTCGGAAATAAATCAAAATACCAAGTTTTATTTCGTATATAACTTAATATTTCAAGGTTTTAAACTTAAAAACATTAAACTTATTTCAGCATATAACTACATATAAAGTCAATATTTCCATTAATTGTAATTTATTTTGTTGCTTATTTTTGCATATTATTAACTGCAATCAAGAATTTGGAAGCAGCTTAAATGCCTTTAATTGAGGCTTTTGAAATTATTGAAGAACTGTAAGAAAATTTAAAAGTAGTGACCTAACTTGATTAACTAAAATTTGATGCGTATTATATCGAAATCCGGAATACGAAAAAAATAAAATGATTTGAAAGGCGAGACTGAGGAGGACGTAATAAATTTTAACATGAACCCCATGTCATTTAACTTTACATAAAATGAAAATTAAAATCAAATTTTGGTTCTACATTGTAATTCCAATAAATTAATGATCATCAGGTTATTCTTATTTTTTTTATTTTGTAACATTATTTTTAATAAAACCGCATATAAAATCCAATTTTCCAATGAAAAATATGTGCTCAAGTTTGTTACGCCTAAAAAATGATTTCAAAACTGAATCTGCTTAGTTTATAAAAAAATAAGCACCATAATAAAACTTATATTTTTATTATTTTATTTAATACACAGTGTAAAAGTTGCATATGTAAATATTTGCGCGGCATAATAATCAAAATTAATTACATTTGCGAAATTGAATTGAAAAAAAATTATAACAAACAAACCTTAATGAAGTCTATAAATCACGAGTATTCAATGTACACAAGTGTGAATTGAGATATTGAATGTCAAATTACGTAATTGCCATCAATAAGTTCAATGGATATTTACGATCTATTGAAGTTCGTTCCAAGTTTAGCCTTCGCGCAAAACGTAAAGGTGACTTCGGAAAGAACAATTAATATTAATTAACGAAATGATTTAATTTAACACATTACACATTAATTTAATGGCGTATAATATAATTTTTGAATGTACGTACCAAAAAGTTGATATCCAAATCTATTGGTGAGGGCACTCACTGCACAAAGACAAAGTTTTGTTGAGGGCGCCGACTGCTTTTATATATCACCTGCTGCTCCTGCTATTCCCCGTTCGCGTTGGTGTTGAGTGGCAGGCGCACTCCCGCCTCCAACCACCCATCCACCATCCGTCACATGGCATAGATGAGGGGAAGGCGGTAAGCTTATCTCCCTTATCCTGCGAAGTCTGATAAAACTAACTTAAAAATACACTCCTAATAAATACATGTTGTTAAATTTGTCTCTCAACTTTATATAACTATCATGTTTAGCTTCAATGTAAAGTTGCCCTTTTATTCGCTTAACTGTCAACATGTTTATTATTAATAATTGATAAGCCCCAGGAAATATAACGTGATATTTAATGTAAAACTTACATTATTATCAATATAAACTTTATTATACGTAATTACTACATATTAATATTAGTCATAGTACTAGTATAATTAAGTTGTTTTAAGATATTTACGTGTATTTACAATAAGCATTAATTATTTTTCCCCATCAGATCACAAACTATAAGCCGGTTTCGTACTGTAGTCCTTAGCAGTGCATAGATTTGCTTGTGGGGAAACTGACATACTATGAGAGATACTACCAATTTAGTTACCGGAATTAGTCGATTAAGGGTTTTAGCACCATCTATTCGTCTGTAGCGTCAAGAACCGCCACAGTGCACTATGATGAATTCAAAATATAATCCTATAGCATTAATTCTATATTATATATTTAAGTAAAGTATTCTTTAATGGACTGCTTTATAAAAATAAATTGATAAATATAACTCACGCACTCAAGCCTCCTTAAATAATGCTTATGCAGTTAAAAGCATAATTGCATTCGCGAAAAGGTACTGGCAAAAGACGAGAACTGAGAACGAACAATAATAATAATATTTAATGGGGCTACTAAAATAAATGTTTTAGTCACTAATATTAGATATATCGGATGTGTTTAAATTAGCGGATAATCTACACGTGACGATATTCTTTCAAAAATTCTAAGCAGCTTATCTTCATTCTAAAATGTTGTACCATGCTTTCTGGGTCTTCACGAGGTCCTCAAAGTTTGAACATCCAGTCATTAAATATGCGTTATTATTCGTTATTAATTTACCGAAAACCCTGCAATTTCGATAGTATGACTAGTTTGAAAATTATTTGTCAATGTGTGCTATCTTTCTATTTCAAACTTGCATTTTTAACACTTCTTAATTAGCTAATTTTTATAAAAAACACGTTCGGCAACGTGATACCCGCTTATGTCACTTTGACACAAATAATTCATTCAAACTTGCTAGTTCCAAGTTTGTGCCAATTCTGCTTTTCTCATTATTATCAGTTTATATTAGAGCCCGTGTTTCAGTGTATTTGTGTTTTTGTGTTATTTTCGTTTTGTTTCGTTCAATTACAATGTATTTTTCTATTTACTCATCTGTTTTACCTTGCATCTGTAAATAAACCCCGCTCTATCTATCTATTACCTTCTATTCTGAATCATGAGATTATTGATAAACAGGACATCCCGTGAATGCTATGTTGCCAAATGTACATTTCTTTTAAATGGCTCCTGATGGGCATGGTCGAACATTTTTTCATCGACATTTTCTATTCAGAATTTTAGGAAGAACATCGCCACGTATAGATTATCCGCCAATTTATACACACTCGATATATGAATTATTATTTAGAAAAGTATCTATATTAATTCATACATAAATTAAAATTTGAAAATGCTCATTAAGTATTTTCTGACGAGAATTGAAAAGATAAGGTATAAATATTGGATTGGAGTGAAAAAATCAGTGATTTTGTATAAGTAGATACCAATATAGACATACGTGTCCTAGTACACCTATGAAGCAAACATGTACAACGTGCCGTTTTATACCCTCGTCGTTTTATTGTACATTAATTTCTAGCACGATATCTCACTCGCGATCGCGAAGCGAGCGAGCAAGCCTGCGACGTACGTTAGGCGGGTAGCCTTACATAACCTATATCAGTTGTTATCTGTTTACAGTTTATTCCGTGAGTGCGTTTTTAGTTGAATTATCTCTTTATACTAACAAAATGGGCCGGAAGTGCATTGTTTATGGTGCTTCTCAAGAAAGTTAATTGGCGATGTAATTCCAGTACTTTTATTATTAGAACTTTTAATTTTAGCGCCTTATTTCATTTGATTTGAGAAGGGGTATCCCGGTACTGCTATTGGTTGATAGGATTCGCGATCGCGAGAAAGAAATATGTATGCCTAGGTACATTATCTGAGTGAGATGGTCCAAAGTACCGTGCATTTCATATGTTGTGATGTTGGCATCCCAATTCATTCAACACTTGGTATCTACCAGATATAAAATCACTGGAAAAAGTTGATGATTTTAATTTTTAATTTGTGTAACTAGCGAGACAA
Source organism: Ocypus olens (assembly GCA_910593695.2). Taxonomy (NCBI): domain Eukaryota; kingdom Metazoa; phylum Arthropoda; class Insecta; order Coleoptera; family Staphylinidae; genus Ocypus; species Ocypus olens. The sequence goes on from OU343047.1 coordinate 33,746,981, forward strand.
TAATAGTTATTTTTCCGCTACCGGAAATATAATACTATAAAAAAGATCAGAAAATATTCTAAAATACGGCTTGTAACATTTGGGATTCAAATGTTTATAGTCATCTATGCCTCCTATGGCAACCCAGCAACCGATAAAACAATGTCGAATTTTGTTTGTTTGTGTCAATCCAGTGAAACTTTCTGCGGGCATGGATGCAAACGAAGCTGCGAATATTGCGTGTTAGAACCTGTTACCGACAAAATCGAAAAAGGTATGTGCCCTGTTACGACTCTTTTAAGCAGTGGTTATGTAAAAAGGATGCCGATGCTGTAGGTATAGACGAAAATGTGTTGCTCGCCTATATGTTGGATCGTTACGTTTCTGTTTATTATTTTCCTAGGTCCGTAACTAAAAAATTAAGTTCCATCGTCAAGGACAACAAACACCACGAATGTTATCAGCCACTTCCGGTACCTGTAACTATGGATGCAATGCCTATTTACGTTGTCGGTAGCGGAAAAAATAAATTAAATTAATTTAAAAATTATATCCTTGTAAAATTATTTTTTAATTTAAATATATTTTTTTCGAAAACTAATATTTAATATATAAAGCAGTTAACTGTGCAACTCAAAAGCGCCTAGGTATAGCGCGGCGCCTATTGCTCTATATTCCCATCTTCAGTTCTCTAACATTTAATCGCGACCACCACCCAATATTATCATACATAGAATAATTTGGTATTTGATACTCTTTAATTCTGTGCAAACAACAGCTTTCTAATTTGCAAAGGTAATGAGGGGGAGAGTGGAGTAAATTTTGCATTTCCGCGAAATCTGAATATACCGTAGTAAAGAGAATAAAATACTCTACAACTTTTATATGAACAATTTTTTTATTTCTTTCTTGTACTCTAGAAGAAATTTGCTAAAGAAAAATTGAGGAGTGGCTTCACCCCCTCAGACTGAAATTCCGCAGAAACAGAAAACGGTTTTGTGCTATGGATGAACTACTTTACTTCCACACAATGTTTCAGATTTTTTGAATTTACGCGTTCCCTATGTTCCCTTGTGAGTTATACTTATTTTTAAATCCAGGTAAGTTCATTTACAATCTATTCAAGAATACGTGAAATAGCATAACACCAGTGAACACGTTGTCACGATGATCGCGCCTAGTGGTCCTGGGGGGGGGGGGGGGATTGTTTATTTTTCAACTTATTTAGGCCGCCACGTGATTTTTATATAACGGCGATCACCCCAGGACTCTAACAGTGCTTTAGAATTTATTCAGGATGAACAACAATAACAACACAAACGAGAAAAAAGATCTCTTCCCGAAATAATTAAACAAAAATATACTCTTATATTTTATCCCCAGGTACAAGGTCAATTGAATATAATAAATTTCCAAAATGTAAAATTAAAACTAGTGATGGTGATACTTGTGTGTATTAAAGCTGGAGTTCTGAATATTCACATCCACATAACGTATAATAAAATAAGATAACATAGAATAAAATAAAATCAAACAACCGGGAACTCCCTGTATATACAGGGTGTTCAATTTAAGTGAAGACATTGAAATATCTCGAAAATTACACATCGAATAAAAAAAATTATAATTAAAATTTATTCGCCTTGGAGGTGGACATCTAATGATACCAAACTCGACCCACTACCCTCAACCCCCTACGGGGTAGGTGGTGAGAGATAGGAAAGTTAAATAGGAACTCCCATTTTTTGTACGGATTTTAATACTCCGGGAAAAAATAAGAAAGTTTTATCTGAATTTTTTTTTGTATTCGTGACAGACGATGCTATAATCAACAAAATTAAAAATTGGTAAAAATCGTTGAAAAATGGGGATTTCCTGAGAAATGGGGATTCGTAAAATAAGGTTCCCTATGCTGCTGAGAAATAATGCGACGTGCTGGGAGAAATGTAAAACACTGTCTAATCTCCCTCTCTCTATTCCCACCTCTCCCGCCACGCTACATCGCTCAATGCCGGCCTAGTAGCCTTCGAAGATGGAGCTTCCTGTTACCGCCAGATGCGAAATTCGCGCTATGATACGTTTAAGTGCAAAACGGATTTCATCTATTGACATTCATCGTCAGTGAATCGAAGTTTATGGGGAAAATTGCATATCTGTTCAACATGATCGCAAATGGTGCAGTGAATTCAGTGAAGGCTGCACGGAAATTCACGATGAAGACAGGAGCGGAAGGCATTCAGTTTCAGATGGAATTGTCGAAAAAGTTGAGAGAATTTTGCTTGAAGATCGGAGGATCACCATTAACGAACTTGCTTTCCGTATTTCTGAGACTTCCAACACTAATTATTCCCAAAACTAAAGGAACACTTCGGTGGTTTACGCTTCAATACCGATAATGAAGTCAAGGAAGAGGTTACCCGATTCCTCAAAGGATTGGCGGCAGAATTCTATAATATGGGGATAGAAAAACTGGAGCATCGTCTGCAAAAGTGTTTGAACAGAAACGGCGATTATGTAGAAAAATAATATAAGTTTTAAGCTTTAAAATGATGTAACACTAAAAACAAAAATATAGGTGTCTATTATTAAAAATCATGGGAACCTTATTTTACGAATCCCCCTCGTACATATGAAATCAAAGAAATAAAAGTACACGAAGGTGTGAGTCCTCATGCCTCTCACACATAATAGTTTTCTAATTAAAGCAAGTGTTAAAGTTCAATATACTTATTGATCCTTCTTTCGATTGATTATACACACGATAGAAGCATATCCGCGGGAATTTGAGCACAAGCGTTTCTTATGCGTTCTATCGTGTTTTCTCTGTCTGTTGGCACTTGTTGATAAACTTTATCTTTTAGATAACCCCATAGAAAAAAATCCGGTGATGTTAAATTAGGCGAGCTAGCAGGTCAATTAATAGGACCACCTCTGCCGATCCACCGAGCATTATAATCACGGTCTAATACTTCCCGTGCAACAATTAAATAATGCGCTAGGTAACCGTCATGCTGAAACCACATTCTTTGGCGAACATCTAAAGCAACATCCTCAAGTAGTATTGGTAGTTCTTGTTTCAAAAAATGTCGATATTTAATTCCATTTACCATTTAACTACCGTCAATAAAATATGGACCAATGAGTTTGTTCCCTATAATTCCACACCAAACATTTACGGACCAAGGACGTTGATGCTCAATTTGTCGTAACCAGTGGGGATTTTCTACACTCCAGTAATGCATGTTATGCCGATTAATACTACCATGATTTGTGAATGTAGACTAATCTGAAAATTGTACATTGACGAAGAAATGTGGGTTAGTTTCCATTTGTTGAAGTGCCCATTCACAAAATACTTCTCTATTAAGAAAATCATTTCCATGAAGTTCTTGGTGCAATGAAATATGATACGGATGATACTTATTACGGTGCAAAATGTTAACAATACTACCTAGGGAAATTCCGGAATCGCGTATCGCGTTGTAATTGTCGAGTACTTATTTGTGAATTTTGTTGAACAGCTGCTAGCACAACTATTTCATTGCAAACTTATCGTTTCATAATTATAAACCAAAAATGAAGAAAAAAAACATGTTAATTTCTTTGTTGTCTTCAATATTTATTTAAATGTTTTTGTTATTTTTCAAATAAAAAAAAAAAAAATAGGAGAAAAACAAAAAAACGGTTAAGGTAAAGACCCACTTCCGGTGCACAAAATTTTACCAAAGGTTTTCAGTTCTTCGGATCAAATAAGATATGTTCAAACTTTCATATCAATTGCTCTATTAGTTTTTGAGATACAGCGCGCGCGCACACACACACACACACACACATTGAAATGACATCCAGGGATCCCAAAACGGATATTTCCGTAAAAAAAAATTGAAAAAAGTTTCACGACAGTTTCAATACTTTCTCGTACTTCGTAACGGAGAAAGTAAAAATACATTGTAGGCAATAAATATGAAACATTGAGACATTACAACAATACAAAACTGTATACATACATACCGGGTGACCCAGGGATCTGTGAAAGCCCTATAACTTGTTTGCTATTTGAGATATGGACTTCTAGTTTTCTTGAACTGGTAACCACAATTATTCTACATATTTTAAAAATATGTATGTTTTTGTACAGGGTGTCCCAATATACATAACAGAACAAAGTTATGTTTTTTTAAATGGAACACCCTATATTTTATACTTTATTTTCAACCCCCTTGAGAAGCTGATAAAAATAGTATAACATAGTATGAGTCTATTATGGACGATTGGTTAGTTATGGGCAATTTTGTGGCAAAGACACATTGAAAAAATTGCAGAAGCGCTCCTAGCAAAGCAAGCGTCATTTTTTATACACTAAAAAATTTTTCACATCATGAAGAATAATACAAATCGGCTTTGGTTGTTTTTTGTGCATACTGCTATACAGGGTATCAACATACGCAAAATATTGGAGAACTATTTTTTTTCAAATGGAACACCCTATATATCTTGCCACCAATGCATGTAATTTTTAATAAGCTTTCCCATGATGTACAATTTGTATAATAAAATATTAAGGATTCTTGAGATTTATCCATAAAAACATTTTTCTTTTGTCACCTCCTGCTCATTTTTGATTTTTAGCCAAAACTATGCATTTTCTGAAAAAATAATAAGAGACCAAAGTTGTAGAGCGGAAAATTTTCCATCGATATAGGTCTCTCGACTTTTCCAGCAAAGCGTGCATTGCCCGCCAGAGTGCGCAAAATTGTGACCGTACATACATTTAAGCGTTTTTCTCAAATTTTTTGTTAATTAATTGCACTATACTTTATTTTCCACGTCCTCTAGCAGAAAAACGGGTATAGAATTATTCAAATGACCTACATCGATTGTAAATATTCCGCTCTAGAACTCTTAAAAGAAGAAATTTTTGCCCAAAATGCATAGTTTTCGCTAAAAATGCAAAAAACCATTGAAAAACGCAAAAATTGACACATATATTTTCAATTTGCATTTTTAGGGAAAACTATGCATTTTTGGCAAAAATTGCTTCCATCAAGAGTTGTAGAGCGGAACATTTTCAATCGATATGGGCCATTTTAATGTCCCATTTTTCGCTAGAGCGTGCGGAAAATAAAGTAGAGTGCAATTTACTAATAAAAAAATTGAAAAGAAAACGCTAAAATGCATATGCGGTCACGATTTTGCGTGCTCTGGCGGGCAATGCACGCATTATCTTAAAAGTTGAAAGATCTATATCGATCGGAAATTTTTCGATTTTTTGGTCTCTTATAATTTTTCCTGAAAATGCATAGTTTTGGCTAAACATCCAAAAGTCAGCAGAAGGTGGCAAAAGAAATATGTTTTTATTGATAAATCTCAAGAATCCTTAATATTTGGTTATACAAACTGTATATCATTGGAAAGCTTATTAAAAATGCCACAGATTGGTGGCAACTTATATAGGGTGTTCCATTTGAAAAAAAATAGTTATCCATTGTTTTGCGTATGTTGACACCCTGTATAGCACTATGAATAAAAGAGAACCAAAGCCGATGTGTATTATTCTTTATGATGTGGAAAATTTTCTAGTGTATAATTAATGATGCTATCTGTGCTTGGAACGCTTCTGCAATGTTTTCAATGTGTACATGTTTTTGCCACAAATTTGCCCATAACTAACCAACCGTCCATAATAGACCCATACTATCTGATACTATTTTGATCAGTTTCTCAGGAGGGTTGAAAGTAAAGTATAAAATATAGGGTGTTCCATTTAAAAAACATAACTTTGTTCTGTTATGTATATTGGGACACCCTGTATAAAAACATATATATTTTTAAAATATGTAGAATAAGTGTGGGTACCAGTTCAAGAAAACTAGAAGTCGATATCTCAAATAGCAAATAAGTTATGGGGCTTTTACAGATCCCTGGGTCACCCGGTACATACACATGTTAAAATAAAAATATAAAATAAAAATATTACAAGAATGAACGCACACACGCAACATGTAAATAATACGATGGCGCGCTATTATCGAAAGATGGATATCAATTGTTCAATTTTTAAGTAGTCAGTATTTGGCTTCTCGCGGCACCTCCACTGAGTTGTATTATTCTAATAATGGAAACTTTATGAAAGCTGTAGAAATGTTATGTAAAATTGATTCAATTATAGCAGAGCATGTACGAAATGTATAAAACAGAAAAAAAAACATGACACATTGTTTAGGGATACACTTACAAAAGAAATAATTGAGTTACTACCAGCAGCTGAAATGACAAAATATTCTAATACTATAATAGTATATTACGTAACTAGAGTTGTAAGTAGCGTAATTGCGTTACAACTCGCGTTATGTACTATACTTTACCTTCGACCTTACATATATTCGCTTAAACTAAAGACATTGAAACTGAATCTTGTCAGGGTGACGTTTAAATTTGTATTAAATTAGCCGGTAATGGCAATGTAGGACGACTACCAACTAAACCAGTGATGGGGAAACTACGGCCCGCGGGCCAAGTCCGGCCCGCGGAAAGGTTTAATCCGGCCCGTTTAAGACTGCCGTCGTGAGAATGTTTGAACGCGTTCTTACTTCGTAATGTGACGATCCGCATAAAAACTACCTGCGGCGATATTCAAAACACAATAGTATTCTGGACAAATCCATCCGACCTAAACAGATGACTCATCTTCGCTCGAAACTTCCAGACACTCTCGCAGGTAGGTATAAATACAAGCGAGGCCGCCCGAAGATCAGTTAGTTAGCGACTTAGTCAGTCATCTGCAACGACCGGCTGTGACTCGAGTAATTGTTTGTGTAATCCCCCAAACTCCCAGTGCCTCAACAAACTCCCGCGTAAGAGCATTAGTTAGCAGTAAGCTTTCGTCAATTGCGTTTCTGTGTGTTGTTCTCCGTAGTAGGTAACGTCAAAAATGGATGTTAAAAAAAGAAAAGTGGATTCAGAATGTCGAGTTTTTAAAGAAGAATGGACGTGGAAATATTTCTTTACTTTATTTAAAGAAAAACCTGTGTGCTTACTTTTCAATACAACTGTTGCAGTTTTGAAAGAATATAACATTCAACGCCATTTCAAGAGCAAACATGAAAACCACTCCTACTCATCGTTAAGTGAAGAGGTGAAAAAAATTAAATCGAAAGATTTAATAAAAAAATTATCAAGTTAACAACAATTATTTCAGAGAGCTAATCATTCTCAAAGATGCGCTACGAAAGCCAGTTATGTGTTGGCTTATAATATGTATTGCTAAATCTAATAAAGCATTTTCAGATGGTGAATTTATAAAGCAGTGCATGATAGATGTGTGCGATATTATGTGCCCTGACAAGAAAAAGGATTTTCAGTCACTGTCTCTCTCAAGAAGAACAATCACCGAGTGAATTGAAAATATTGATAAAAATCTAATTTCACAACTGACTACAAAAACTCAAAAATTTAATTTTTATTCAATTACCATGGATGAAAGTACAGATATCAGCGATACTGCACAGTTACTCATATTTGTAAGAGGAATCAACGCCCACTTTGAAATTACAGAAGAACTTGCAGGGCTGCAGTCAATGAAAGGAACAACGACTGGTGCCGATATATTTTGTGAATTTGAAAATTGCATTGATAAACTTCGTTTACCTATTGACAAGCTATGTAATGTAACTACAGATGGTGCTCCTAATATGGCTGGAATCAATCAAGGATTTGTTGGGAAATTTAATTCTAAGTATCCGGAAAATGATGTTGTTTTTTTGCATTGCCTTATACATTAGGATGCTCTCTGTACATCGGCTTTAGATATTGACCATATACTTAATATTGTTGTAAAACTGGTAAATATGATTCGTTCCAGAGGATTATTACATCGCCAGTTTCAACAGTTTTTGGAGTCCGTACATGCTGAGCATTCCGATATCCTGTATTATTCAAAAGTTCGTTGGTTAAGTGCTGGAAAAGTATTTGAAAGAATTTGGGATTTAAAAGACGATATTGTGAATTTTCTTCTTGATAAAGACATTTATAATCAATTTGACGTCTTAGAAAACGAAACATGGCTTTCTGATTTCGCTTTTTTCACAGACCTCCTCGTACACATGAATAAACTTTATCTCAAATTGTAAGGAGAAAATCAGTTTCTTCACGATATTTGGCAATACCTGAAAAGTTTCAAATTACAGTTATTATTATTTGCTAATCAGATCTCTAAATCTGATTTTTCTCATTTTCCAAGAATACAATCTTTAAAATTCACTATATTAAACAATAAGATTAAAAAATACGAAATTAATTTGAGAAAACTATCTACAGAATTTGAAAGGAGATTTCAGGACTTTAAAAAAAGTTTAGTATTTTTGCGACCCCGTTCAATGTTAATTACAAAGAAGTTGATGCAAAATTTCAACTTGAGTTAATAAAACTGAACTGTAATACTCTCCTGAAACAAACTTTTCATACAGTACCATTACTAGAATTTTATAAAAATTTAAGTCCAGATAATTTCCCAAATCTAATTACTCATGCAATGAAGATAATGACAATGTTTTCGGCTCATCTTATATATGCGAACTAATCTTTTCAACAATGAAGCTTAGGAAAACTTCTTTAAGAAACAGAATTACAGATGAGCACCTTTCATCAGTTTTAAGAATTTCTGCTTCGCAAATGGAACCGGACTATGATGAAATTTTGATGAAACAGTCTCAATTTCATTTTTCTCATGCACCATCAACCAGTAATGACAACAGAAAATAAAGTGATAATACTTCACATCAAGAACTACACTAAATTCATTTTATATTTTGTGCTTATAATTTTGTTACCTTTAACTTTTTTACTATTAAAATAATAAGTGTATGTAATAATATATGTATATGTTTATAGAACACATAAATTAGTTAACGATTAAGCATTATTCTTTGGCCCGCTACGATTGTCTAGTTATTACAAATGGCCCGTCTTAAAAAAAGTTTCCCCACCACTGAACTAAACAAACGAATTACCGTTCGAACAATTTTCCGTCGAATAATATATTGTCCAATACAGTGATTGAATAAATTTAAGGATACGGATCGTCGTACTCACTCTGAAGTGTTAATCTACCAAGATACCATTGCGGGAAGTACCTATGAGGCATAGCCTGAAGTTTATTGTGTGGGTTATTGTTTTAACCAATAAGTTGTAATCTGACGTTTAAATATTGGCTAATAAGTATATAACATAACTATGTACATAAGTGGCAATAGTACATGTTACACATTTATGTACAACATTTAACATTTATATATGCTCTATATATTCGTATAGGTCGCTTACGATTAGTGAAAACAGTTCGGGTATAGAATTGGTTCACGCACCATAGGGATTTCCATGTTAAATTCTGAAATATTAGCTCCCCAAATTATTTTAGAGAAATAAATATGTTTCTTGTAGAGAAGAAAATACTCTACACAACCGTCTCCTTACTTATTGTTTTACTTTCCATACAAAGGGGAAATCGAGGAAATTAAAACTACTATTTTAGCAAAAATATGTGATGCTTTGGAATTGTCGGAACAAAAATCCGTTAAACGTTCCGAAATTTGCGGACCATTCTGTTAACAGTAGTGTGGTTTAATGCACGTGCGCTATTAGCAGAATAGTTCGATTTTATTATTAGGATCTTTTCATTCAACAAATCCATAATATTAACTCAGAATTACTTAAAATACGTCTAAAAGACCTCGCACTAATCTTATGGGATTTGTTTCCCGGTAAGAATTTCTGGGGTTGCGCAATCCCTCAAATCGGCCAAAAACGACCCCCAAAACGGGTAAAATGCGCTTGACCCGATTTCCCTGCAGAAAAAAACCTGTTTTCAAGGATGCTGCGCACGGTGATGGTGTCAGATATCGCGTCCAACCCCTACCAACCCCTCCACCGGCAAATACTCGCCCCCGAAAGGAATGAATTTTATTTTTTAAATATCACTGGCAAATATATATTCCCCGCGTTTTCAAGGATGTTGGGGGTATAAAAAAAAACTTTATATATTTATATATTATATATTATATTATTATGAGCTCCTACGTTCTGTATTATCGTATTATTTTATCTGATTTATATTATTTCTTTTGTATACACTGAGGAAGGCTCAAACCGCGAAATTGTAATAATACATAAAAGGAACGGATGGATACCAATCATGTCACCTGACTTAAGGAGAAAAGAGAACAGAACAAAAATTACGAAAAAATTAAAAAGCTAAACTATTAGAATAAAAAGTAGACCTTATGTGTATCATAGTGAATTATAATAGTGCGCTCTTACACTTGAGTTTTACTCGAATTTGCCTTATACTATATTTTATTTTGAGTTATAATGATTTTTCTACGAGATTTTTTGAGCCGCAAGTGTCCCTAAACGATACTCGCACAGATAGAGTTTTTCGTCTTTGACTAGCTGTAACTAGAAAAGTCCATTATTAAGGCTTGCGCCCATGACATGTTTTTTCGGTAGATCATGAACTAGAACATATGTGAAAATGAGTCGATTTTACCGGGAAACAAATCCCATAAGATTAGTGCGGGGTCCTTTATGATTAAAACATTAAAGTGACAGCTAACGCTCAACGGCTTATCGTTTCAGCAATTCCAAGACAAGCTAAAATAGTAGTTTTAATTTCCTCGATTTCCCCTTTCTATAGAAATTAAGAAAAAAATAAGTAAGGAGACGGTTGTGTAGAGTATTCTACAAGAAACATGTTTACACTTTTTCTCTAAAATAATTTGGGGAGCTAATATTTCAACATTAAGAATTTAACATGGAAATCCCTATGGTGCGTAAACCAATTCTACACCCTGTATACAAAAATGTAATGTTCACAAATGATTATTAGTACGATTAGTCTGATAAATGGCTTGTATATGTCTGTCTTGTCGCGTGAGTAAGCCTGAGATGTTGATGGATGAAGTGATCAAATGAGCTCGAATGTTGTAAAAGGATTTTTTTTTTAATTTTGTGTTGATATTGGGATCTCTGCGTAAACAAAATAATAGAGGTTAAATGGATTTTTGGAGAATTTGTCGATTAGGAATGGAAGGCGCTCTTCAATAGGGATAACTAAGGTAGTGTCATATAGAAGTTGATTGAAAAGGTTCTGTAGGAGATTGAGAGGATGACGGAGTTTGATTAACGTTCTAAGGGAGGCTCGTTTGCTAACTTGGATATTACGAATGGTTGCATTAAAGGAATTGTAATACAGGACACAACCATAGTCAAGTAATGAGCAGCAAATAATTTTGTAAATTTTAAAATCAGTTTTGGTGGCAATGCCATCATTTTTGTATATTAAATTTCTGCCTTCGATGCTATTTTAGTTTTGATTGCAACGGTATGTTTTTTTTTAATTTAGTTTTGGTCCATGGTTATGCCCAGGTAATTAATGGAAGATGGAGGAATGGCAGTTTGCGAAATTAAAATATTATGAGGGGAATTGTTGTTACGATGATAGGGAATCAGGAGTTGATTTGTGGAGATTAATTTTAATGCGCCATTTCGCATACCAGCGCTGATGAGAGTCAATAGGCTCTTGCAGGAATTTAAGGGCTTTTGGTAGCCTAGGGGCATGGGCAATAAAGGCAGTGCCATCTGTAAATTATAAGAGATATTTAAAAGGATTAAAGTGCAGGATCGGGATTATAAATATCAAAGCAGATGATGTTGTACCCTGCGTTCAACATTGTTTGATAAGCATTTGAATTTGGCGCGTTGTTTTTCATATTGCAATGTTGGTACCTTCGTGCGAGAGTGTCAAATCGATCATTAGTGCCCGCAGAATTAACTGTCAGTGCGATCGTGCGTGCGTGTGCTTTATAGATATTTAGTTTTACATTTACGTTTTATACCATCTCATCTTACTGCAGATATTTTATTGGTAAGTTAAAAAATAACCACATTAACACATGCAAATCTTAATTATGAAATGTGATTTTAGGTTAAGAATGCTGTTTGAAGATCACCACAACAGGTTTATCCTTGAAGTATATTTTCGAACAGGGACACGCAACGCAGAAGGGAGCTGGAATTATTCCTATCAAAATTGCGAGGAACAATTTCATGAGCAGTTTCCTGATGTTGAGTTTGGTCACAATTACTTTGTATATGTTCGCCGTATTGTTACCAGATTCCATGAAACCGGCAGCGTTTCCGAAGAAATCGCTCCGATGTTTGTGGGCTCAGACAAATTTATCGCTCGGTACATGTCAGAAGGCTTGCAAAAAAATTTTACATTTACATCCGTACAAGGTAACTGCAACTCAACAGTTGCTGCCGCCTGTTTATCCTCGCCGAGTGCAGTATTGCAATTGGTTTAACGAGTTCCTGAATGATGACGATTTGTTAGATTTAACGTTCTACAGTGACGAAGCTTGGTTTCACCTTAGCGGCTATGTGAACTCGCAAAACCATAGAGTGTGGGCTGCAGAAAAACCCATATATTTGTTGAGGTTCGGTTACATCCTCAGAAGGTTGGTGTATGTCTGGAAATGTCCCGAAGGAGAATCTATAGCCCTATTTTTTTCAATGACAATATTAACGCAGCTCGCTATCGGGAATTACTCTTGAATCCTTTTATCGAACAACTTCATGATGATGAATTGCACCAAGGATACTTTCAGCAGGACGGAGCTACTGCGCATACTGCAAATACAACGTTAAATCACTCGCGGCAGATAGGTTAATTAGCAAAGATCTATGGCCACCTCGCTCACCAGATTTGACACCTCTGGACTATTTTATGTTCGAATATTTAAAAAATAAAGTGTATACCGATCGACTCCAACAGAAGCGGTGCACAATGTTACACCTGAAATTCTACAAAATGTCTTCAACAACATGAAACGCCCGGTAAATTTGTGTTTGGATCAAAATGGGCAACACTTTGTTATAGTTTAGTTCAAAATAAATTCCCTACTAGTCCTGCCACTGGTTAGTACCAACATTAAAAGTTTTTTTAGGAGCGGGAAATTCAAACAGCTATCAAACAATAACGAACACCCGGTATATACCTCATTTAATAACCAGGCGGACTAAAGGCGAAAGTCATTTACACTATAAAAAGTAACCAGAAAAGTAACTAGAAATGTTTCGGCGGTAAAATTCACATTATTTAAAATTCGTTTACCCATAACATTAATTTAATAATTATAACAATACATAAATAAATTTTAGGCAAACTTTCTTGATTATATAGTCAATAATTTAGTATGTAATATTATAATAATAATTAAAATAAGTATGGGACCCTTATATTATGAATTTAGGGGCACGCTGAAGAACTCATGTTGTACATATTTTATTCACATATAAAGTGGATTGAAGTACTAGATATATTTTAAAAATACATATAATTATGTATAATGGTTTGAAATATAAATACTAAATTATCTTGAAATAAAATTTTATTAAATTAAATAAATTTGATATTTAAAAACATATAATAACTTGCTTAAAATTAATCTCTTTCATTAAGGTATATAATGTTCAACGGGTCTTTTTCAGAGTATCTCTATCCTTTAATTCAATTAAAATTTTGCACACCAAAAAAATTCCGATTTCATTGTAGATATCTTCGGCTGCCGGACGTCTTCATGACGTTTAGGAATATTTCTGCCTCAATCTTCTTATACTCCCTAATTTTACGAAGCACAGTACTTCTACCCAATCCTACATCCACACTGCAATTACACTAACCAATGGATCGACAATTTTGTGTACAACGGCAGTAGATTTTAAAGCCTCTTGTATTAAAACTTTATGTACGTTAATTTGACGAAAATGACGCCGACTAGTGCTGGATGTACAGTCAGAGAAAATACAAATGCGAAACCCGCTCGGCGAGGGAATGCTGCCGCATGTCGGTGCTTAGTTCGGTCGAAACCAGTCAGTCCCTGCTTAAAATCCATTCATGAGGTAATAAAAGGGTATCCCGATTTTTAAATAAATATGAAAATATCATTAGTTGTGACCTTAACCAAAACAGTCGTAAGCCGTATATCAAAAAAACTCCGACATGACCCGGGAAGCCAAAAAATACGATTTTCTCAAATAAAATTTTTTTAACCACTAAAAACAATCTGAAAAACTCACATATATTATTGATCGAAATACCAAATTAGATGAATTTTTCAAGGTCATTTTATATTTTTATAAATTTATCAACAATTGAAATAAATTTAGGATAGATTGAAATATATAGGGTTATTCACGCTATACGGCACGGAATATTGTGGCCAAAATACGTGACTTTCAAAAAGTTTGACTTCTAGGATATATAGGGATCTACTATGGTTACTTTTTAAAATTAATTTCATATCATACAGGGTGTTCCAAACGCCCTAAAATATCAAAGTTGTGTTTTTTTAATGGAACACCCTGTATTTTAATAAAACCTTTAATAAAATTATCGGATTAAAATCAAAATCTTGGATTTTATTGCAAACATTTTGGGTTTAAGGTTCAAAACCATGAATTCTATGGTCCAAATTTGAGATTTTACATGACATTCCTAGTTTATAATCCAAATTTTTGATTTTAGGACTCAAATTCTGCGTTTAAGGATCAAAAACTTGGATTTTATGTTCCAAATGCCTGATTTTAAATGCAATTGATCAATTGAATCCAAATATTGGATTTTGGGTCTCAAGTTCTGCGTTTAGAGACCAGAAACTTGGATTTAAAGTTTCAAATTAGAGATTTTACATATAATTATCAAATTAAAATACAAACTTTGGATTTTTCAACACAAAGTTTGCGTTTAAAAACCATGTATTCTATGGTCCAAATTCAAGATGTTTATTGAAATTCTTGTATTAGAATCCAAATTTTTAATTTTAAGTCTCAAATTCTGCGTTTAGGGGCCAAAAACTTAGATTGAATATTTGAAATTTCGGATTTTACATATAATTATCAAATTAAAATCCAAATTTATAATTTTTGGTCATAAATTATGCGTTTAAGATCCAAAACCGTGGTTAAAATTGGAGAATTTTCATGAAATTCTTGGATTAGAATCCAGAATCAGTACAAAGAATTGTACTCAGCAAATGGATTTTTTTTAGATTGTTGACCTGTATATTCGATGTTTTTTGTCTTAATTTTTGATTATTAGGCCTAAACATTATTTATTTTGGCCTAAATTTAATTGGTAAAATTTTCGACTGTTTGGTCCGCATTTTTTATTTTTCCAGGCGAGTTTTTAATTTTTAAATTTTTGACCCGTATTTTCAATATTTTTGGTCAAAATATTTTATCTTTGTATTTTTGATTTTTTTTAAATATTCTAAATATTCTTTATTTTGACTTAAATTTTCGATTTAATTGTTCAAATTTTTGATTCTTTGATCCCCATTTCTTATTTTTCGGGCCGAAATTTTAATTCTAGTTCCAAATTTTCGATTTGATTTTTTTTTTTTTTTTTTAAAAAAAAAAAGGAAGGATGATTGACGGAAATTTTGGGTTAAGGAATTATGGATGATATGGGATATTGGCTTACACAGCGTAGGTGATTCAGCCACAACCGATTATTTGTAATATATTATTCATATTAAATGAACATAGACATTCACAAACACCCATGCCCTCGCCGGGATTCGAACCCGGGACCCTCCGCATTAGTTCTTAGCGCGCTAACGCACGCGGCTGGTGGGCCGGATTTGATTTTGATTAAAATATCTATAACCTGAATTATTGATTTATATGCGAGATTTCTTTTTATTTTTTCCGGTATTTTCGAGTTTTATTTTTTGAAATTTTCGATTTTTTAGGCCTACATTACAAATTTGTATTATTATTTTTTTAATCTTTTGACCTAATTTTTTCTTTACGTTTAGTCTGCGTTTATTATCTTTAGGTCCGAGTTTTCGATGTTTTGTCTAAATTTTCGACTTTTTGGCCAACATTGTAGATTTTTATTTTCTTTTATCTTTTGCCCTAAAATTTTCTTTATTTGCCTTGTTAAAATTTTTCTTTCCTTGGTCCATCATTTTTATTTTTATGCCAGAATTTTAGATATTTGGTAATTTTGTATCGAATATATTAGATTTAAAGTCTGTTTTTAATCCAATATTTTAAATTTTGTAACTTGGATTATTTATTTCATTTCGTGATTTTTTTTTTTATTTTTTAGCTATTATTTTCGAATTTCTGATCAGAAACTTATTTTTGGCAAATTATTTTGCTTCTACCTAAGTTTTTATTTTTTTGTCTGTGTTTTTTATTTTTAGATCAGGATTCTTGATTCTTTGGCCCATATTTTACATTTCTGTATTTTCGATTTTTTTGTTCCAATTCATTTTATTTTTCATTATTTCGACCAAAATATTCGATTGGTTTGTAGAAATGATCGATTTTTTGTCTGCATGCGCCCGAGTTTTCGATGTTTTGTCTAAATTTTCACCTTATTAGGCCCTACTTTATTGGCCTATATTTTGTATTTTCGATTGTTTTGGTTTCAATTTTAGTCGACTTAAATTTTCGATTCGTTTGTTAAAAATCTTGATTTTTCGGTCTACCACTTTGATTTTTGGGTACGAATTTTAGATTTTAGCTCTTAATTTTTTATTTTTTTGTCCCATGTTTTAGATTTTCTTAACTTGAGTTATTGAGTTTATAGTGTGATTTTTTTTAATTTTAATTTTTGCTATTATTTGCGAATTTCTCGTTGGAACTTATTTTAAGTTAATAAAGAGTTATATTTGGTGCTGAAAATGATTTTTCTTTTGCAAATTTTTAATTTTTTGGCCAAAATATTCGATTGGTCTTGGAAGATAAATTGTTCTTTGTTTCTTCAAAAAAAAAACGAGGGGGGGGGGGGGGGTATTATATAAGTGGCTCTACCATCAACATGTTCCACGACCCGCCACTAGTAAAGATATAAGATATTTGAAATTAAAAAAAAAATAATCTAAACTCAACATAAACATACTGTTACTCTATTATTAATTTGATGAAATTTTGCTGCTCAATTGTTGATAAATATATACAAAATATCGTAAAAAGATTAGTTATTCAAATTTTTCAAGATGACGCACCAAACATTGAAAGAACATTGACTAAATAAAATTTTCCGTCATTTGATTGGTTCGGGGCGAAAAAAAATGGTTAAACCTAATAAAAACATGAATACCCTAAATAACTTTTTATTTGGGTAAAAAATATACCGGGTGACCCAGGGATCTGTAAAAGCTCCGTAACTTGTTTGCTATTTGAGATATGGACTTCTAGTTTTTTTGAGCTGATACCCACACTTATTCTACATATTTTAAAAATATGTATGTTTTTGTACAGGGTGTCCCAATATACATAACAGTACAAAGTTATGTTTTTTTAAATGGAACACCCTATATTTTATACTTTCTTTTTAACCCTCTTGAGAAGCTGATAAAAATAGTATTAGATACCATGGGTCTATTATGGATGGTTGGCTAGTTATGGGCAAATTTGTGGCAAAAACATGTACACATTAAAAACATTGCAGAAGCGTTCCAAGCAAAGAAAGCATCATTATTTATACACTAGAAAATTTCCCACATCATAAAGAATAATACACATCGGCTTTGGTTCTCTTTTAATCATAGTGATATACAGGGTGTCAACATACGCAAAACAATGGATAACTATTTTTTTTCAAATGGAACACCCTATATAAGTTGCCACCAATCTATGGCATTTTTAATAAGTTTTCTAATGACATACAGTTTGTATAACAAAATATTAAGGATTCTTGAGATTTATCAATAAAAACATATTTCTTTTGCCACCTTCCGCAGATTTTTGGATTTTCAGCCAAAACTATACATTTTCATGAAAAAATATAAGAGACCAAAGTTGTAGAGCGAAAAATTTCCGATCGATGTGGGTCTTTTAACTTTTAAGATAATGCGTGCGTTACCGGCCAGAGCGGCCAAAATCGTGACCGTATATGCATTTTAGCGTTTTCTTTTCAAATTTTTTATTAATAAATTGCACTATACTTTATTTTCCGCACCCTCTAGCGGAAAAACGAGAAATTCAAATAGCCCATATCGATTGAAAATGTTCCGCTCTACAACTCTTAATAGAAGCAATTTTTGCCAAAAATGCATAGTTTTCCCTAAAATGCAAATTAAAAATGTATGTATCAATTTTTGCGTTTTACAATGGTTATTTGTATTTTTAGCGACAAGTATGCATTTTGGGCAAAAATTGCTTCTTTTAAGAGTTGTAGGGCGGAATTTTTTCAATCGATGTAGGTCATTTGAATAATTCTATAATTACCCGGTTTTCTGCTAGAGGACGTGGAAAATAAAGTATAGTGCAATTAATTAACAAAAAATTTGAGAAAAACGCTAAAATGCATATACGGTCAAGATTTTGCGCACTCTGGCGGGCAATGCACGCATTATTGGAAAAGTCTAAAGACCTATGTCGATCGAAAATTTTCCGCTCTACAACTTTGGTCTCTTATTATTTTTTCAGAAAATGCATAGTTTTGGCTGAAAATCCAAAAATGAGCAGGAGGTGACAAAAGAAAAATGTTTTTATGGATAAATCTCAAGAATCCTTAATATTTCATTATACAAATTGTACATCATTGGAAAGCTTATTAAAAATAACATGCACTGGTGGCAAGATATATAGGGTGTCCCATTTGAAAAAGAATAGTTATCCAATATGTTGCGTATG
Source organism: Ocypus olens (assembly GCA_910593695.2). Taxonomy (NCBI): domain Eukaryota; kingdom Metazoa; phylum Arthropoda; class Insecta; order Coleoptera; family Staphylinidae; genus Ocypus; species Ocypus olens. Next base: position 33,765,668 of record OU343047.1, read on the forward strand.
TTGACACCCTGTATAGCAGTATGAACAAAAGAGAACCAAAGCCGATTTGTATTATTCTTCATGATGTGGAAAATTCTTTAGTGTATAAAAAATGACGATAGCTTTGCTAGGAGCGCTTCTGCAATTTTTTCAATGTGTCCTTGTTTTTGCCACAAATTTGCCCATAACTAACCAATCGTCCATAATAGACCCATACTATCTTATATTAGTTTTATCAGCTTCTCAAGAGGGTTGAAAATAAAGTATAAAATATAGGGTGTTCCATTTAAAAAAACATAACTTTGTTCTGTTATGCATATTGGGACACCCTGTACAAAAACATACATATTTTTAAAATACGTAGAATAAATGTGGGTACCAGTTCAAGAAAACTAGAAGTCGATATCTCAAATAGCAAATAAGTTATGGGGCTTTTACAGATCCCTGGGTCACCCGGTATGTGCATTTTTCAGATTATTATAATAATTTTTAGTGGTTAAAAAAATAAAATCTTATTTTTCGAGGGTTTCAAGGTCATATCTTGGCAAAAAATGGGATTATTTATACGAAACTGAAATAAAATTATTAATACCAAAATATTACCAATAATTTTAAATAAAATTACTCTCCAATTGATAAATATATAAAAAATATCAATATAATGTAAAAATTTTAGTTATTCAAATTTTTGAAGATGACGCACCAAAAATTGGAAGATGAAAAAAATCACAGATATAGAGTCACTCGATCACTTAGGGGCGAGAAGGGAACTAGACTTGTAAATTTTATTACCTCATAATGTCAAAATTTTGAATAATGTTTTATATAGAAGTTGTGTGGAATAGTGAGCTGCACGCGCTAAAAATATTTAAACAATACAGGGTATCTCATCACAAAGTTACAGACCAAACTTATGTTTTTTTTTAATGGAACACCCTGTATATTTTAGCGTTTTTAAATTCCTCGTTACTTGGAGATTAAAATGACCTAGGTTGTGGGCGTTGAAACCGGGCCGTTTTTGTGTTATTCAGTTGTTTATACAAAAATTTGAACAAAATTGTGCTCCCCTGAAACTGATAAAGATAATTCATTGTAATTTAGTGGTAAAGTTTAGTTGAACTTTAGTCTTCAAAATTATTGTATCAACCAAAACATAACTCAGCATATTATACAGGGTGATAGTCATTCGCAAACTGCACAATTTCTATTTTTTTTTTTCAAATGGCATGCCCTATATAATATTTCATAATTTAAATGTTCATTAAGTAAGCTTTCGTTTCATAAAAGGTTTCGTATAACTAAAGTTGATGGTTACTTTAATATTTCAAAATTCGTTGGTGATTTGCATGTTTTTATTATTAGTTTTAAAATCTAGGTACCAATCTTTTTAAATTAAAAAAAACAGGTAATGCGTAATGTAGAACTGGGTGCTGCAAAAATGGCAGATTAACTCAATGGTACGTTGTCGAGGATTACTTCGAGAGCATGGAAAAAATAATGAAAAAAATCGGTATTGTATGTATTCTAAGATGTGAAGACTTTAGTGTAAATTATTTCATTGCTTAAAATCTGCATAACATTAATTATGTACACTCCAGCTCATCAAATAAATTTTTCAAAAATACATACTTTTATGTTTGTCAATATTATGTACAATTGGTATTTTCAAATGCGATAATTTGAATGTTAAATAAATGATTTTCCCATGCAAATAAACCTGGCATCAGTAGATTTATTTGAATGCGAAAATCAATTATTTAACATTCATATTATCGTATTTAAAAATACCAATTGTACATAATATTGACAAGCATGAAAGTATGTATCTTTGAAAAATTTATTTGATGAGCTGGAGTGTACTTAATTAATGTTATGCAGATTTTAAGCAATGAAATAATTTAGACTAAAGTCTTCACATCTTCGAAAAAATGCAATACCGATTTTTTTCATTATTTTTTCCATACTCTCGAAGTAATCCTCGGCAACGTACCATAGAGTTAATCCGCCATTTTTACAGCACCTTGTATACCTTAATATAGCGCCATAGAAAAAAATATAATTCAGTGAGGTCCCAAAACCTAGGTGGCCACAGTACTGGTCCGCCGCGACCTATCCATTTATTATGGTAACGGTCGTTCAAAAATTGTTGTACACTGCGAGCAAAATGTGGTGGTGCACCATCCAATTAGATCCATATATCTCTTATGACGTTGAGTGGTATATCAAGTAGGTACTCACAGAAATGATTCCTAGATTCAGATCTGAAATGATTCCTAAGAAATTGTTCAAACACTGCCTTTAAAGAAGCACCCCATATATTCCAATTCCATCTCCATCGGTTTTGATTATTTAGTGTCCTTGCAAAATAAGGATTATGCTCCGAATAATAATGAAGATTATGTCTGTTTACCTTACCTATATTATGTATCGTATGTTCATTAAAAAAAACCTCAAGTGTGCCGTGACTTATTCGTTTTAAAAATTTTAGTTTGCACACTTAACACTTGTTGGGAATTGACATATAAACCATATCTTTCTAGAAGTGACAATTATTCCGTGCTCACAATGGTTTACAGCAACCAGCAAAAAAGTTTCTAATTGAAACTTATTTCCGAAATGGGATTAAAGTGGACGGAAATTAGGTGTATTCATTCGACGCACCTCAGGTTTCAGGAAGAATTTCCTACCGTGCTCATTATTTATGATGAATTTAAAAATACCTTATGACGATCTGTTGTATTATTTCGTGAAACGGGTAGTATTCTCCGTAAACCAGAAAGTGGTTGACCAGTTAAACGAACTCAAGTTGCTATTAACACAGATCAAGAAGTTTTGGAAGATGAACCTACGACTTCTCTGCGTCATTTGTCACAGCAAATGAATTTATCGATAGGAACATGCCACAAGCTTCTACGAAAAGTTTTGCAAGTATACCCTTATAGCACAACATCGGTGCAAGAGTTATTACCTGTTGATTACCCCAGACGACTGGAATTTTGTCAGTGGTTTTTACAAAATGTAAACGAGGATGTTTTACAAATTACATTTTTTACCGATGAAGCTTGGTTTTACAAGGATGGGTACATTAATTCCCAAACTATGAGAATTTGGTCGGATGAAAATCCTCGTATATATCGAGAGAAACCACTACATTCGGAGAAAGTTTGAAGGTAAAAACCTATTTTTATTATTAATAATAAAAATTAAATAACCGTGCATTCATTTTAGGTACGATAACTGCAAACCGTGATCGTACAGAAATTTTATTCACAATCACTATAATAATATGCATATTTTTAACCTCTAAAAAGTTGGGATATTAGCGATTCCCTCTTTGAGGTGGGTAATATTCTATTACTAACGTCTATTTCGAGGTACAGAAACATTTTGCGAACCTCTATTTCGAAGTACAGAAACAGTCAATTGTCAGTTTATATAAACGTCAAATTGACATCAATCATGCGCTCGGTTTCTCCAACGAATCTACTCTGAAGTGAATTTTACAATTTAGTTTAATTATGGATTACCACGTCATAACGGTCGCAACCATCCTCTTCATTAAGTACTTCTTATTTATAAGTGGATATTAATGATTTTTGCTCTTAGACGAAACGAATTTATGCATATATTAGGTTGGCAACATCCCAACAACGCCAACAACGCCAACAACCCATCAAGTGTCAAAACCGTAACCTCATAATAAATGCGCCTTCACAACAACCCGCGGACAGTAACGAGGACGGGAACGGAGGCGAAAATATAGCAAGCTTCTCGTTCCCGTCACCCGAAATTAGTTATTAGTTATGTCAACATGCGAATCATTTAACTTTTGGTTCCCGGGCCCAGATTGTTGTGAAGCGACCTCAAGGTCATTGTTCTCGCGCATATATTCCAATTCAAACGCAATAGTGATAGTGCAACGGCGACGAGTGATTTTGACGACTGAACGCGTTTACTGGGTCGCTATAAACATCAAATTAAATAAGACTTATCAAATGGATGGGCTTAATAATAAAATGTTCATGTAATTTTATAGGGTTAAGCGTTAATCTGTATCGAACTATTCAATGCTGAATTCCTCCGTGAAAACAAAGTTCCAATCAGGGTTAGCGAGAGATATTCAGTTTTTTTAGCCTGGCTATACAAAGTCGAGTGCATTAAGCGGGTAAAGAAAATGTAGGTTAACAAGTTCAAAAAAGTTTTAAATCCACCAAAGTACGACGAAGTTATAATCTCCACCTGCAGTGAAGTTCGACAGAATTCTATTCGGGGGTGATGATGGTTTGTAGAGGGCGACCAAATGGTCGCAGCGCTTAGACCATTCGTTGGTCCTTTGTGCCGCCTCCTGGGCCCTACTCCTCAAGCCAACCTAAACTTCTTGTGAAGTCAAGTAGTTGGCCGTGTGGAGTGTTGCCCAGTTGTGACCAATCTGGCCACTCCTCTCCGAAAACGGACGACCTAAGTTGTTTGAGTGACTCGCATTCACACAGGATGTGTCTTAGTGTCTCCTCTTCTTGCTCGCATTTCCGACATAGGGGGTCTTTTACCACCCCTATGTTATGGAGGTGCTTTTTTTAGTTTGCAGTGCCCAGTAAGTGTACCGACTAGCAACCGCAAGCTACTTCTTGGTAATTCAATGTATTTCCTGCTCAGCTTCGGTATTGGTGAGTGGATGAATTTTTTGGCGACCACATATTTGTCAGTCTGTAGCCATTCCTTTTTGTGTTCTTCAAGAGAGTTTCCTTTAAGTATTTGGGTGACAGTGAGTGGTGCCAGTGGCAAAGCCTTAGAGCCTTCCCTTTTCAGGGCAGCCCTTTTGGCTAGCCTATCGGCCCGGTCGTTCCCTTCATTATTTGAATGTCCCTTAATCCAGGATATTGTGACTCTGTTGGTTGCAGCGAGTTTGTCTAAAGCTTGCTTGCACTCCAATATTATGTTGCTGGCCACCCTCGGTCTCGAAAGCGCAGCTATGCTTGATTTGCTGTCAGTGAGTAACAAAATGGATTTGTTCGAGACTGCCAGTTCCGATAGTTTCCGAGCACCTTCAAGTATCCCGAAAAGTTCCGTTTGAGTGATCGTCGCATTCCTACCTAGGGGGATGCTGAGACTGAGGTCAGGTTCCTGGCAATAGATGCCTACCCCTGCGCCTTCATGGTTCTTGGCCCCGTCGGTATAGACGGTGATTTCTGGTTTGTCATTAATCTAATCTTTTATTTCGTATTGCCGTTTAAACAGGTGTCTCGGTGGGACACTGTCGAGGGATTCTTTGAGTTCAGGCATGGTTAATCCCGCCTCTCTCAATATTTTCCCGTGTCTCACACCGTTTGCTGTCGGGCTCCACGTGCCATTTGCCTTTAGTCTTAAGGCTGTGCTTACTGCCACCTCCTTTACATGTATGTGAAGAGGCGTCAGGTTCAGTAGAGTTTCGATTGCAGCCGTGGGTGTTGTGCGCATTGCGCCCGTCATGGCCAGGCACGCCAATCGTTGTAGATGGTTTAGCTTCTTCCTGGTTACCGATTGGTCTGTTCTGGGCCACCAGGTTATCGCTCCGTATGTCAGAGCTGGTCTGGCAATTGCAGTGTAGAGCCACCGGGCCACCTTTGGTTTGAAGCCCCAGGTTGGTCCTAGCGCGCCCCTGCACTGCCAGAAGATGACACAGGCTTTTTTCAGCTTGTGTTCTAGGTGGTTCTTCCAGTTAAGCTTGGAGTCCAGTATAATACCGAGGTATTTCGCCTCGTCTGCCAAGCATAGCTGGTTGTTGAAAAGTTTGGGAAGTCTACCTGTGTTGATCTTCCTTTTTCTTGTGAATAGTACTAACTCTGTCTTCTTGGGGTTAACCGAGAGAGACGCTTTTTCGCACCAATCCTCTATGATTTTGAGAGCGTTCTACATAAGGCTAGACAGAATACTCTCGTGTTTTCCAATAAGTAGGATTACCACGTCATCTGCGTAACCCACAGCATGGTATCCTGCGTTGTTCAGTTGCCGTAGTAAGCCGTCCGCAACGACGTTCCACAGAAGCGGGGATAGCACCCCGCCCTGTGGACATCCTTTTGTGGCAGCTACTGTTTGGCTTTCTTTACCTATTGAGGCAGTTACAGTTCTATTCCTTAGCATGGCCCCGACCCATCCAATGATGGTTGTGGGGACCGCGTGTTTGTTTAGACCCTGTTCTATGTTGGCGTAGGAGACTTTGTCAAAAGCCCCCTCGATATCTATGAAGGCTCCTAGGGCTGACTGTTTGTTAGCCAGCGATCCTTCAATCCTGCATACCGCATGATGAAGGGCCGACTCAGTCGATTCGGGGCTAATATAACAAGTGCTATGATTATTATCGGTGATAGCACCGAGTTAAAGCGGATGAAAATTAAACGAGTGCGCAGCTCAAGTACACTTTTCTGATAGATTTAACGAGTGGTATCATCATGGATTAATCATAGCACGAGTTATATTTGGGGAGAGAATACAACGAACGTTACTATACCTATAAAGAAATGCCTCGCTCTGGGCTAAAAGATCATAAATGTCAACTTTAACGTCAATAATTTTTACAGTAAACAGTAAAATAACGATGTTGATCAAATATATATGTACTCTACCGTTAATTCATTCTCGTACTTCATCGTCCGTAGCCTCTCCCCATCGACTGCAATCACTCATTTTGATAAACATATTCTCGTTATTAACAGTATACACTTCACAGTGATGTTTCAACTAAATTTGATTACCTGTAAACAATTTAGGAGTAACATGCGGTGATATACTTTCTATCATCGATTTGATAGCCTCTTATACGATTTTGTTTTGCCATTTCACCCAATCAAATTAGTCGAAAATGTACTATGTGACTGTTGAGTTGTATTCTCAGCCGTAATACAACAAGTGGCATGATTATTACCGATGATATTTTGGAGTTGAAACCGAGCTGCAGATTCAACGAGCGCTAGCGCGAGTTGAATGTGCTGCTTCGGTTTCAACGACTAAATATCATCGGTTATTAATCGTACCATGAGTTATATTTAGTGAGAGAATATAACGAATAACATTTTATAATCTGAATCACAACTCACATATTGCAATGTTTTAATTCGTCTTGTAGTTTCTTGCAACACAAAGACTCCGTAAACTGTCGGTACTGCGACTCTTTATTCCTCGCGGTGTTTCTGGGCCTCGTATTTTTCACCATTTCACTGATTTCACTGATAGAAACTACATCCCAATGATTTAGTATGTCCATTTTGAGGTTTAAAATTCTGACAGGACCACAATAAAATATCATCGTCACTTTTGTTTTTTATCATCGCGGTGATACACATGCTGCTATGCATTTCCTTGCATCTAATTGGCTGAATATACATTCTAGTAGGCCATGAGTTGTATTCTCTGCCAAATACGGAAGTTCACGACAGGACACATTTGCTCCTTAATGCAGTGAATGTGTTAATATGAAATACGCTCTTAGGAAGAGACCTGCCGATAATAAGAAAGAAACATTTAAAACCGGTGAAGCACATTGAGTGAAAGTGATTTCATGCTATTGATATGCCTCAGCCACACGGTGCTGCTCATCGCTCTGCTTCTTGCGCTGCCGCAATGTTGTCCTCTCTGCCTACACACTGCTCTACCCGCGCAATTAATCGCAGCGCTCCGCATTAGGTCGTACGCGTTCATATTGCCAGTCCTTTGACTCGCGCCCAAAAACCGACAAAACAGGGAGCAGTGGGAATAACGAGGAGCATGATGTACGGCATGACGATTAATGTTGCCACACTACGTCTCTGCCTCCTTTCCTCGCTACTTCCCATGCCACTTGACGTGTGTGTGGCACTAACAGTTTTGTTTTAAGGGTGATAGTTCAAGTCTTGCATTTGGGCCAATCCAACCACCAATGCTACGGTTTGCCTCCCGGATTAGTGTGTGGAAGGCTCATCTTATTGGGTAATTAGACTGGAGTAATAAAATATTCTATGTAGCTGTATTATTTTAAGTAACATCACTTTTTATTTGTACACAGATGTAGATTTCTTGTTTCAGTAGTATTTAACCTCAAAAGATCCTCCCATGATTACATGTAGAGTTGAAATTTGTGTAAACATGTCGACACTGATATGTGCGTTGTGGATATCTTGTTTTATAGCTCTGCCATGTAGTTGACGTAATGTCTAGTAGAGCTGATACCTCTGATATATTCAGACTATAAATGCGATACATTTCATTCATTCTGATTGCGTTGCATTTAAAAATAACTCTCTCTTTTCATCTAAGCATTCTAATGGGGCAGAGAGACAAGGATATTATTTAGTATTATCGTATTTATTTGTGCTTCTGTAACTTTCACAACTATTCTAGCTAGACTATGGGATTATCACCCGTAACCAAATCACAACTTTTAGGTTAGATTGTTACGATTCTGTTTTTAACTTGTTACAATGTACAACCTTACGATTTTAGAGCCCGATTTATTATTATTGGTGCTCCACTTTAAGAACGTCTTATTTTTAAAATCGATTTTATCTAGTTAAGTATCAGTGGAGAAACTAAGGGCCTGTTTGACAGATGTTTTACCAATTAATGATGTCCGACATTGAAATACAAATGGGTACAAATGTACCAATGTACCCAAATCAAACAATTTTACTTCTTTCGTTACATTTCGTGATTGTGAATAAAATAGTATACATACCTCGCGGGAACACAATTCCAGCCTCGCGCAATTGCAAACCTTGGCGCTTCGCGCCTCTGTTTGCAATCTATGCCCTCGGCTGTAATGATGTTTATCCCGACTTGGTACGTAATATACTATTATTGCCTTTTATAAATGAATTAAATGATGACGAACTGCAAAGTGGATATTTTCATCAAGACGGAGCAACTCCTCATTGCACAGTGGATAATTTGGCCATTTTGGAGGAATTTTTTGAGGACCGAATAATAAGTCGAAATGCACGGATTCCCTGGCCGCCCCGTTCATGCGATTTAACACCATGCGATTTTTTCTTCTGACCATACCTGAAAAATTGTATTTATAGACAACCAATACACAATCTAGAGGACATGCGGCAACGAATTCGAGATAAATTTATAGAAATTAACAATAATCCAGTGTTGTTGCGGAGCGTAATGGAGGGTGTGCGACGAAGAGTTCAGGCTTGTGTTCAAGAAGAAGGAAGGTACATACAACATTTAATATAATTTTATAGTGAAAAATTTAACGTAGGTATCTATAAATTGACTACAGTTTGTTTAATTTTGAGAAGTAACATAACCTCAATATGTGTAACCAATTTTTAAAATTAAAAAATCATTGTACACTTGAGGTTTTTTTTAATTAACATACTTTACCTCATCAGTAAACAGCACAAAATTAAAAAAAAAATGTTTATTATTTTCCAGAGTATTAAGGGCACAGTGAAAGACTCGAGCTGTTGTAAGTGGATGGGGTAAGGGTGAAATGTATGTTTTTTCACAAGTACATGTGCTGAAGGCCGGCTAATATCCAACTGAGTATTTATTTCGGATAAAAATAATTTGGGATTTTAAATGACCGATGCCAAAACCAGAAATTCGTTGCCTTCGTTAACTACAGAATTGATTTGCACAGGTTTTGCATAGTTAACGTTACCTGTAGCCTCAAATCGCTCTTGTACTCTTCGAAATGCTTCTTGTTGTGGACACGACAAGAAGAATTTCATGTATCGTGAATGGACAGCGGTATCTCGGCTCTATACACTCGCGAAGGCAATAGACAGATTTTGCGACATTCCCCAAGAATAAAAATCATGTCAACCAATTCCTCTGGGGAAAAATTCATAATTATGAACTGAGATCACAACTTAAATGGTAAAATCTATTTTAGTAATTATTGTCACCTGTTTTTTTTTTTAATTTAAAATGATTGGTACCTAGATTTTAAAACTAATAATAAAAACATGCAAATTACCAACGAATTTTGAAATATAAGAGTAACCATCGACTTCAGATATACGAAACCTTATATGAAACGGAAGCTTACTTAATGAACTTTTAAATTATGAAATAATATATACAGGCAGTTCTATTTGAAAAAAAAGAAATAGTGCAGTTTGTGAATGGTTACCACCCTGTATAATACGCTGAGTTATGTTTTGGTTGATAGAGTAATTTTGAACACTAAAGTTCAACTAAACTTTACCACTAAATTAGAATGAATTATCTTTGAAGTTTCAAGGGAGCACTTTAAAAATTTTGTTCAAATTTTTGTATAAACAACTGAATAACACAAAAATGGAACGGTTTCAATCACTGAAACCTAAGTCATTTTAATCTTCAAGTACCAAGGAAGCCAAAAATGCTAAAATATACAGGGTGTTATATTTAAAGAAAAACATAAGTTTGGTCTGAAACTTTGTTATGAGACACCCTGTATAAATTTAAATATTCACCGTTCCCAGAGCTCTGAAATACCCTGTATAACCACAGTTTCTATTTCCTCGAAGATCGCAGGATGAGTTCTTAAAAGAACCGGTTCTTACACTTTCAACGGGAGGAATAACTGGCTAAAAACACAAAAACTGACGCGAAACACGTGAAACCGGTGGGACACAAGTAAACGGTGATAGATCAGCTAATCATAACAACGGCCATTACCGTTTTAGCAATTTTGGCCTGTGTAAAAACGGCGCCCGTTTAGCCAATCACAACAACGTATTTTCGCGACTATAATTTGATTTAGTCCGATTGGTTATTAAATGAGGTAAAGGGAGTAAAAGGAGATGAAAGAGAATTGTAGATTTTGACTTTTAATCTTGTTGATCGCGAAAGAAATGTTTCTTGTTATTAACAAAACAAAATAAATAACACAATCCTACTAACAAGGAGAGGATCAGATGTGTGACTCACCGATTTAATCCATCTTTGGTACACGTGTAGGTCATGACTAGGGGTGTAACAGGTGCAAGTAATATAGTGCACTATTCAGGCATTTTCAAGAAAAAATGTGTTTTTTTTAAATTTGTTATTTTAAACGTTAGCAATTATTTCTAGAACTGATCGTCGCTATTAATAATGCATTTAAAATTCATTTTCTGGCTGTTTTATATAAATTTTTGGGTTTTCCATGCCAAAATTCCCATTATTAGTGATGCCACTGAACTGTGAGTTAGGTTATGTTTTAATGGCTGCCAACTATTTTCGACTCTTTGATCCCATGGTATTTAATGGATCTGCAACAATTGAGGCTGTCTCAAATGTATTTAATCTCAATCAATTGGAAACAAATTTTCGAAAATTATTTTAACCACTGTACAAAAATGAGTTTTGAAATTAAATTCACTCTAAATAATACCACGCCGGACATTGAATGATGCAAAAGAAATTTGCATGTTATTACTAGTACTACTAGATAATAATATTGGCTTAACCCGCCAGTGGTGACCTACTGGTCTGTGAGACTGGGAGTGTCGAATAACTTTATTCTCCGTTATTGTTTTTGTTGTAATTTCGAGTAGCTGCCGCATTGCAGAGCTTACATTGATTAAATATCTGTGTTTTATTGTCAAAGAGCATAAATAAAAAAAAAACATGAACTATTAGTAACACGTTTCGAAAAATCTTCGGTTGAAAACCCCGGTGCGTGAGACCGGCGTCACCATTAAATTTGCGTCACCAATGGCGGGTTAAGATCGTTTATTTCTACGTACAGGACTAACAAGCCCTATACGTATACATTAAATCTCTTCATTCACCACATAATAGTATATTGTACAACGAGCATATAATGGTGGCTATTAATCACGAGAACGATGTTTGCGGATCCAGCCGTAGGCGAGTGAAGCAAATCGTTTGAGTGATTAATAGCCATTATATGCGAGTTGTACACTATACTTTGTTCACGAAAATTAAAATAAAAAAAAAAATAAAAAAAAACAAAAACAAAATCAAAATTAAAATTAAAATCGAAATTAAAGTTGTAATTACATTACAATTGAAAAAAAAATTAAAATCAGTATTAAACAGGGTAAACAAAATATCATAAATCGCGTTCTGTGAATTTAAGCGCGAATTGGCGTGTTTAATAACCATATTAAACACGCAAATGCATGTGCGTGTTTAATAAGCATATTAAACACGCAAATGTGTGTTTAAGAAATTGAGTGTTAAATGTACCCCATTAATGCTGCCCGTAGAATTAAATAATGCGCACATTATAACATTTTCTTGAACAAAATACATTACAATGAATAAAGACCCATTTTTGTACAGTAAATGAGAGCGTCAAATAATAATAATAATACAAAATTAAGAGAGAATGTGATCCAATTTTCGTACACATTTCAAGGTGAATTTTTTTAATTTAAATTTTCAAAAGAATTCAAAAAGTAAATTTAAAACTATTTTGTTTAAAATGTGCTAAAAAATGATACAAAACAATTAAAACGCTTATTCCTAAAATCAGTGGCCTTTGTCAGAACATTTAATTTTGTTAATAGAAACAAGAAAATATTTCTAAGAAAAATAATTTGAAAGTGATTTTTACGAAATTAAGAGCGTTAATATTGAATGCCTTCTTAAAAAAAACTAACGCGAATAGCTTATAAAAATATTTTGAAAAGAAGATTTTGTTATCAAACTTACAAAAAACTATATTCTGAAAACTATTTTATCTGTGACATGCTAAAAAGCATTTCAAAGCAGTAGATTATGAGAAAATGTTTAATTCTATTTAAAAAACACTATACTAAATAAATGCAATAAAACGAAATATAGCCTGAATATATGAATATTCAACCTGTTCGTAACTCTGCAAGCAAAATTAAGTCTTACTAAGACTATAAACAAATAACTTATTGAAACAACTACTTCCCTGGCTAGTGCCACGCCGGATATTGAATGATACAATTATTCTTTAACATTCAATTTAAATGCGAAGCTGCACTGATGAGAGATAAATCTCGAAATGCGTCTGCAGATGGCTATTTCCTTAATTTTTACATATTTTATTGTTCAGTTTTATAGTTTAAAGTTTTCATATTCAATTTAGTTTAATTTTCAAGTTAGTCCTGTTGGTAGAAATAAACGATCTTAAACCAATGTTATTTCGCTAAGTACTTAGTACTAGTAATAACGCAAATTTCTTTTGTATCATTCAATATCCGGCGTGGCACTAGCCAGGGAAGTAGTGGTTTCAATAAGTTATTTGTTTATAGTCTTAGTAAGACTTAATTTTGCTTGCAGAGTTACGAACAGGTTGAATATTCATATATTCATATATTCAGGCTATATTTCGTTTTATTGAATTTATTTAATGCTTTCTGCAACAAGTAAGGTTGTTTCTAATTTATTTGCCATACTAAATATTTCTTTATAATTTGAGAGTTAATAATAAATTCCAATTTTCTACAAAAAATAACCAAAACTCAAACATATTAGAAATATTAAAAAGTAAAAATTTAAATTCAGTCCTTAATGACGTTGAGGAATGAAACTGAAACGGTTATACTATTCCACAAGCTTCAAAAATTACATATTTTTTTTCTCAGCTTCCTCCTATGAAATGTGTTAAAATTTAACTTCTAACCACCAAGTGGCACTCGATAGTCAAGTCGCATTAACGCTGTAAGACTTCTGCAATCAAATCTCAAACACAGATGTGCACAAATTCGCAGTTTGGTCCCACCTTAATCCAAACTTCTTCAATAAACGACTGTGAATGTACGTCTAATATTTAATTATGAAGGGCGGCTACATCATTTTAGCACTTGGGCGGCCAACAACCCAGGAACGGCCCTGTGTAGAATATATCGGGTTTGTATAAATTGGCGATAATCTACACGTGGCGATATTCTTCCTGATATTTTAAGCGGCATATCTTTATTCTAAAATATTGTACCGTGTGTCCTGAGTCTTCGCGAGGTTCTCAAAGTTTGAATATCCAGTAATTTAACAAGCATTATTATTCGATATTAATTTACAGAAAAACCCTGCAATTTCGGAAGTGGGACTTGTTTGAAGAATATTTGTCAGTGTATGCTATCTTTCTAACTGAAACCGATATTTTTAATACTTCTTATGTAGCCTATTTTCATAAAAAGTACACCCGGCAGCCGAGCCCAGCTTATTTCACTGTCAAATTTGACACAGTAACGAATTAATTAAAACTTGCGAGTTCAATTTTGTGCCAATTCTGTTTTTTTTCGTTATCATCTCAGTGTGTTTTGGTTCCCGCATGACATTGTTTTTGAGTTCCTGTGTTATTTTCGATTTGTTTTTCAATTATAATGGATTTTACGCTTAATTAGTACGCTGACATGTACATACAGGGTGGGCAAAATTCGATGTTTGTATAGGGGATCTCGATAACTATAATAGATAAAGAAAAGCGGATGGCGCATCCTCGATCTCTTTTTTTTCGAGAAAAATTCAATGGTTAAAACTAAATTTATTTATCTTGTTTTCGACTTATAGCCATAAAGTCAATTTTTTTCATTTTCGATATATTGAAATATCTCAGTTGTTTATCATTTAACAATAATGAAAGTTATTTTTTGAAAAGAATAAAATAAGCTAACAGAATTCCGATATCTTCATTAATATGAAAGTTATAACATAAAGTATTGTTTTTTTTAAATACAACCTATAGTTGGCTTTGACTTGTTTATTAGGTTTTTTTTTTCTCTTTTCGACGATATATAGCATGTGGCGGTTGAATCTGTAATTTCATTAAAATCTATTAAAGATTATTATATTTGAAACATTCAATATATTTTCTCACTTTCGTATTAGTTGGCTTGAGTTATTTATAGAACATTAATTGTTTTCTATTAATCAAACCAATTTTCTGTCAGTTTTTCTTCTGAAAGCGTAAACATGGCATACGAAAACTATGAAAAGTTTGATATGTTACAATGCTTTATTTAGTAAGGTTTGCCATTTCACCATGAATAGACTAACAAACGAACAGCGATTACAAATCATTGAATTATATTATCAAAATTCGTGCTCTGTAAAAAATGTGTTTCGCAAATTACGTCCATTTTATGGTCGTCATAACCGACCCACCGAACAGGCGATTCAAGCTATTGTGACCAAATTTCGCACCAGTTTCACTTTATTGAACATTAATCCACCAACCCATATGCGGAGAGTGCGTACCGAGGAGAAAATTGCTGCTGTATCGGCCAGTGTTAATGAAGATCGCGATATGTCAATTCGACGCCGTTCTCAACAATTAGGTTTGTGTTATTCGACCACCTGGAAGATTTTACGTAAGGACCTCGGTACGAAACCATACAAAATACAGCTGCTGCAAGAACTGAAGCCGGGTGATCTACCACAACGTCGTTTGTTTGCTGAATGGGCCTTAGAAAAGTTGGATGAAGATCCACTTTTTTATCGAAAAATTAATTCAGCGACGAAGCTTATTTTTGACTCGATGGGTCCGTCAACAGACAGAATTACCGAATTTGGAGCAACCAGAAGCAGTTCTAGAGCTGCCAATGCACCCTGCAAAATGCACTGTTTGGTGCGGTTTGTGGGCATCATTGGCCCGTACTTTTTTAAAAATAACGAAAATCGCTGCTTTACAGTCAATGGAGTAAGGTACCGTGCGATGCTTACCGACTTTTTTTGCCCAAACTGGAAGAATTGGACTTGGTTGACATGTGGTATCAACAGGACGGTGCCACATACCACACGGCACGCGATACTATGGACCAATGAGAGGCGAGTTTGGTGAGCAACTAATCTCACGTTTTGGAGCAGTCCATTGGCCGCCAAGATCATGTGATCTGACCCCACTGGACTATTTTTTGTGGGGTTACGTGAAGTCTCTCGTGTACAGGAACAAGCCAGCCACAATTGCAGCCCAGGAAGATAACATTACAGCTGCCGTTGGTGAGATACCAGCCGAAATGCTGGATAAAGTATGCCAAAATTAGAGCTTGCGGATGGACCACCTCAGGCGTAGCCGCGGGCAACATTTACATGAAATTATATTTAAAAAGTAAATGGCAGACATTGATGTATCGCTCCAAATAAATATTTCATTCATTATTGAAAATTTTCTGCTTTTTTTTAATTCTTAAAAACCAAACGCTTAAAAAATTACCCGTTATATTTTATATTTTAATCTCTATTTCGAAATAATAATGCATGCAGAAGTGTTATGAACAGATGTCACCTATGAATTTTGAATATTGGGCATCAATTTTAACATGTATTGTGAAAATTATTAGTTGAATTATTAATTGAAAAGATATTTTTCTTAGTGTATTAAATATTGATATATCTGGTTGTTTTCTTTCGGGAAAATATGTTTATATAGAGATGTACATGCAAGGTAAAACAGATTAAGAGTAAATTGTGCCGAGATAAGTCTATTTTGACACACGGGAACTAATACAAACCGATAATAACGAGAAAAGCAGAATTAACAAAACTGGAAGTATAGTCATTTTTTCCTGCTGACGAGTTTCTTAAGGTTCCGCAGCAAATTGCAGGCCGCGATTAGTAAATTTGGTTACATATACATAATATTGGCTGCATAGAACTGATTTTAGTGTTAAATCTACAACTACAATTTTATAAACAACCATCTAAAAAAATACAAGTAGAAACATGAATTTTTATTTCTGACCAGATCCAAGGTTACCTTTTGCAAAAATTTGATCAAACCTTCATTCCAAATTATATTCTATTAAATGTCATTGGGGTCTTTTAGCGTCGGTTTGCCCATTTCTAAGTGCTTATTTATTATTTTCTATAGTTGTGTGATTATTTCGTTTACGAGAACCAATACTTAATCTAAGGTATGATATTTCTATTTTTTTCTGTTATCGGAATTTCATATGATTCTGTTTTGCTAATTTCTAGGTTACGTTTTACGGCAATTGAAAATGGTCTTTTCACTTGAGCAAGATACATTCCTCTTGGAAACGTATTTTTATTCTGGAACAAGAGACGAAAATGGAACATGGAACCAATCAATTTATACCTGCTTATTATTTTTTTGGGAGAAATATCGACATGGAGTTGAGATTAATCATGACATATTTGGAAAATATGTACATTGTTTGGCTACTCGTTTTCAAAATATGGACAGTGTTTGTGGAGGAAAGTCTCCGGGAAGGCCTTCTGTTCTAACCGAAAATGTTTTGATAGATGTACGTGAAAGAGTTGGTCCAACAAAATCTCAATGGCAACTATCCGCTCAAACATGTTATGTTTTATTTTCTCATTTAATATGCTCTTGTTTCAACAAAAACATATTCACAAAATTACTTGTGTGGGCTGCAGAAAATCCACATGTACTACGTGAGGCAACATTACACCCTTCAAAATTGGTGTCTGGATTCCCATGTCATGTAGAAGAATATACGGACCAATATTTTTCCAACAAACTGAGAAGAGAACGATACAGATTTTACAAATTTTACAGCCATTTCTTGTCAGTTACATGATGGCAAACTGCAGAATGGATTTTTTCAACATGATGGGGCTACAGTACATACAGCGAATGCAACGCTTGCTTGTATGTATGAACGTATCATCAGTAAAGTCCTGTGGCCACCAAGATCACCTGATCTAACACCTTTAGATTATTATTTATTTGGCTATCCTTTTGAAATTCAAACAAAATAAAAATATTTATACAAATATTATTTTAAGATAAAAATCTGCACACCTTTTGTTAATAAATGTATTTCAAAAACTCCTTTGATTTTTGAAAAAAAATATATAAACATTTATTTTTGTCTGTAATTATGTAATAATAGGTACATCTTTATATGATAATCACTAAAAACATTTTCTTGACAACAAACTACCTACTATTTTATTTTACTTTGTAATATAATTTGAGATATAAACTGAAAATAAATTAAATAAGTATTTTATATACCATACTTTGAAGTGGGCAACTTATTTACAGATATCCTACCCGCTTGGACACCACTTTGTATAGAGAACCACATGCCCATCCATAAGTATGAAGTGGCATGAGGTTACCCATTTACGATCATCCTGTACTAAAATGTATTATACTTTATAAAGTATTGATCTAACATTGATAATAATTATATCAACTTATAAATGTTTTTTTTTTTTTATTATGAATGCATTAAAATTTTTTGACTTCATCAAGAATAATCAAGTATTTGCATACAGGGTGATGAAAAAAAGGTAACAGTAACAGATACAGATAATCTTTACAGAAAGTCAATCAAAAATTTTTGAATTCAAATGCTACCCATTATTGTTAATTGTAATTCTTACTGTTGGAATAATCTGTTGAAGACGAGTCCTCTGCTAAATGAATAATTACTTCATCAACAGCTGTATCCAAGAGGCCATCTAATGTCCACTTTTTTGCTTCATCTGCAATAATATGTTCAATTGTCTTTTGCCACTGAGGTGGTGTGACTTTTTCGATTGCATCGTGAATTAATTTTTTCATATCACTAAACTTGAATGTAGTGTTGTTTGCAGCAACATCACTCTTTATAAACCCCCACACCAAATCTATAGGATTAAGTTCACAATGGTATGGTGGTAATCGTAAAACTGACATATTTTTGTCTTTTGCTATTGCATCAACAACATAATCCTTATAAGGTGGTTTATTGATTGTAACGAGATGCATAAGTTCAGCCTTTAGAAATTTGTCTCCATAAGCAATATTTTTTTTAAACAAGCCACTTGCTGATATCTTCTTTTTTCCACGTTGAAGTAGGAATTGTGTCCCTTACTCTGCTATGGTAGGAGGCATTATCCATAACAATCACTGCATTAGGAGGTAATTTGTTTAGCATATTCTAGAACCATTCCTCAAACCTGGCGGCATTCATTTCATCGTGGTAATCCCTGTTTTAATACCCTCAAAAAGTAACAAGCCCCCATTCAAAAAAACTTTTTCAGATCCAATATGAAAAATTATTAGCCCTTTGCTTTTTCCTGATGGATTCCTTAATCCTGTTGAGAGACCTTCATTGAATACTTGTCTGTGGCTTTGAATAGTTTCATCATGCCAAATGTGGTTTTTGGTATAACCTGCATTGATCCACGTTTCATCTAAATAAAAAACTGGTCTTTTCTCAGCACGGAACTTTTTTATTTCTCTCAAAAATCTTCCCCTCCAAGTAATAATGTCCGGTCGTTCAGTAAGCATGCTTTTTCAGTTTCGTTTCGAATATCTACAAACACATTAATATTTAATACAATGTCAGCAACATTTTTTGTAATAATACTGAAGGATATTCAAATTCTAGTAAATATACAACCTCCAATATGCACAGTAAGTAACATCGGAGGTAAGCACCTTACGTTACCCCCTAAACCTAGTACATTGAATATAATTTTTCACAAGGTATATGTAAGGTACTTACAATTAAAAGATCCTATTTTATCATTTTTATTAATTCTGATTATACTTCATAAAGACTATACTATAACTAATTACTTAAGATTAATTGTACCAATGTTACTCGTACCTAAATTTTAGTTCTCGCAGAACTTTGTATAGTTTTGAGCGACTCATACTTGGGATTTCGCCATTCTTGTTAACCCCAACATGTACCGCAAAAAGAAGGAGTGCACTATCTTTCGGATAAGATATTTATGGTGTTCGTCTAGATGAATTATAGGATTTCTTCTTAGCTGCTTGGGTGGTGTAACACTTCCTGTTGATTGTTGCACTCGCAAATACTTTTCAATTGTACTAACCCCACATCCTTAACAACAGACAGACCTGATTAGCATTGTTAACTTTTAGAATTTACTACATTCCTACCAGTATATTCATGTGTTTTTTCATACACGCTTGTTTTGTCCAGTCGAGAAAATATTTTGATATGCCAGCAAATACCCTAACAATCATGTTTCTTTCCCCTTTAGCGTAGGAGTAGCATTCTACAACAATTAACATTCTTTATGGATGAGTGTTCATTTCTCACATTAGAATTACACTTACGCCTGTTAC
Organism: Ocypus olens; assembly: GCA_910593695.2. Lineage (NCBI taxonomy): Eukaryota > Metazoa > Arthropoda > Insecta > Coleoptera > Staphylinidae > Ocypus > Ocypus olens. Next base: position 33,785,598 of record OU343047.1, read on the forward strand.
GGCCTCTAATATTTTCCGTATTTTTACCCAGAGACATGTTGAATAAAAAAGGAAAACTCTAACCTAGAAAAAAGTCTCGTTTCAGCGAAAGATCGCTATTATGAAAATAATTTTCACATACCTTTTGAGAGCTAATAAGGCACGACGAGTCTTGAAATAGTATATTGTATAACGAGCATGGAATGACATACATTTCTCGCGAGGATGAAGTTTGCCTTTCGGCTCATGCTGCAATTCATAAGAGCGAGAAATAGTCATTCCATGCGAGTTGTACACTATGCTTTACCTACGACAACTTTGTTGACCTTCATTGTTTTAGTTAAGATAATTTAAAAATTAAATGAGCGGACAATTCGTACGCGATAACTTTGATCAGAGGCATCTGCTTAACGTTACCGCGGAAACAAATGTCAGTCAAAAACCAAGCCGCCAGCCGCAACATTATTTATGGTTCATATCATTTCTCGAGTTTATACATTCTTAGTGTTTAAAAGTATATATGAATAGATAGAGACAAACATCGAAAACAAGAAATTTGCCGATGTACTACAACTAACGCCCCATGTATGTAGAAGCGGCGAAGCTAACATCTTTTAATCTACTCCGTCATTTTGACACATTGAAGGTTATGCTTCACGCGTGACAGTACAGTGTTGGAATATATTCTAGCACAGATAATCGATGCGAGAATGAAATGCGTGAGCAATGCACTACATATACTAATCATTAACAAGCATGTAATGAGCATATATCCAAGTTGTCGTAGGTAAAAGACTTATTTTAATACAGAAACTTGTAGAAAGAAATAAAAGACGAAAACTGATACAAACGAACCACTATTATGACAACACAATATGACATTTGACATATGAGGCCCGCAGGATAATCTGTGATGGGCATCATGTAAACGGGATTTCCCAAGTCACCAATGAAATCACTGCATTTTAAATTTCGATCTAAAATTCAAAATGTCAAAATGAACTATAGCAAGTTTGAATGAAGTTGTGTCAAAAGTGACATAAACGGGTGTCAGCATTGCCAGTGTTAAAAATACACGTTTGAGATGGAAAGATAATACACTAACAAATCATTTTCAAACTAGTTATACTAACGATATTCCAGGGTTTTCAGCAAATTAATATCGAGTAATAACGCATATTTAATGAGTGGAAGTTCAAATTTCGAGGACCTCGTGAAGGAAGCATGGTACAACATTTTAGAATTAAGATATACTGCTTAGAATTTCTGAAAGGATATCGTCACGTGTAGATTACCCGTCAATTTATACACACCCGATATTTTCATAATTGGCAATCAGTATATTTTAACATATTTAAGCATACTCGGCATTAAATAATGCAATATTGGTTCGACCTTCGTGTATTTCTCTTTCACTAAAGTTTAACATTAAATCTTAGATTTTTATCGATATAAACTGGATATAGGTACGTAATTCCCAAAAAATATAATGATATTTAATATTTTATTTTATTTGGGTTGATATTTTATATTTCTTTATAAAATGTGGAGACCATCGAATGACGAGTTAGACGCAGAAGTCGAAAATGAGGGACACGGTGAAACAATCGAATCTAGAAAGCCACAAGCCGATGTTGGAAAAAAATTATAATTAATATTGATAATCAGGATATAAGAAAATTTATATACGAAGAGTACACAAAAAATGTTACCATTCCCAGTTTACATCAGAAAATAAAAGAAAATTTAAATATTCAATGCTGCGAAGAAACTGTGCGAAAATTTCTAATACAGATTGGGTTCCGCTATAAAACAATCGATAAAGGGCAAATTTTAATGGAATCCAGAAAAATTTCATGACGAATTAAGTATTTGGAAGAAATTAGAGAGTTACGCAATCAAAATGTGCCAATAATTTACCTGGATGAAACATGGTATGACACCCATGGCACTGTTTCGAGAGGGTGGACCAATGGCACTAATAGATGTAATTTGGACGGCGTACCATCACGGGGTAAGCGTATAATAATTCTACACGCAGGCAGCGAAAACGGATTTATTGAAGATACCCTGCTTCTCTCTACAAAGGATTTTAAAAAGGCCAAAGCTGATTATCATGACAAAATGATAGCGGATTTATTTGAAAGCTGGTTCGTAGAAATATTATTGCAAAAACTTGTGTCACATAGCGCTATTGTAATAGATATCGCACTATATCATTCGGAACAAGTTAATAAAATTCCCAACACGTCTTCTACGAAGGATGAAATTGCTAATTTTTTAATTGAAAATATGTTTTTTGAAGATACGTACAATAAAAAACAATTGCTAGAAGTGTTGAGAACCAAGGAGTATAAGAAAACCTACAAAATTGATCAAATTGTAGAAGACAGAGGCCATAAAGTGATTCGCTTACCTCCTTTTCACTGCAAATTTAACCCTATCGAAATGATCTGATTATGAAAAACCATATCTGGCGGAAGAATACCGCACCAAAAATGAGCAACGCAACGCCAGAGTTAATTCGACAAGAAGTTAGCAATATAACAGCTGCCAGTTGGAAGAACTGCATTAAACATACAATTGCCGAAGAAAATAAGTATAGGGCCCTCTTTGAAAATGTTCAACAAATGGTTATAAATGTGTAAAAATGAATTTTTAGACGACTGATTTTTGTTCAAATTAAATTAAAATTCAATTGATTCATTCATTAGTACCACTGCGCCTCAATTCATAACACTTCCCTGCTGTGCGGCCGGAGGAGATTTTTATCTGTCGTTAAACCACGTTAAACGGTCGTCACCCACCGGACTACCCTGAACTTGATGATTTCATTGAGGTTAGTTAATGCCGCTGTAAAACACTCGAAAAGTCAAAGCCATATTATTCCTCTAAACCTGGAGATACTATAAATCTCCATTCGGTTAAAATAAACCAATTTTTAATCATATTGATTAGGTCTTTAAGGATTAATTATTAATAAATAAAAGGTTCATTGATCTGCCTGGCCTAAAACCATGCTGCTCATCCATAAATACATTCTTACACATCCAACTTAATTTTACAGTGACAAGTTCATCGAAGTGTTTCGGTATAACATATTGAATTGATATGCTGCGGTAATCGTTAATATTATTAACTGTTACCAGACTTAAACAAAGGTGTGATGTAACTTTTCCTCCGGAAGTCAGAATTTTTTTTTTTACCTGGGTCCATGTGGCCAGATCTGGGCTATTTATACAAGGACAGGGACTTCACATTATTGGGTATGTCATCATGACGAGTAATAGCGAAGTTATGGGATCATTACTTATATCTTTAATTTAGACTCCATTAGAAAATTAACTATATGATCATACAGGCTGTAGTGGAACAAAACGGAACATAGGATTTTCAATGATAATTTCTTTATACTTGAATATTATCTTCCCTGATCATTTTAGAGGAAACATGTAAATAAATGTTTTGTAGAGTAAAAATTTCTGCATGCAGTCATGCTATTATTTATTTTTTAGCGTTCCCGAAAACCCAAAAAAATGATCATTTCACTAAAATAATGGTTGCCATGAAATTAAACAAACATGGAGCGCTGTTGATTTGTTGGCTTCTGGCAAATTTATTGAATACCTACTTCATAACTTTTTACAAGTGTTTTCATTAAAAATGGTGATGTAGCCATCATGTTACTTTCTCCGACTTGATGGTATCATTTATAATTACGCTTCCATCGTTTATTTTCAATTTAAATCATATTTTAAGTGTGCATCGAACATTTCCTAGACTCGGATAAAATTTACGTTTAAAACGTCAAAATTATGAAAGATGGAAAAATGTACTTCAAATTCAAAAACACAGTTTACTCAAAAACTAAAGAGATTTAGAAAAAAACTTATTCTTCATAAATTGTTCATTTTAGCATTCTCTACAATTATTATTAACATAAATTTGCTGTAATTATCAGCGTTTCATAATTGTATACCAAAAATGAAAAAAAAATTAATACATTTTTTTCTCGAATAACAATGATTTTATGAAAAAAAAATTTAAACCATGTTCATTTCTTTGTTATCTTCAATATTTGCTTAAATATTTTTGTGATATTTTTGATATTTAAGAAAATATTGGAATAAAACAAAAAACAGTTAAGGTAAACACCCACTTCCGGTGCACGAAATTGTACCAAAAGCTTTTCAGTTCTTTGGATTATCAAATAAAACTTATGTTCAAAGTTTCATATCAATTGGTCTATTGGTTTTTGAGATACAGCGCCCACACACACACACACACAATTTTTTTTCCAGAATTTATGAAATGGCATCTAGGGACCCCAAAACGGATATTTCCGTAAAAAAAAAATTTGAAAAAAAAATCACGATCACAATACTTTCTCGTACCTCGTAACGGAGAAAGTAAAAATATATTCTATTCAAGAAAAAGTGCAAATTGTGAAGTCTATTCTAGTAGCAGTTTTCGTGAAGTGCGGGATATGTTTGCAGTCAACTATCCCGATCGACCAACTCCCTCCATTGCAACGATCCAAAGGTTAGTTCATAAATTGGAAACGACTGGCTAGTATTACGGAATTCTAAGACGACATCAAATGCAGAGCAGATTGATTTACCAAGAAATGAGAAGGATGACGAGTTTATGGTCTTAGCTTCTGTAGTAGATCCAAACATAAGCTCAAGACAAATTGCTGGCAAGTGTGGAATTCACTATACGACTGCCCAGAGGTGTTTAAAGAAACATCATTTTCACTCGTAAATATACCAATGCCACCAAGAAATATTACAACGTGAATATAATACATTTTTAATGAAAAAACTTGTAAGCATTTATGAAGTGTTCAATACGTTTAACAGTAGCGCCAACAAATCAACAACTGTTAATTTGTTGATTTGTTTAATTTCATGGCATGACTGCATGCAGAAATTTTTAGTCTACAAAACATTTATTTACATGTTTCCTCTAAAATGATCAGGGAAGATAATATTCAAGTATAAAGAAATTATCATTGAAAATCCTATGTTCCGTTTTATTCCACTACGCCCTGTATATGGTTATATTATTTGTAGCTAGCAATTGCGTCATATTTATAGGCGGAAATATATTTAGTTTTTCCAGGTTATCAATTAGTTTTAGTCGCTGGTTTGGGCATTTTTCGCATGAGAAATGATGTGGTTTAGATCTTCAACACTCGCACTCTTTCCTGCCACCCCAATTATAAAAAGGTGTGCACGATAACATCCATATCCTAATTTGAGTCCTGTTATTGACGAAGTGAAGAATCTACTATGATTCTTTGATGGCATACTCTTTGGTAGAGTAGGGTGAATGGTACAGTATTGGGTATGTGATTCTTTTGAGTAGTCTTCCTAATATCTTTTCCATTGCATTATCGTTCTCCGTTTATAGGTGCATGTTAAATGGGTGGGATCAGTGTACACAGTGATTGCATTTCTAAAAGTGACTTTCAGTGTACACAGGTAATTGAACACATTTCAATGCCCTTTTGGTGGATCGAGTCGACACATTTTATCCAACTGGGTACACGCTGCCATAGTTGGACGTTTTTTGCCCAAGAACGTGTTTTTTTGTTCGAGGGTTGAAGGGTTCGAAAAGGGATCATTCCAATCTAAGTTTATCCTCTTAAAGTAGGGCCAAAATGAGATTTTTTCCAGAATCATCAAATTTGATTGAAAAGTCGCTGAGTTTTGTGCGAAAAACCTCAAAATGCATTTTTTTAAACACCCATAACTTGGTGCCAAATCGTCGTAGGAACTTCGTTCTTCGAGTCCTGCATAGGGAATTGATCAAATTTTAATGCCTTCATGGTGGATCGAGTCGACAAAATTTTTCCAACTCCATAGACATCGACAAAGTTGGACATGGTTTCCTGAAAAAAATTTTTTTTTACGCTTAAGTTCGCATGCGTGACTTTAAAGAAGACACTTCAAAGTTTTTCGCTCTCAAAGATTCATCAAAATCGATTGAAAATACGCCGAGTTATGGCGGTTTTAAAATGGTCGAAATTTTACGAATTTCAAGTGTTTCATTTTTTTTCTATGCGTAAATAAATGATTATTATATTATCAAGCACCGACCTGATATAAGTTGTGTAAAATAATAGTGAAACCTTTAGATCAGAACTCCGCCATAATTTATTTAAAGATTTTAGAATATTAGCTCCCTTTTCTCGTACCTAATATGCTCTCTCCAAGTTAAAGTTTTGTCCAGGATCATACCGAGATATTTGTGGCTGGATTTTACAGGGATTGAACCATCTTCAAAGAGAATAATAGTTTAGGTTCTATGTCTAGAGAAAATTACTACGGAAGACTTACTGGTAGATAGTTGAAGATTATGCTTATTCAGCCATGTGTTAATGCTATTGGACAATATCACTAGAGTTTCCATAGACTTTACATAGGATTTTCCTTAGAGAAAATACACAAATCATCCGAGTATTGCACAATATCATAACCTTGAGACTGTTCTTTGAGACCATAACAATGGGCCCTATTCCATTTTTATCACTTTCGAAAAGTTTTCGATTGTCATCGAAAACTTTTCACTTCACGCAAGTTTCCGATTCTGTTTCTATCACCGATCGAGTTTCGAATGAAGTCAATCGAAAAGTAAGGTTCAGTTTTATCACCGAGTTCAGAGCAGGTGATAAGTGTGTGTTAACCATAAAATTGTGATGATGGTCTTTATTTCGCTTTATTATTGCTGCAGGAACAAGAAGCAGCAGCTGAAAATTATTATTTGCAACAATTTTTACGACATTTACAATCCATTTGAAACGCCGAAATGTGAATTAGAATATTTGTTTTAAAAACAACAAATTTGCGAGAGTTTCGAACTAACACATCCATATTAGATGGTAATTAGTACTAATCAATTCCATAATTCTTCAAAATTAACTTAATTACAGTTTGCTTCAAGTGCATTCGGTACTGATTTTCCCGCGTAAATTTGAAAAATGGCGAGAGCATGCCGTTATTAGTTCACTTGCTTCGATTTTACAGTGTTGTCACACTTACTTTATCACGCTAGAAATGGAATACCAATTTGCCGTTCGATCGAAAACGATGTGATAAATTTTCAGGGATAACTTTCACCGTGATAAAAACAGAATAGGGCCCAGTAACTGGAAGGTTACCTTTATCATGTAATTGAAATTGAGAAAATGCACAAATTGCCAATAGATAAGAAAGTAAATGCTTTTGTGTAAATAGTTTAATTTAAATTATATTAAAAGTACACTAACAAAACATTGCTATTAGACTGGGGAAATTGGACATCAATACTCGAACACATTTTACCATAGGCAACACATGGTGCATGTCCAGTTGTTTGTATTAAAGAGTACAAACAACAACGACTTGCTGTAATAACCAATAATTACTGTAGTATTTTTAGATTGAAATTAAATTTATGTCAAAATACTTGTTCTTTGTCATTAATATACGTTGAAGCTAAGTAAGTACAAATTTTTTATTATGAAATTTTAAGGTTAGAAACTATCTATGGAATCATTTATTTCTCCCAAATAAATTATTAACAGTTTATTACGATACTTAATCGGTAAGTGCGTTCAAATAGTTAAGAAAATATTCTTGGAAAATGAGTTTAGCTAATTTTTGAGACTTGTTAGCACATGATAAAGAATCATATACTATTTTTTGCACGATCATTTGAAATTATAGATATTTATGCATTAAGGAAGATATGGAATGTTTTTTCCCGAAGTTGACAGGTTTATAAGTCAAACGAGGGTGAAGAACTTTAATATCTCCCGTGGTGCATACAATATTTTATTTTTTAGTTAAATATTAGTTATTCATAAAAATATTCAGTATATCGTATTTTGGTCTGCAGTATGTATCCATGGTTGCTATGAGTTTGTTTTAACCAAAGCGCCCGCATTTCATGAACTGATGTTTATTTGATTTTATTTGACGTTAATGCTTTAACAACAAACGTACAGTTGTGAATAAAATGAGAGAAAAGTTTAATTCCTGTCTCGCTATAAAGTTGGTCGTGAGCAGACGCAAGATTTTCTATCTTCAACCATAATTTTGAGCGGAGAATTTGGAAATTGTAGATACTGTCAGGTAAACAGGAGCAGACTCATAACTCCCTCGGGAGATATGACTCATAACTCCCTCGGGAGATATAACTCATATCTCCCGAGGGAGTTATGAGTAAGTATCCATGACGATAATAGTAAATATCATAGTACTAAAAAATATAGCTATTATTACAACTAGGGAAATATGAATAGTATATTTCCCGAGGTTGGCTAGTTACATCCCGAGGGCGAAGACAACCAAGAGAAATGTATTCATATTTCCCGTGTTGTAATCAATAGTTTTTTTCTGATGGAAAGAATATTGTTCTGTAAATGGCAAAATATTGGATTGTAAATTTTTGAATTTATCGGATTGGTAACGTTTCTAAAAGCCTTGTTTGTAAATATCATAGTTAACTGGTTTGATTTTTGCGTTGTTTCATAAATTGGTGAAATGGCAAACTATGTGTTAACGCAAGCGGCGAAAGACCGTGTATGTTTGATTTCGGTAAAATCCAAAGCTGCTTACACCAAAGTGTACGAAGATTATAAAGACTGGAGGGAACAAAAATTTGGTGAACGGTGTTGGCGTCGTATTTTGAATATTTGGTATGTTGCTATGACTTTGTTATTAGGGAAATATGAGTGCGTTATGACATATCGTAACTAAGGCAATATCACTCATAGTTATTTACGTATTAAGGGCTGTTAGGATAGCCGTAACAACCAAGGGAGACGTTTGGGCGACCGCGGTTGTTACGGCCCTAACTGCACGTGGTACGTACAACGTTTTTCGTCGTACTGCTAATTTTATAAGAAATGAAACTTGAATGTGTCTAATTGACAATACTAAAATCGCCGATGACGTCGATTTAATTTTAGTTACCGTCAACATAAAAATGGCACATGTCGTTGTTTCCTTAACAACCAATAACAAATAGCATTTTATTTGTCAAAGTGCAGAAAATGGAGAAAGAGGCCTTACTTCCAGCGAAAATATTAGCTTGAGCTAAGCAAGCGAATGGTAAATTAGTACCAGAAAAATCGAGGGATAGGTACCAAAACGAAGGAAATTTATTTAAAAGATGGCAGCAAGAAAATCATATTGAAAGTGTGTGCGAAAACGTAATAAACGTAATAATGGCCTATATTGATGAACAGGTATGTTCATTTTCATCCCGTGTAGCAAATTGTAACAATTTTTGATTTGATTGCAGAGCAAAAAGTATGCTCCCAATGCTGATCTAAATGAAAATGTTTTAACAACAAATGTACACGTTGAAAATAGAAATTTGTCACGAGAAGCCACACCAACTTCTACCCGAGGAAATGTGAGCTTTCACAATTGCACAATAACAAATTTTTATAACTTTAAGTAGACTTTTTATAATTTGTATTGTTATTTCGTTCAATTTCCTGTAGTTAACAAAATTTGTTTAATTTCATAAGAGTCTAACACTGTTTTCAGATTGATAATATTGTTTTAATAATTCGTTGATTGAGAGCGGGCTGTTAACAAAAAGCGGGCTATTAAGAGCTCTTAACAGCCCGCGTTTTCGTTGCCAGGGAAATATGAATAGCTTAACGTTTGTCAAAAGTTACATGTTATAAACTACATAACAATATAGTGCGACGAAAATATTGTTTCAATCAGAAAAAAACAGCTATTATTATAACTAGGGATATATGAATAGTATATATCCCGAGGTTGGCCAGTTACATGTATACACAACCAAGGAAAATGTATTCATATTTCCCGTGTTGTAATCAATAGTTTTTTTCTGATTGAAAGAATATTGTTCTGTAAATGGGAAAATATTGGATTGTAAATTTTTGAATTTATCGGATTGGTAACGTTGCTAAGGGCCTTGTTTGTAATTATTATGGTTGACTGGTTTGATTTTTGCGATGTTTCATAAATTGGTGAAATGTCAAACTATGCGTTAACACAAGCTGCAAAAACCCGTGAATGTTTGGTTCCGGTAAAATCCAAAGCTGCTTACCCTAAAGTGTACGAAGATTTTCAAGACTGGAGAAGCAAAAATTTGGTAAACGGTGTCGATGACGTTTTTTGAAGATTTGGTATGTTGCTACGATTTTGTTATTTTTTGATTAGTTTATTATATGCATAGTCGCAGAAATATTCACTAAATACGTTGTGGCCAAATATGAAGTGGAGGCATTTGTAAAAAATAAAGGATACGTTCCTAAGAAATCGGAGGTGTTGTCCCGAGAGCAATTAAAACAATTCTTGCGAGAAGTTCCTAACGACATTTTTCTGATGTTTATATTTTATATTTTTCTAGGGAAATATGAACGCTTCATATTTCTCTAGGGAAATATAAGGGAGTTATGACATATCGTAACTAAGGCAATATTACTCAATATTGTTTCAATCAGAAAAAATAATTATATTTGAATATATCCATTGTTATTTATAATGATTTGGTCGGTGGAGAATATATGCAGTTAGGGTTGCTATGGATCTTTTGTAAACAGAAAAGTTATGTGTCAGATTTAACACATTATAATATAAAGAATGTGGAAGAAGTGAATAGCTGCAAAGTGGAGAAGAGGATATATGGGTCAGAGTAGATCATTTTACACAAGTGAACTCCGCCCTTCAGGTTACTGTCAAAATTAATTGCATGTTTTTCAATATCGTGTAGTCATTTTTTACTTTAATTGCACTTTGTAATTTTGTAATTCCAAGCAATTAAACTAAAGATTAAATGATTAAAATAATAACGAGAATATTGAAATTGAAGAAGGGTGAGTAGCCGGGTGTTCGCAACTAGTCCCATTCAAATCGCGCAAACAGTACAAAACGGCATTTGTGAAATTACTCCACAAGAACGTTTTTGAACAGTATTGTATTTATTGTTGTCATGGTAAAAACACTATTATTAGTGTGGTATCATCAACTTTCTATTTCTGTAAACAATATCTGTAAGTCAAGCTGCTGTGTCAAATTTGTCAACTAAACATTAAACTTTAATCTGGAAAATACGCTTTTCCAGTCGAGTATGATTGTAAGAAAAATTTACCAAACTTAAATTCGCCTCAGTGTTATTAATGTTTAACCTTTATCAATACTCATAGGCATATGGAAAATGAAAAAAAACTTGTTTTACTTTAATTTTAACATTAATTGTACAGTTTGTACTTTCTTTAAAATTAAGAGAGGGAATTTGACTGAAAGAAAATTGTGAAATATCGAAATATAGAAGTTCCAATAGAAATACCAGCCGCATTCGTTAGGGTGCATGTTTCATTGATTTATTGTTGTTGTTGTTTTGAAACATCTACAAAGCTTTCACCACTTGAGTTGCTGCACAATCACTATATCTGATGGCACAGCGATTTACAAAGTCTACGTTAAAAATTTATTCTGTGAATCTAATCGAACGGTGTACTTATTAAAAACTTAGACTACAAATTTAATTTTTCAAATAATGTTGCTTTAGTGTTAATATTTAATAAATTTGTCTACTAATACAGGTGACAGGATAAGCTTAAAATTAACCAAATAGAATTTATTACAGAAATCTACAAGAATTACATTTTTATTGAAACGAGGGAATGGCTTGCATTATCTGAAACAAGTAAATATGTGTGTGGCTACATTTTCAAATAATTTGAAACAACAGAAACAACTTATTAGTTTTAAGGATTGGACAAATTAATATTACATAAAAAGAACGTGAAAGATCTAGTAATCATATATTATCAATTTGTGTTTATAGATGGAAAATTTCAAGTTTGTGGCAAATTTTCGCTGAGGTAGCCAATCACAGAGTGGCTAAAGCTAATTAGTGGCAAGAAATGGTAAAAGGAAATCTTAAAATAATATAATTATTGTGTAAATTAGGGGGCACAGAGAATATTAGAATTCTAACAAAATAGTAAATTTTGTATCTTGTTTGGCTCATTTTGTAAAGTTATTTGGAAAATGATTCTAATTCGTTGGCATGTAAGTTAAATTATATTAGATTGAATATTCATATACTCTGGTTATTTTTCATCTGTAATTTAAACTAAACTAAACTTGTCACCACAAGATTACAAAATAATTTACGGAGAATAACAAGCCTTTTAATTCTTTTTAGAGTTTATTTTAGATATTCTGAATAATTATAAGTATTGAGAGGGATGTATCTTGTTTGGCTCGTTTCATAAAGTCATTTGGAAAATTATTCTAATTCGTCGGCATGTAAGTTACATTACATAAGATTACAAAATAATTTATGGAGAACAATAAACCTTTTAATTCTTTTTAGAGTTTATTTTAGATATTCGGAATAATTATAAGTAGTGAGAGGGATGCTGCCAATTTATTGAGAGAATTTAATGTCAAAACAATCACAAAAAAGAACTGCAATGTGATTAATCCAGGGCCAATGACCCTGTATTGAAATACAGGCCTTCATAATAAATGTATACACAATGTAATGTGAAAATATAACCAATATGACATGTAACTTCGGTTGCCTATATGTTGTTTTGGCTCAAATTCTTTTTTAAGTATGTGTGCTTTAGTGTCACATTTATGGTATTTTCCATTTCAATATGTAACATCCTCTGGATTTTATTCTTTAAATATATGTTTATAATTATTTTATAAATCGGCCCCTCCTAAAATTACATCCTGAGTACACAAGTGGAAAACTCATAACCTCATTTTGTTGAAGTTTATGAATATGAAATTTGTATTTCTATTAAACAGTCAGCATTTACATTTAATTTAACTATTGAAATTATCTTGTACCTAATCACACACAGGCCCAATAACTTTACTGTGTTTGAGACCTCTTTTATTCACGTTCTAGTAACCTCAGTTGTGTTCAATAGTTCATTTATGCCCATTTTCACCAACTATTCCTAAACAAATACTTTGCTAGATAGTACCTAAGCTAAGAAATGCCTAAACTAGTACTTTACACAAATTCGGTTTCACCATGGCGATCGGTTCCTTAATAAGCAATTCCTACCAAGGTACTGGATTTTTAGGGAAATTTGAGTTGTTATGTTGGTGAAACTGCGTGTGTGTGCTTCGGTAAAGTAATTTATTACTACTTCTTTATAGTAACATAACCTCACTCATTTAATTACTCGTGTTAATGTTTTCAATGATTGATTTATTGATGGAATTATTATTTTTAAACTAGAATCACCATCGCGAAGAAGACTGAGCAAGAATTTTAGCTAGGACATAATAAAATTAAAGGTGGAAAGTGAAAAGAAAAAGAATTGAATTAGAGGCGTCAGAAAATAAGCGTGCCAAGAGCTACATATATTAGAGAAGGAGTCGGAGAAGGATATTAAAACAAAAGTAATAATTTTAGAGAAATTAGACAACTTTATTTTGCATTTAAATATGAATTACTTATTCTGACTCCAAAAATTCTGAATCAAATAGATTCAAATGTTAAATAAATTTAAAAAAAATCCATTCGAATTAGTGTGGCCCCGTGTAACAGACCAACGTAATCTGATTTGGATCTGGGTAATACCAATGGGAGTGCAGAGAGGTTCCCTGCACATAGGCCTCAATGGGCCCTTTGTACGTCCTCCCATCTGAGTCCTTATTCCCCGCTCAGCCCACCCACAGCATTGGCAAACGCCAGGACTGCACCAAGAGGGACTCTATGGATGTCTGATGATTGTCTTATTGTAGAGATGGCTGAATACTTCAAGAGTACATATTAGGCGGTCTGCTCTTCAGCTTCACACCTTCTATAGATGGGACTGGGGCTGAGGCCCATTCTGTGCTTTCTTAGATTGCAGTTCCGTTCGAAGTCCCACGATTTTTCGTAGGTTCCCCCTGGACAGTTGCAAGCACTATCTGACAATCTTGGGGTTCATCAATATGAAATATTTTACTACCCTGCAGCCAGGCTTGTAATTTATTTGATCTTCGTGATGTTTAGTTGATGTGTCTTTTAATAAGGATATTATGTCTGACAGAGAGGGCGGCAAGTCGGATTCCGGCCCGAAAGTGGGATGTCTGGAAGCTCGTCTTGGCAATCCATCCGTTATCTTGTTCCCTTTGCTTTTATTGGGTCTTTTCACAAGGTTACCTTGTTATCTTTTGCCACTCTCTCTAGGGCCGGGTAACATTCCAACGTTAGTGCTGAGGTGATTTCGCAGCTTGTAATTGCTAATATTGCTGCTCTGTCGGTGATGATATGCACAATTTTAATTTTGATATTTCTATCTGGCTGCATGTAGTATACCCAAGTTCCACCTTGGTGGAGGTACTTATTGATATATCAAGTGCAGCACTCCTTTTCAGGGATAGGTTTTTACAGTATATCAATCCCGGCCCCTGTTTTTGTTAATGATCTATTTGATGTTATTAAGTTTGCTACCTTCGCCTGAGTCTACATGCTTAAGGCTTACCTGGAGCTTCGTGTTAAATATGTATTTTTTTGAGGGATTGTGTCCACCGGCATCTCAACTGTAATGTCCCATTTAATGGTCCTCTCTAAAATTTTTCAGCGCTCGCCTTTTTGATTGTTTACGAGCTACATATTTGTTGCTCGTAGCCTGGCAGCCGCTGTTGCTCGCTCTCTGATGGGTATGTCTAGCGGGGGCAGACATAGCAGGGCTTCTATTGCAATTGTTGGTGTTGTTCTCATAGCTCCAGTGACGCTCAAATGGGCATTCCTTTCGACATGGTCTAGAAGCCTGACAGCCGTCAGACCAATGTAAATAAACTGATTAGAAATTTTAGGTTAGAAACAGATACTCATATACAGTTTATCGGGTACCTAGCAATAAGTAATACCTAGACCATTTAGGAAAGTGTTTGGGACTGGTGAAAATAAAATTGGCGCTAAGAAGTTCTTATCTTTATTTAGGAAATGCTTATATTTTAGGAATGGTTGATGAAAACGGCCATTAGTCTGTTTAAAGTGAAAGAATGTGCTATCATGCCAAAGAATACTGCTACAACTTTAGCCCTATCTTGAAACCATTCATGAAGTTTGAACGAGCTTGCTGTTAGAAATAATGCTTCAATTGTAAATCAGTATTGTTCTTTAAAATGAAATCTCAACTGTAGTGAAAACTCAAATCGTCTGGTTAAAGTAAAGGATTTGAGTGTAAGTGAATATACAGCCATTTATCTCCAAATTTTCATCACGATGCCATAATTGTTGGTACATGTAAATTTAAGTACCATTCGGATTGATGACAAATTCTTGTTATTAGGCCTATGTTGGGAAATAGGAGGCCGTTTTGATTTTAGGAATACTGCTTATGCTTTCTTATTAAATAGAAGATTTTTCAAACTGATTTGTAAAATATAAATTCTGAAGAAAATTTACTCAATTATTTATGTAAAATTAATAATTTTTTATAGACTAGTAACTCTGCCAAAGTAAAAGGTTAACTTTTATTTGGTAATACTTCCTTTTACAATTAATATTTCAATATTCATTATTTTTTACACAGTTTTGCTTCAGGTTTTACTTTTTAAATTCTATCTGTTGTACTTACAATGCTCTAATTATGTATAATATATTTATATCGGGTGTGTATAAATTGGCGGATAATCTTTACGTGGCGATGTTCTTCCTAAAATTCTGAATAGAAAATGTCGATGAAAAAATGTCCTACCATACCTCATATGCCATCAGGAGCCATTTAAAAGAAATGTACATTTGGCAACATAGCATCCACGAGCTGTCCTGTTTATCAATAATCTCATGGTTCAGAGTAGAAGGTAATAGATAGATAGAGCGGGGTTTATTTACAGATGCAAGGTAAAACAGATTATGAGGAAATAGTAAAATCCATTGTAGTTGAACAAAACCAAACGAAAATAACACAAAAACACAAATACACTGAAACGCGGGCACTAATACAAACTGATAATAATGATAAAAGCAGAATTGGACAAACTTGGAACATGCAAGTTTGAATGAATTTTTTGTGTCAAAGTGACATAAGCGGCTGTCACGTTGCCGAACGTATTTTTTATGAAAATTAGCCAATTAAGAAGTGTTGCAAATACTAGTTTGAGATAGAAAGATAGCACACAGTGATAAAGAATTTTCAAACTAGTCATACCATCGAAATTGCAGGGTTTTCTGTAAATTAATAACGAATAATAACGCATATTTAACGACTGGATGTTCAAACTTTGAGGACCTCGTGAAGACCCAGGAAGCATGGTACAACATTTTAGAATTAAGATAAGCTGCTTAGAATTTTTGAAAGAATATCTTCACATGTAGATTATCCGCCAATTTATACACACCCGATATATAATTACAAATTTCATAAGCACGTCAGTAACTCTGATAACGTAAACATTCGTTAATTATTTACAATCAATTTACGCTAAACTGTGGATGAAATCAGTTAAAAAATATATAATTCACACCTATTACTAGATAAAACTGTATATAATTTGCAAATGATGATAATACCAGATGTTACTTTTACGCGCCTCCCCAATTGGTTTTAATTTATGAATAATCTATATATGCTCAGTGATTATGCCCATGGAGTAGGTAAACCAAACACGTAAAATATTTATTAAAGTGATTGTTGATATTAGATTTTCTCTGTGCACATGAGGCAATTTCCCAAATGTTTGCCTTGTCATAACATTATGTAAGTTTTGTACAAAAAATATATTAATTTAATAATATTTTATTATTTTATTCGATGATATGTTTGTAATAGTTGTAACCGCGGTGTTACATAAATCGTTCATTTTATCTCACATTTAATTGCGTGTGTAGTAATCCTTAATTATTTACCTAACTCGTGTGGGGTGTTAATGCATGTTATCTTTGCTATGCAGCTTTTATTGATTCGATGATTTATTGGATTGAAACGATCTTACCTTCCACTTCGTGTAAGGATCTAATAAGGACAATTAGGAATATCGGATGTAAACAAAACAAGTGGGTTTGAGTTTAAATGATCAATTTATTGTTTTTGGTTCAAATTGAAATGCGTAATAAGTAAACTTTATTATAAATCGCCGAAATTAATGTCATCAATGATTATTTCTCTATTTACACGACTTACAACCGTGATCAGAAATAGTATATTACATACCGAGTCGTAAAACGCTGCATTACAGCCGAGGGCATAGATGGAAAACCGAGCCGCGAAGTGCCAAGGTTTACAAATGTTCATAATCACGAAATGTAACGATTTTAGTAAAATTGTTTGATTTTGGTACACATACTACCGTGGACAAAAAAATGACACCCCTAATTTTATTAATGTAAATATGACTTTTCATTTGACAAACCGGCAAATGTCAATCTAAGCTCTGGCACAAAATCAAAGCATGTTGGGAGGCAATACCTTTTTAGATTTACTGTATTGCTAGTTATAACTGTCACTGTCAAATATTAAGGTTACATAAGTCAAATTCACAACACTAAAAAATAAGAAATAATAGACACATGACAAATTAGGGGTGTCATTTTTTTGTCCACGGTAGTATCTATTTCAATGTCGGATATCTTTAATTCGTAAAACTGTCAAACAGGCGCTCCGTTTCTCCAACGAGACTACATAAATCCGACACCAGTAAACGTTTTCATTCGTGAAATTCACTCGTCGCCATTACACTAGGTATTTTAATTGAAATATACGCAGGAGAACAATGAAACCTTATGAAGTCAGGATTGATTGAATTTAGACGGCCTGTCAAATTTACGTAAAAAGCAACGTTGCCAACCGAAGTATACAGGGTGTTGAATTGCAAAGCGGGCCATAGGGATTTATACGTAAAATTTGAAATGTGTAAATATTTGCTCTCCTAATTATTTAACAATATCGGTCTTCTTACATTATTTTTAAAGCTTTCTAAGCGTAATGATTCACTCAATAGTTTCTGCAGAGTATTACCGAGATATTAAATAAAACACACTTTTACTTAGTTAATATCACACTGTTTATTTTATTAGTGACTGCAGTTTCGATCAAACAATGATCATTATCAAACTATAAGTTTACTTATAGTTTGATAATGATCATTGTTTGATCGAAACTGCAGTCACTAATAAAATAAACAGTGTGATATTAACTAAGTAAAAGTGTGTTTTATTTAATTAAAAATGTATCACGAAGTAAGTGCCGCCAACCTCAATCAGTTAATTACCGAGATATTTGCAAAAAACTTTACAATTATTTTGAATTAAAATTTGTCGACACCGATACGTGCATTGTGGATATCTTGTTTTATAGCTCTGCTGCGTAGTTGGCCTAATTTCCAGTAGAGCTAATACCTCTGATTAATATATTCAGACTATAAATGTGATACGTTTTTTAAAAATAATTGTGCACTTTTAATGAAATGAGTTGATGTTAGAGCTTTTGAATGATCTGTTTATGAATTAAGTCGTTTTACAAGATTGCCACATGCGAATAAATTTTAAGTTGTCCAAATTTCACACTGACAGATGCTAAAATTTCATTACGCGGACATACGTATTCACCAGTTCTATTTGAAACACACAGCAGACTTATTTTCAAGTTTACTCTCTCTTTTAATCTGAGCATTCTAATGGGACAGAGAGAAAAATATATTGTTTAGTATTATCGCATTTATTTGTGCTTCTGTAACTTTCACAACTATTCTAGAGACTATGGAATTATCACCTCCAACCACATCACCACATCTAACCTAAAGGTTCTTACGATTCCGTTTTTACCATCTTACAATGTACGACCTTACGATTTTAGGGTCCGATTTATTATTGGTGCACCACGTTAATAACGTCTTATTTTTTAAATCGATTTTATCTGGTTGATTATCAGTGGATAAACTGAACGCCTGTTTGACAGAAGTTTTACGATTTAAAGATCGTAATTAACAAAAAATCTAAATTTCCTATATGGTACTCATCTGTTACAAAATCAAGCATAAAAGAAAAAAATAGACTAAGAAAACTATTCTTAAAGCGTAACTATCATCTAAATAGACTTAAATTTATCGAATGCCGTCGTAGGGTAAAGCGGAACATAAGTGCCGACTATACGAAATATATAAGTTGTATTGAAACCAATGTTAAAAACAACCCCAAGCAGCTGTGGACATTCATTAAAAATCAAAAAGGAGTTCCACGCATTCCAGCAAATATGCTTTATAACGATAAAAAATGTTCAACGCCAGAGCAAATATCTACATGCTTTGCTCACTTTTTTTCCTCAACATTTTCGCCATTATCCTGCAAATACTCATGTATAAACTCAGATGCTGATGTCTCAAGCACTCTCACTTTTAAATACATTACATTAAATGACATTCACAAAGCCATGAAATCTATTAAACCTAGCTTCACTTGTGGCCCTGATAATATACCGGCCGTCATTATTAAGGATTGTGTCGAAGCTCTTGCTATTCCGCTATTACACATTTTCAACCTTATTTTAACATCATCTACATATCCGGATTGTTGGAAATGTACAAAAGTCACTCCTATCCACAAAAAGAACGCAATAAATAATATATTACATTACCGCGGCATAGCTTTAATTTGTAATTTCTCAAAAATTTTCGAAATAATTTTAAATACTATAATATATGAACACGTTAAAACGAAAATAATAAATAATCAACATGGTTTCTTAAAAGGTAAATCGACGGCAACCAATCTAGTAAATTTTGTAGATGACATTTCTTGCGACCTTGATAGCCGTTATCAAACCGATGTCATATACAGTGATCTAACTAAAGCTTTTGACAGGGTGTCACACAACATACTTTTAATGAAATTGTCAGCATTCGGACTTGATTATAATCTGTTGAGTCTTATTTCATCTTATTTATCTAACAGGAAAAATTTTGTGTGGTGTCATGGTTTTAAATCATTTGAATATATAGCTACTAGTGGTGTTCCTCAAGGGTCCAACCTAGGTCCCTTGTTTTTTCTCCTCTACGTCAATGATGTTCCGAAATTAAATTCCAGTTACCTAATGTATGCAGACGATATTAAAATCTATCGCACAATTATCAATTCTGCTGACTGTGTAATCCTCCAAAATGATATATCCATTTTAGTTGATTGGTGCGTTAAAAACTACTTAGAGCCTAACACTGACAAGTGCAAGATAGTATCATTCAGTAGAAAACATAGTAGCAGATTTTTCGACTACAAAGTTTTAGGTTCATCCTTGGAACGAGTACATAATTTTCGTGATCTCGGGGTACTTATTGATAACAAGTTATGTTTCAAAGATCACTATCAAAGTATTGTTTCTGACTGCCAAAGGATTCTTGGATTTATACTACGCAACACAAAAATGTTCACTCATCTGGAGCCACTTTTGGCTTTTTACAACAGCTTCATCCGCAGTAAACTCGAGTATTCCTCAGTCGTTTGGAGCCCGTATTACAAAGTAAATGTACTCATTCTTGAAAAGGTACAACGGAAATTTCTAAAAGCGCTTTATTTTCGTAAACATGGTACTTACTTACCGCACGACTTCGATTATCCGTGTCTTTTGAACGAGTTTGGATATCAAAGTCTTGAAGCTCGTCGTATTATTTCCCATATTATGTTTATATACAAACTACTAAATGGGCAAATATCAGATGAAGTATTGTTGTCTAAGCTTAATTTTAACGTACCGTCTACTAGCTCTCGCTCCAGACTCTTATTCTATTTGCCAAATTGCAAAACTAATTACCGTTTGCGGTCGCCGATTTACTCAATGTGTTACTATGTAAATAAGTATTGCTGTGACCTTGATTTTTTTAGTGACACATTGAGTAAAATAATAAATACAGTTACAGCTAAACTCATGTAATATTTTACACGTTTTCAACTTTTAGTTTATGTTACTGGTACATTTTATTTTTTGTCTCCTTTTTGTATATAGTACAGCATAGTTTAAGCATTTAGATAGACAGAACTCTTAATTTTTTTGCTCTTTTTTTTAAGGATCTATTAATTTTGTTGAATTTATGAAATTTTATGTTGTTAAAGAGCCCAATTATTATTTTTTTTAATTCTTTGTTATATCCGGTGTACATTGTTAATTTGTACTTTAAGTTTATTTTCATTTTAAGGTTATTTTAGTTTTAAGTTTATATCAATTTCAGGTTTATTTCAATTGTAAGTTTATTTTAATTTTATGTTTATTTAAATTTAAGTATATTTTTACATTTCTCTGTAATTAGATTTTAAATCTGTTGAGAAATAAATATTATTATTATTATTATTATTATTATTGAAACAGATATACATATGTACCAATATACCTAAATCAAGCAATTTCACTTCCATCGTTACATTTCGCGATTGTGAATAAAATAGTATACATACTCCGCGGGAACACGATTGCAGCCTCGCGCAATTGCAAACCTTGGCGCTTCGCGCCTCGGTTTGCACTCTATACTCTCTGCTGTAAACTAGTTTTTCCCGACTTGGTATGTAGTATACTACTATTCACAATCACTATAATAATATGCATATTTTTAACCTCCAAAAAGTTTAGCGATTTCCTCTTCGAGGTCAGTAATATTCTATTACTTACTTTATTTCGAAGTACAGAAACATTTTGCGAATCTCTATTTCGAAGTACAGAAACAGTCAATTGTTAGTGTATATAAACGTCAAATTGACATCAATCGTACCCTCGGTTTCTCGCAACAAATCTACTCTTAAGTAAATTTTACAATTCAGTTTAATTATGGATTACCACGTAATAACGGTCGCAACCATCATCTTCATTGAGTACTTCTTATTTATAAGTAGATATTAATGATTTGTGTTCTTACACGAAACAAATTTATACATATCTTAAGTTAGCAGCGTAAAGTTGACAACCCATCTAACCTCATAATAAACGCGCCTTCACAACAACCCGGGAACAGTAACGAGGACGGGGACGAAAATATGAAAAGATTTTCATTCCCGTCACCGGAAATTATTTATTAGTTATGTATGTCAACATGCGAATCAAAGTAAAGCGGCCTCAAGGTCATATGCTCGTGCATATGTTACAATTAAAATGCAATAGTGACAGTGTAACGGGGACGAGTGATTTTGACGACTGAACACGTTTACAGGGTCGCTATAAATATCAAATTAAAAAAGACTTATTAAGTGTATTACCACGTAATAATGGTCTTCATTAAGTACTTCTTATTTATAAGTAGATATGAATGATTTGTGTTCTTACACGAAACGAATTTATACATATCTTAGGTTGGCAACGTAAAGTTGACAACCCATCTAACCTCAGAGTATACGCGCCTTTACAACAACCCGGGAACAGTAACGAGTATCAAATTATATAAGACTTATTAAGTGGATGGGCTTAATAATAAAATGTTCATGTAATTTTATAGGGTTAAGCGCTATTCTGTATTGAACTATTAAATGCTGAATCCCTCCGCAAAAACAAAATTCTAATCAGGGTGAGCGAGAGTTATTCAGTTGTTTAGCCTGGTTATACATAGTCGAGTGCATTAAGTGGTTAAAGAAAATGTAGGTTAACAAGTTCAAAAAAGTTTTAAATCCCTCAAAGTACGACAAAGTTATAACCTCCGCCTGAAGTTCGATAGAATTCTATTCTGTCAAATAGGGAAGTCCACAACAGGACACTTTTGCCCCTTAATGCAGTGAATGTGTTAATATGAAATACGCTCTTAGGAAGAGACCTGCCGATAATAAGAAAGAAACATTTAAAACCGGTGGAACACATCAAGTGAAAGCGATTTCATGCTATTGATAATAAAAGAACGGGTATTCGAGATGTCAAATAAGTTTCACAGCAATTCTTTTGAGAACGTTATAAATGTGGGCACAAGATGAGGTTTACCGGAGGCTGTGCCTTCCGGCCACTAAACCGGGGAGTCTAAACCTGTACTCTCGGCTCAGACATACATTCTACGTTTTTGCAACTGGTTTTAGTCAGTCGTTATGAAAGCCACAAATGCTGCGGTTTGCCTTCCGGATTAGTGTGCAGAAGGCTCACTTTCCGGTAAACCTGATCGTGCATGTCCATCTTAATGGGTAATTAGACTGGAGTAATAAAATATTCTATGTAACCGTATTATTTTAAGTAACATCACTTTTTATTTCTACACAAATGCATGTTTCTTGTTTCAGTAGTATTTAACCTCAAAAGATCCTCCGATGATTACTTGTATAGTTGAAATTTGTGTAAACATGTCGACACTGATATGTGCGTTGTGGATATCTTGTTTTATAGCTCTGCTGCGAAGTGGACCTAATGTCTAGTAGAGCTGATATCTCTGATATATTTCATTCATTCTGATCCGTTGCATTTAAAAATATATCTCTCTTTACATCTGAGCATTCTAATGGGGCAAAGTGACAAGAATATTATTTAGTATTATCGCATTTATTTGTGCTTCTGTAACTTTCACAACTATTCTGGTTAGACTATGGAAATATCACCCGCAACCAAATCACAACTTTTAGGTTAGATTTTTACGATTCCGTTTTTAACTTACAATGTACGACCTTACGATTTTAGAGCCCGATTTATTATTATTGGTGCACCACTTTAAGAACGTCTTATTTTTTAAATTTAATTTAAATTTGTTATTTTGTGTAAGTTTAATTTAAATTTAAACAAAAAACTAACAACCAAAGGATTACTACATACATACATCTATGAACTCAGAATTTAGAGACGAATTAAATTATGTAAAAATATACAGGGTGCTTCATTCGAAATAGAAAAGTTAAGGTCATTTACGGTTAAACCGAAAGTGTAATTGTTATTAAAAATTCACTTGTAGACACACTTTATTTTCTAAAAACACCATACTAAATTTAAAAAAGATATATGTAAAAACAAAAATGATTTTCGGGGTCTACCAGAATTCAGTTACTCCCGGTGTACTTATTGGCCAATGTAAATAACTTCCTCTGAGTCTCCCTTCATTCGACACATACGATTGGTTCTTTCAACGGGTGACAAGATGAGACAGAATGGAACAGGAGAGGACAGGAAGGGACAGGAAATGACAAGATGGGACAGTACATACGTCCCATACATTAGTTCGACTGTAAATATAAATTGTGACATTTTAAAGTTAGATTACAAAATATAACTCCTCGCCATGCCTTATCAGTATCCCAGCTTTCTTTGCAATGGTATCTTAGCAGATTAACACTTCAGAAGGACTAAAACGTTCACAAGTTGTAAGTGAGGGTTCACAAGTTGTAAGTGGGGGTCCACGAAATTGTATCTGGTTTCTAAAGTAAAGAACAATCATGTTGGCTTGGCTTTACCTGTTAATATAAGCAGATAATACACTACTACTAAGAAATTAAGGGAGCAAAAAATTCCAAATTTTTCGTGATTTTTGACAGGCTTTATTTCGGTGAAAATGGTCGTAGTGAGACAAAGCATTTTGAAGGTTTAAGATTCTTATTTTCAGATTTTTAGGCTAAATTTTTTTAGGAGCCAAGGTTCTCATGCAATCCTAACAGATGGCGCGAAAAAATGATATTGCAAATTTTTTGCTTCTTTCGGGTTTCAGTTAGGCCGGCATATGAATCAGATAGCCTGTTTATTTACCATTAATTTCCTTTTTTTTTAAACCTCCCTTGATTTTCTTGAGTAGTGTATTTTAACAAGGTCAGCGACTGTTACTTTTAAAAATTTGCATATTCGATGTTCAATACACCGCGTGTCGAGACTTGCCCGCTCGCCCGCAACCCTTGTTCAGACATGCATAAGCGTACGTTTATGTTGGAGCGACGATAACCGACCAGAGCGATGATAAAAGCGGAGCGAAGAAAAGTAAAACGTTGGCTTATATGTACCTGTTCATATTGAAGATAAGTGCTACCGATAAGAGCGACGATATATTGTATTTCTTCGCTCTGCTCGCATAACATGCCATTTGTTCAAAATTAATAACATAATGTTTTAAATGCGCATTGAAACGAATACTTTGTTCATTAAATTGAATAATAATTAATGCCCAATCATTATTATTTTAACGCTAACACGACGTTATTATTAGTTAAAAATCATCAGTTGCATATTATAAATAATGTACAATTTCAGATAAAATTTCTTTATAATTGTGTTATGAATTGATTACTTAAGGTAACGCAAAAAATTACCTACTGGAGTGAACACAATTTATACGTTTCCAGGCCGATTACATTTATTTATTCTCTCCTGGGAAACCCCGACGTTCCTAATCTCGACGTTCGCGCTTTGCCAAATCCCCGTCGGAATCATCCGCGTCACAACAATTGTTTGTTTGGTAAATGTATTTGTATCAGGTATGTCAGCACAAATATATTAATTTAATTTTATCATAACAAACACTACAGTCCCATTAATTAATCTTATATAAGTAAACATCGCTGTTCCTATCCAGATTAGAGCGACGATATGTATTCATTTAAATTTCTTCGCTCTGCTCGCAATCCAAAATGGACGTGGATAAATTAATTGGTGAAGTTTTTGTGAGGCAATCTTTGTGGGACCAAAAGGATAAAAATCACCATAACAGATTTATCCTGGACAAATTATGGGATGAAGTGGCAATCAAATTAGATACATCAAGTAAGTGGCAAATTATTTTATTACCTAAATTCTACTTTATATCGGGTTATTACACAAATAGTTCTTTAATGCATCCCGAACAATTTGTGCATTTGTTATTGGTCTGCCAATGTCACATCTGATACCGTGATTTTTCGGAAAAAATGATATATCCGTTAAATTATGTTGAATACCTTCCCTATCAATAATTGTGTTGTGCAAAACACAAACTGCTTTTACAATATTGTCAGCCACCCCTATATCAGTTTCTATACATTTGCTTAATATTCGCCATTTCGTATAAATAATTCCAAAAGTACATTCCACAGTTCTTCGTGCTCTTGATAATCGGGCATTAAAGTATTCTTTGTCTGAGTCTAATTGTTGTCTATTATAAGGCTTCATTAGGTTCATTAGGAGTGGATAAGCTTCATCTCCTATTATTACGTAAGGTACTTTAACTTCTGAATTCGGTAGGCTAGTAGCATCTGGAATATTCAGTCGACCGTCTTGTAAACGTAAAAATAATTGGGAAGATCTGAAGGTTCCACCATCGCTTTGTTTTCCGTATCCTCCAACATCAATGTTTATAAATTTATAATTAGCATCTACAAGTCCTTGCAGGACAATCGAAAAGAACTGCTTATAATTATAAAACATAGACCCAGAGTGTGAGGGACATAAAACTCGAATATGCTTTCCGTCAATAGCTCCAAGACAATTTGGAAAATTCCAAATGCTATGGTAGTCTTTTGCAACATTTTTAAAATCTTCCTCTGTTGGTACTTTCATGTGAAGTGGTTGCATTTTTTCCCAAATCGACTTTGCAGTCTCTCTTACAGTTTTGGATACTGTTGTGGGTCCCATACGAAAAGCAAAAGCTAAGCTTCTGAAAGATTGTCCAGTCGCCAAGTACCTAAAAATAATAACTTAATTGGCATACTTTGTTTCAGGATTAGCAGTAAGAAATAAGTGGAAAGCATTAAGGGATAAGTTTAGGACTACTCTGGCATCCATTCCAAAACCGAGGTCAGGTGATGAGGGTGGACCTTCATATGAAAGTAACTGGAAACATTTTGCAAGCCTCCTATTTTTAAAAGATCAGTTCACTCCTAGAGTTTCTTCGGGGAATTTTAAAACTACACATGAAGATGACAGGTCCATTGACATTATTGAACGTGATTTGGAAGAATCAATCGTTGACATAGTAGATTCAGCAGTAAGCATGCAATCAAATTTGGAAGAAATCTCTCTATCGTCACCACAAAACGTTTCGTATCCAAATTCACCAGTGCAACCAAATAATATTCCGACGAGAAAACGGCGTCTCGTAAACGATGATATCGGAACGGCGTTATTAGAAATTGAAAGAAAAAAAGTTAAGTATTTGGAAGAAAAGAAACAACAAAAAAGCGTGGAAGACGATGACTTGAATTTTTTTAAAAGTTTATTACCACATGTCAAGGAATTTTCGCCATGCGATAAAATGTCTTATCGTATGAAAATACTGCAGGTAACACACGATTTTATGTCACAAAGTATACAAGAAACTGAATCAAATCAAAATGAGAATTTGTAGTTTTGTAGTTGTTTTGTTTATATTTTTTTAAGAATTTTTTAAAAGGTTAGTTTAAATAGGAAAATTTAACATTAAAATTACTTTTGTTTGTATTCGAAAAATAAATGTATTTTACAAAATCAAAATAATCTTTCAACTTACCTCAATGTAACCATTAACCGTTCTGCGGGCATAATTGGTCGAGAATGGCAATTGCACCATGTTTTTACAATATCATCGGAAATTTTTGATAAGATATAATCAAATGTCTCTACGCACATCCTCATGTACTCAAAAAAATTGTGCGGATACTTTCGCAACTCACTGTATAAGTGATGGAACTCACCAAATTCGTAACGTTTAACATTTATCGGATGTGTACTGTATTTACGTTTTCTGGATTGCTTGTTTAAAACATACCAACTAACGGCACTGGAAGATATTAGTAATTCATCTTCTGAATCACTCATGTTTAAAAGAATACTTTTATAATCTTATTTTGAGTGTATTATGAATACCAGGTCAATGCACAATGATTTGCAGCTTTTGCGGAAACTAATCGCAGCGCTGAGCGCTTGACGCACATCCCCACTATAAACACACCTAGGAAAGAAATATATTCATCGCTATTATATCGCTCTTATCATCGCTATTATACTTTTATCGTCGCTCCAACATAAACGTACGCTAAGGACGAAATACGACTTGTGCTGTAAGTGCAATCTTGCATGAACTTGTTTGATTCTTCACCAATACGAATGCCAAGGACACACGTTACTCATTTGTTTCCGGAATTTTAAAATGAAATGTGTGAGTGAATCGATGTCAGTATTTGCCAATTCCGGAAAAAGTAAGTACCTGCCCATTTGTTATACATACTTTTATTTTATATTGTAATAATATTATATTTGTTATGTTTGCGTGTGTAGGTACGTGATAAAAGTTAAATACTGAACAGGGCCATTATACGATACTTCTATAAAAGAACTGAAAGCCGAGAAAGATTGAACTTTTAGTACTTTTTATTATATAATTATTTATTTACCCAGCTGGATTGATTCACTAAAAGATATATATATATATATATATATATATATATATATATATATATATATATATATATATATATATATACCGGGTGTGGCACTTAAGACGCCTCGGACCATAGCTCTTTTATGATAAAAGCTATCGAAAAAAATCTAAGAACAAAGTGGTGCATAGTTACCGTCGCTATGTTTCAAAAATATTTCTAATCATCAGTGGCGTGCCGTACTCCAGTGGCGTACCAAACTTATGTTTTTTTAAATGGAATGCCCTATTTTTTATTGCAGATTTGGAAAGTGCTCGACGAGTACTTATTTTTTTATCCAACATGTTATACCCTTCACTTTAGCGGTTTCGCTGTTATAACCCCTTCTGTCAAAATTGCGCCCTATTTTTGAGATTTTTTTGTAGAGAAACTAATTGACGCCGGCGCCTAAATTTTGAATTGAGGTACAGGTTAAGACCTCGTATACCTTCACATAATTTTTTTTCGGGTAATTTATGGAAAAAAAAAAATTTTTGATTGATCTTCGCATGTTGTCATTTTTTCCGAAAATTTCAAATAGCACCCCCCTAAAAAAATTACGGCGTTGTACAGCCAAAACTCTAAATTTTTCATTGGTGTAAAAAAAATTACACATTGCATAACAAAATTTTTGAGAAAAAAGGAATTTCATCGCAAATGTCGGGAAACGTTTTCCGTTCCCAAGTGTGCCAAGTTTGGTACGCTACTGGAGTACGGCACGCCACTGATGATTAGAAATATTTTTGAAACATAGCGACGGTAACTATGCACCACTTTGTTCTGTTATGTATATTGGGACAGGGATCTGTAAAAGCCCCATAACTTATTTGCTATTTGAGATATCGACTTCTAGTTTTCTTGAACTGGTACCGACACTTATCCTGCATATTTTAAAAATAAGTATGTTTTTGTACAGGGTGTCCCAATATACATAACAGAACAAAGTTATGTTTTTTTAAATGGAACACCCTATATTTTATACTTTATTTTCAAAAAAACAGTTGAATACCAATAAAACTCGGGATGACTATAAATTAGCTAAGAAAAATCATAAGCTATTACTACAAAGAACTAAAAAAGAATTCTATGATGCACTAATTATTAACTCATCTAACCCTAATAAAACAATTTGGAACATAATAAACAGTAACACTAAAAATCAACCAAGCGGCAACTCAATAACAATTAATCATAATAGTAAATCTATAAATGATCCACAGGAATTATGCAACCTGTTTAGTGAATATTTCAAAATTTCCAACACACCTGATAGCCTGCCTAATAATCGTACATATAATGTTCCTACCAGGTATACGGATACTTCGTTCTACCTCCATCCTGTAGACGAGCATGAAATTTTAAAAATTATTAATGATCTTCCCTCTAATAAAACCCCGGGCAGTGATGAGATGCCGGATTTTATTATCAAAGACATAGCTCGGCTACTCGTAAAACCACTCACTCATATAATAAATGAGTCCTTCTCACAGGGAGTTTTCCCAGGATTATTAAAGCTTGCTCATGTCTGTCCTGTCTATAAAAAGAATCATAGGCGGAATATAAACAATTATAGACCCATATCTATTCTGACTTTCTTTTTTAAAGTTATTGAAAAAGCCATCCTAAACCGCCTTGAATCATATTTCACCAAATATAACCTTCTATGGGACACTCAGTCGGGCTTCTTGAAGAATAAGTCAACCGTTGACACCTTGTTTGATTTCTTGACGGCTGTGTATAGTGCTCTTGATAGAGGCGAAACGACTCTGGGTATTTATTTTGATTTAACCAGAGCGTTCGATCTAATCAATCACGACTTATTACTCAAAAAACTGGCAGCATATGGAATCATAGGTAATGCTTACAGCCTAATAAAATCTTTCTTAAGTAACCGATTTCAAAATGTAATAATCAACAGCAACAAAGGGAAAATAATAAATCAAAAGTATTTCTCTGATAAAGTCTCGATTGAAATGGGCACTCCTCAGGGGTCTATCTTGGCTCCGTTCCTCTTCATTATTTTTATGAACGATGTGGATCGGGCCTTTGATAGTATATCGAACATAAACGTCTGCAAATATGCCGATGATACGTCCATCTTAATCAAAAATACCTCTCAGGAAAATGCACTCACTAATGCAAACTCAGCTATAAGCATTTTTCACAATTGGTGCGCTGATAATGGTCTAACACTTAATTCGGATAAAACAGGTTACATGCATTTCAAAAATCCTCGAAACCGCACACAAACACAACTACCAAATCCGAAACTCAATTGTAAGGATATAAAACATCTTGAAATGGGAAAATTTTTGGGCATTGGAATAACACCCAGTTTGAGCTGGGAGTATCACATAGACTTAATCTGTGCTAAACTTAGATCAGCTAGCTTTGCGATCTTGTCAATGAGGGCCTCGGTAAATCGAGTAGCTCGAGTAGCTCTAATTAAATATTACTACGCACATGTTTGCAGTCATTTAGCGTATGGAGTAATAATCTGGGGCGCGTCCAGTGTGACGATTCGCCTATTTAAATTGCAAAAAGAGATAATTCGTAGAATAACTTTCTCCAAATATAGAGCTAGTTGCCGACCCCTCTTCATCGACCTTGGCGTAATGACTTTTTATTCCCTATACATCTATCACTGTTGTCTTTATGTCTTTAAACATAAACTAAAATTTAAAACGAATGGAGTTAATAATCAATCGTCTAATACCCGGAACCTAGACCAACTGGCTGTGCCAACACACCGTACTTCTCTTTACAAACAAGGACCATACTACATGTGTCTTACGTTATACAATAAACTCCCATCCGATATAAAAACCGTCCCGCGGTTGACTATGTTTAAGAGAAAATTGAAAGCGTACCTTCTTGATAAGACCTATTATTCTGTTAAGGATTTTATCAACTAGATCGCTGTTATATTTATATATCTTATGCCAACTTCACAATTTCATCGTCTGTAACTCATTTCTATTTAGCTTTAGATATTTTTATTATACATTGTAATGTTAACTTTTTATTTTGTATGACCCTGACAGCTGTAATACATATATTTATGTCGTTCTACACATCAGTAAATAAATAAAACCCTCTTGAGAAGCTGATAAAAATAGTATAAGATAGTATGGGTCTATTATGGATGATTGGTTAGTTATGGGCAAATTTGTGGCAAAAACAGGTACACATTGAAAACATTGCAGAAACGTTCCTAGCAAAGATATCATCATTATTTATACACTAAAAAAATTCCCACATCATAAAGACTAATACACATCGGCTTTGGTTATCTTTTATTCATAGTGCTATACAGGGTGTCAACATACGCAAAACAATGGAAAACTATTTTTTTTCAAATGGAACACCCTATATATATTGCCACCAATCTATGGCATTTTTAATAAGCTTTCCAATGATATACAGTTTGTATAACAAAATATTAGGGATTCTTGAGATTTATCAATAAAAACATATTTCTTTTGTCACCTTCTGCTGATTTGTGGATTTTCAGCCAAAACTATGCATTTTCAGGAAAAATTATAAGAGACCAAAGTTGTAGAGCGAAAAATTTCCGATCGACATGGGTCTTTCAACTTTTAAGATATAGCGTGCATTGCCCGCCAGAGCACGCAAAATCGTGACCGAATATGCATTTTAGTGTTTTCCTTTCAAATTTTGTATTAACAAATTGCACTATACTTTATTTTCCGCACCCTCTAGCGGAAAAACGAAAAATTATAGGGAAATTAAAATGGCCCATATCGATTGAAAATGTTCCGCTCTACAACTCTTAATAGAAGCAATTTTTGCCAAAAATGCATAGTTTTCCCTAAAAATGCAATTTGAAAATGTTTATATCAATTTTTGCGTTTTTCAATGGTTTTTTTGCATTTTTAGCGAAAACTATGCATTTTGGGAGAAAATTGCTTCTTTTAAGAGTTGTAGAGCGGAATATTTTCAATCGATGTAGGTCATTTAAATAATTCTATAATTACCCGTTTTTCTGCTAGAGGACTTGGAAAATAAAGTATAGTGCAATTAATTAAGAAAAACGCTAAAATGCATTTACGGTCACGATTTTGCGCACTCTGGCGGACAATGCACGCATTATTGGAAAAGTCGAAACACCTATATCGATCGAAAATTTTCCGCTCTACAACTTTGGTCTCTTATTATTTTTTCAGAAAATGCATAGTTTTGGCTGAAAATCCAAAAATGTGCAGGAGGTGACAAAAGAAAAATGGTTTTAAGGATAAATCTCAAGAATCCTTAATATTTCATTACACAAATTGTACATCATTGGAAAGCTTATTACAAATTCTATGCATTGGTGGCAAGATATATAGGGTGTTCCATTTGAAAAAAATAGTTATTCATTATTTTGAGTATGTTGACACCCTGTATAGCAGTATGAACAAAAAAGAACCAAAGCCGATTTGTATTATTCTTCATGATGTGGAAAATTTTTTAGTGTATAAAAAACGACGCTAGCATTGCTAGGAGCGCTTCTGCAACTTTTTCAATGTGTCCTTGTTTTTGCCACAAATTTGCCCATAACTAACCAACCGTCCATAATAGACCCATACTATCTTATACTATTTTTATCAGCTTCTCAAGAGGGTTAAAAATAAAGTATAAAATATAGGGTGTTCCATTTAAAAAAACATAACTTTGTTCTGTTATGTATATTGGAACACCCTGTACAAAAACATACATATTTTTATAATATGTAGAATAAATGTGGGTATCAGTTCAAGAAAACTAGAAGTCGATATCTCAAATAGCAAATAAGTTATGGGGCTTTTACAGATCCCTGGGTCACCCGGTATATATACCGAGTGTTTGGGATAAGGGGCGAACATAGGGATTTAACATGTAAAATTAAATATGTGTAATTATTTGCTCCCCCATTCATTTTAGAGAAAAATCGTAAAGGAATATTTTTTAGAGAATTAAAAACTGTAAATGTATCATCCATTTAATTTACGTTTGTACCAGCATACACCTCAGAAATAATAAAAATAAGTTTAACAATTTACCATTTAATAAAAACCCTTGCCATGACTTTGACAAATGTCATGTTTCATGTTATAGTGACTATATCCCGCCAAATGTAGCATGCCGAAATTCAAATGAATTAGAACCAATCAGATTCTATATAACTTCTATTTTCAGGAAACATATCATGTAGAGTTCGAATGCGGCTTTGTGATTAGTTCTCTACTCGCATTATGTTTCGGCACATGATTGGTTTCAAGAAAAACAATGTTCAATGTCAAACGTCAGTTTGCGGGTAGAACGCTATTAAAATTAGTGAAAACTCCGCATTGGAAGTGTTTCTCTTGAAGTAATTCAAGAAAAAGGGAAAGAGGCCCAACCAAAAAGTTTGGGCGGAGTCACTAACATGACCTGTACTCGGGAAGTCATTTCTACAATATTGGAAAACAGGGCACATAACGTGCGAAACGCGAACGGTACGTACTGTAAAGAAAATGTAAACTCCATATGGAATACCAGTGCTAAGTTAGTGCAAGAGAAGTACGTTTCTGATTTTTAAATTTTGTTTGATCCATTTAAAAATGTAATATTAAAACCGGCACGACACGCCCGCGATGACAGTAAACGTCATTCTATTTTGTTGTAATATTTTTGTTGGGATATAGTCTGATAAATTGCTCTCGTGCATTGTAAATTATCGCAAGTTTGCACTCTTTCGACAAACTCAGTCGCATTGTTTTAGGCAACAGCCCCTCGCCCTTCCGGGCTCGGGACTGTTGCCAAACAATACGACTTCGTTTGTCGAAATCGCACAAACTTGTTACCGATAATTTCCAATGCACTTGTGCAATTACTGTTGACTATATCCCGCCAAACGTAGCATGCCGAAATTCGAATGAATTAGAACGAATCCGATTCTATATAACTTCTGTTTTCAGGAAACATATCATGTAGAGTTCAAATGCGGCTTTGTGATTGGTTCTCTACTCGGATTATGTTTCGGCACATGATTGGTTTAAAGTAAAATAATGTCAAACGTAAAACGTCAGTTTGCGGATAGAACGCTATTAAAATTAGTGAAAACTCCGCATTGGAAGTGTTTCTCTTAAAGTAATTCAACAAAAAGGGAAAGAGGCCCAACCAAAAAGTTTGAGCGGAGTCACTAACATGACCTGCACTCGGGTAGTCATTTCTACAATATTGGAAAACAGGGCACATAACGTGCGAAACGCGAACGGTACGTACTGTAAAGAAAATGTAAACTCCATATGGAATACCAGTGCTAAGTTAGTGCAAGAGAAGTACGTTTCTGATTTTCAAATTTTATTTGATCCATTTAAAAATGTAAAATTCAAACCGGCACTACACGTCCGCGATGACAGTAAATGTCATTCTATTTTGTTGTAATATTTTTGTTGGGATATAGTCTGATAAATTGCTCTCGTGCATTGTAAATTATCGCAAGTTTGCACTCTTTCGACAAACTCAGTCGCATTGTTTTAGGCAACAGCCCCTCGCCCTTCCGGGCTCGGGACTGTTGCCAAACAATACGACTTCGTTTGTCGAAATCGCACAAACTTGTTACCGATAATTTCCAATGCACTTGTGCAATTACTGTTGAAAATAATATTGCAAGTCAGATATCAATTCTAGTTATTACGATGAACAATAATCTGAGTTATTCCAATGAAGAGAGGGTATTCATTATTAAAAAATTTTACAGTGGCGTCAGTTTACGCAGAGTTCGTGACTTATTTTCGGTTACATTTAACAATCGACCAATTCCGTCTGTATCAACAATTAATTTTTTAAAAAATATTCCTTTACGATTTTTCTCTAAAATGAATAGGGGAGCAAATAATTACACATATTTAATTTTACATGTTAAATCCCTATGTTCGCCCCTTATCCCAAACACTCGGTATATATATGTATATATACTATATACTATATATATATATATATATATATATATATATATATATATATATATGATTGAGCTGCATGTGTGTACATATTTCAGTGCCCTCATAGTTGCTAATGTTTAATGACTAAAAATATTTTCATAAATTGTACGTGTCTTTATGTAG
Source organism: Ocypus olens (assembly GCA_910593695.2). NCBI lineage: Eukaryota > Metazoa > Arthropoda > Insecta > Coleoptera > Staphylinidae > Ocypus > Ocypus olens. The sequence continues at coordinate 33,820,895 of OU343047.1, forward strand.
CACTCGTAACTTACATCAAAGTAATAAATAAAACATGAAAATCGCCGAGTTTTGATGGCAAAATATTCTTTAAAAGTATTTTCTCTCGAATTTACAGAGAAGCATGTATCAAAATGTAATTAATCAAAAAATGTATTATATCAAATTAAAATAGATTCAGCCGTATTGTGAAAACCTCTATATGGATCTTAGCGGTTTATTGCTTTTTATAAGTAAAATCAGTTTTGCCGCCGGCATTTTGGTTTTTCCATTGCAATAATTAATTAATCCTATTCTATTCTCTTAAAATATCCTGTTAACATCGCCTTATGATTACTAAAACAAACATTTTTTCTTTACAGGTAGGTAACTGATACGAAACAGGGCTGAATCTAAGAAGACATGTCGAGAGTACAGTGATGAATATTTTAAATTTGTTTTTTTTTTCATCAAAGGCAGACAAACAATTGCCCATATGCTTTTTATGCACCAAAGTTTTTAGTAATGACTCTATGAAACCATCAAAGCTCGAAGATCATCTAAGAAGGTGTCATCCTGATAAAATAGGTCATTTTCTAACATTGAAGGAAAAATATGAAAGGAGACCCACCGTGCACAGTATGTTCGCTTCAACGTCTGAAAGTAACAATGATGGCTTGCGGGCATCTTACAAGATCTCATTGCTTATAGCGAAATCTCGAAAACCGCACACCATTGGAGAACAGCTAATTTTATCCGGTGTTGAAGAGGTTTTAAAAATTGTTCTGCACAAACCACCATTTGACGTACTTAAAAGAATTCCTTTGAGTAATAACACTGTATAAACACGTATTGATGAAATGTGCTCTGATATTGAAAGCTTCTTGTGCAATTATCTGCAAACAACTCATTTCTCTATTCAACTGGACGAGTCAACTTTACCGGGTAATGAAGCATTATTATTGGAATATGTTCGATATGTTATGGACGAAGAAATCCATGAAGAGCTGAATCAATATTTGATATCCTGAGTGATTTTTTTTAAGGCAAAATTGATTCTATTTACAAATATTATTACGATGGCAGCAGATGGAGCTCCTGCCATGTTCGGGCGATATCGTGGGTTTATAAGCCATCTTAAAAGAATTATACCAGGAGGATCTGCAATTCACTGTGTAATCCACCAACAACACCTGGTAGTGAAAAATTTGATAGATTGCACCAATCGCTTCAATTTGTGATTAAAGCAGTTAACATAAAAGGAGGCAATGCATTCAGTACCCGTTTATTTGCATAATTGTGCGACGAAAATGATAAAGACTAACGATTGCTCTTACATACTGAAGTACGCTGGTTGTCGAAAGGTGCATGGTTAACAAGATTTTACTCACTTTTTGAATTGGTTTTAGAGTTTTTGGAAAGTAAAGATCCAGATTTAAAAGAAATCCTGATCAAATTGAAGGCAGACATGGTGTATATGACAGATTTGTTTAAAAAAATTTAAAGACGTTAACTTGCAGTTACAAGGAGAAAGCCTAAATTTAATAAAATGGTGTAATTTCGGCTTTTCTTCGAAATTTGAAATTTATGAAGCAAAATATTAGTCGGCGCGAATTCTCCCAGTTTCCAAACTTGTCACAGGCAGAATGTCTTGATGAGCATACCTTCAACATTTAAACGCCCTGCATGATGACTTCAAAAATAGATTTGAAGATATTCTGACGATGGAAATACCACCATGGATCATAAATCCATTCGATGAAACGGAAGTAGCGAATGTGGTACTACAGGAAAAGTTACTCGACCTTAGCACCAATGAGGAGCTGAAGGTGAAATTAAAAAAAGGCTATCAAACATTTTAGCTGCAGGCAGAAATGCCCGAAAAATATCCAGGGCTGAGAAAACTTTTCATAGCGTCTCTCTCGTCATACCTTGTCTAAAAAAGTTTTAGTGTCGTTACCAACCTATTAACAAAAAAGGAGCATATTGAACATAACAGAACGGGGAGAATTGCGGTTATTTCTTACAAAACTGAAGCTTGCTCTCAATCCATCAAGTACATACGTCACTCCCATTAAAATTATGACTATTTTTTTTAAATTGTTGATTTGCATTGTTGAAGTTACGAAACGTTATTAATGTTTAATTTTAATTCTATTAAGTCTGTAATCTTATATTTAATAAATAGAACACAAGAAAATATGCTATTTTATTTTTTTTTATTTTTAAAACTCCGAATTTAGGATTTGAACTCAGCCGCGACACAAATTTCCATCGTTAGATCGATTCTTTACATTTTTTGACGAGTTTTGGGAATATGGTAGAAATGTAGTAGCAGGGGGTCGCTGAAACCAGTAAAATTCTGAAATTGGTCCACGAGAAAAAAAAAACATTTAGCTTAGTACATGTTTCAATTTTTTCGTAAAACCCTATTGTTTAAATATATCGGGTGTGTTTAAATTGGCGGATAATCTACACGTGACGATATTCTTCCAGAAAGAGTCCAGTCAAAGTAGCTCAAAATGGCTGCTAATCTGGCATTAAACCATAGGGTTTCTAATAAAGTCCCATCTATTTCAAGTACCGGGGGGGTGGGGGTCCAAAACGTCATTTCTTTCAGTTTTCAAGGCCTGTAACTCTCTTAATCACTTTGTATGTTATTTAGTTAGATATGTATAGTATTTATAATCCGTATAAATAATACATTATGTATAACTGTACGTATAATGTATATTTAAAAAATGAAGCCGATTCCCTATAAAATGGTATATTCAAATACAATACAATAAGTGGTTGGATTCTTTCCGGAAATTTAAAGTCAGTCAGTTAAAGGCAAAAGCTACGAATTAATATGACTGACAAAAATTACCAAAAGACTCCGACCACCAATTGTATTCAGACAATCTAGACAATTCAGAGAATTTCCAATCGGTCGTTTCCGTAGGAACCGCGTCGCTACGTAAAACAATAAACGTCAAAAAGCATACTTATACGCCACTGGGCAATTGGGCATTTGCAACCCGTGGTCATGTTTCGGGCCGATCAGCGATCCGGTCTGCAAAAAATGCGTTGTTTGGGATCCGTACCAACCCCATGCTTCGTGATAACGGAAATCCACAAAACGGAGCCTCGGCTTCGGCACCCCTTAATAATCCTTAGGTGAGTTTAATATCAATTGGGACTATGAGGCCATGACATCCCCTTCATGCTAAGGCCGGCATCCTTAGCCAAAAACTAAAAACATTCTAAACCAATCGAAAGTGAATATGGTGAAACAAATTGAAAAGAAAGGAAGCCTCCTTTCTTGTCGCTATACGCACTTTTGATTGTTTTATAATGTCAGAATAGAACCATTTGATTGAAGGATATATAATGAGTTGGATTGTCAAGTTTGTCAACCATTTATCTCAGACACTGGACAAATCGGGAATTATTTGTCGCTACTTACCTTGTTTCGGGCGCGTAAAACGATAGACGCGAACGAACAGTGTTTTTTACATTTTCAATCGATGTAGGTCATTTGAATTATTCTACAATGCCCCGTTTTTTCGCTAGAGGGCGTGAAAAAAAACGCTAAAATACGGTCACGATTTTGCGCATTCTGGCAGGCAATGCACGCATTATTGGAAAAGTCGAAAGACCAATATCGATTGAAAATTTTCCGCTCTACAACTTTGGTCTCCCATTATTTTTTTATAAAATGGATAGTTTGGGCTGAAAATCCAAAAATAGGCAGGAGGTGACATAAGAAAAATGTTTTTTTATAGATAAATCTCAAGAATCCTTAATATTTCATTATACAAATTGTACATCATTAGAAAGCTTATCAAAAAGGCCAAGCATTGGTGGCAAGATATATAGGGTGTTCCATTTGAAAAAAAATAGTTATCCATTGTTTTGCGTATGTTGACACCCTGTATAGCGGGATGAACAAAAAAGAACCAAAGCCGATTTGTATTATTCTTCATGATGTGGAAATTTTTTTAGTGTATAAAAAATGACGCTATCTTTGCCAGGAGCGCTTCTGCAATTTTTTCAATGATTCCTTGTTTTTGCTACAAATTTGCCCATAACTAACCAACCGTCCATAATAGACCCATGATATCTTATACTATTTTTATCAGCTTCTCAAGAGGGTTGAAAATAAAGTATAAAATATAGGGTGTTCCATTTAAAAAAAACATAACTTTGTTCTGTTATGTGTACTTGGACACCCTGTACAAAAACATATATATTTTTAAAATATGTAGAATAAGTGTGGGTACCAGTTCAAGAAAACTAGAAGTCGATATCTCAAATAGCAAATAAGTTATGGGGCTTTTACAGATCGCTGGGTCACCCGGTATATTTTCCGAGATAACTACCGCAAACTCTAAAAAGTAATCATTGGGACCCCCTCCCACCCCCAAGGCACCTAAAATCAATTAGACGTTATTCTGGGGACCACCCTCTACACATTCCTGGAAAAATTGGAACCCCATGATTTAATGAGAGATGAAAACCTAATTTGACTGGACTAATATTCTAAGCAGCATATCTTAATTCTAAAATGTTGTACCATGCTTCCTGATCCATCACGAGGTCTTCAAAGTTTGAACATTCAGTCGTTAAATATGCATTAATATTCGATATTACTTAACAGAAAAATTTCGAAAAATTAAATTAAATTAAAAAAGAAAATTATTAAAAATACTTTCAACCAAAAGCTATTAATAGTTTTGTTGTCTTTAATATTGGTTTAAATTTTTTATAACATTTTTTATATTAAACGAATTATAGAAAAAAAATACAAAAAAACGGTTAAGGTAAACATCCATTTCCGTTGTACGAAATTTTACCAAAAGTTTTCCAGTTATTCGCAGTGTCAAATAAGTTCAAAGTTACATGTTAATTCCTGTGGTAGTTTTTAGAAATACAGCGTGCACTTTGATTCACCTGACCTTACGTAAATGTCACAAGGTCAAACCAAGGTCTTTATATCACTACTGTTTGTTCCTTTCCAAATCGTTCAACTTTTATCTGAAACGTTTTTTCGAATCATAGTTTTAAAGAAAATCGATATAATCCACCCTGAATTTTTTCATCTTTGATAGAACCTCAAAAGTTTTTCCCAGACTTTTCTGCGGTCTAACCTATGTTTTCATCATCTATAAGCGTTACGGATGCGTGTTAAATAGGTATTTGTCCTTTACTGGCAATTAAGTAGAGCATTGGAAATTTAAACGTCATCCTGACAAAATTCAATTTTAATTTGATTTTACTTTAAGCGAATAAATGTAAGGTCGTAGATAAAGTATAATACATACAAAAGTCACGCTCGCGTGAAATTGCGTTACGCGGCTCGTACGCAATTTCTTTCACTGGCGCCTAATTTTCTACAACTCTTGTTGTATAATATACCATTATGCGTACATAAGGTAACGTTGGATAATTATTTAAACTTTAGAATGTTACTTTAGAAAGACAATTAACATTTTATGCGCTAAAATCTGTGTTTGTCGGTTTTATCATTACGTTTCCATACCAACATCTGCCTAAACAGAAGTGCGAATTTATATTGACATTTGTAGCGTTCATTCATATATCCTGTTATTGTAATTGTATATTAAAGTAAGGACTTTTTCAGGCTCGGACAATGGTGTCTCCAGAATATGATTACCTTTTCAAGTTACTTTTCAATGCAGAGTGGTTCGATCCAAGAGCACAACTAAAGAAAAGGTTCGTATTTAGATTCTATCCGTGTGACAATACAGTGGAATTGTTCGATATTGATCAGAATCGTTTGTACTTAAAACGAGCCACCTACGAAGGATTAAGACTGAAGGATATATTCGTCGGGAATATTATAACAATTTACGGAAGGCAAATTAAACTAACTGACTATGCAGATTGCACCACTCAAAAGTTTATCGGTAAATGGAAACAACACACATTCGCCATGATAAAACCTTCGGGGATGAATCATCTCGGAGTAATTGTGGATGAGATATACAGGAATAATTTAACAATCGATCGTATGCGGATGTCACATTTGAATAGGAAAGAAACAATTGATTTTTACGAGGATATGAAAGGTGACGCATTCCTACCATTCATCGTTGAACACGTAAGCTCTGCTCCGGTGTGTGCATTAGAAATTGTAGGAGAAAACAGCATTGAAGCCTGGAGGACTTTAATGGGACCAAAAGATCCCCAAGAAGCCAGAAAAACTGCTCCAAATTCATTTCGTGCTCGGTTTGGAACCGATCTCAGCCTTAACGTTGTTCACGGGTCTACTACTGAAGAGGCAGCCATTAAGAGTGCGTGCTTCTTCTTTCCACAGGGTATCAATAAGAAACCACCACCTACTACAGTTAAAATAAGTAATAGCACATTATGTATCATCAAACCTCATGCAATTGATGAAGGAAAATTAGGAAATATAATTGATTACATCACAAAAGAGAATTTTTTAATAACCGCTTTACAGATGATTTACTTATCAAGCGCGAATGCTGATGAGTTTCTCGAAGTATACAAAGGTATTGTACCGGATTTTAATGCTATGTTAACCAGCTTTTTGGATGGACCTTGTGTCGCCATGGAGATTTCTGGAAAAGATGAAACTATGGATGTTCACCAAGAATTCAGAAAATTCTGCGGACCATCTGATTCCGATATAGCTCGTCAGATTCGACCACGCACTATAAGGGGTATTTTTGGTGTTAGTAAATACAAAAACGCTGTTCATTGCACGGATCTAGCAGAAGACACTAGTCTAGAGCTAGAGTATTTCTTTAAAATTCTAGAAGACTGAAATATTTAATTTTCCAGTACTGTTCCCTAAATTTGTCATTAACTTTGTACGGTTTTATATGAAAAATAAATAATTTCAACAAAAATATGTTATTTTAATCTTAAATTTCAAGAACGAAAATTGTTACTTTATAGAGCGGCTAAAATACACCCGCAGCAGCGGGTTGTAAGAGACCACCAATGGGTACCAGCTTACGTGAGACTACGTTCTTCTTTTTTGGATTATGTTAGGGGCCCCCACGACGTTTGTTTTGACTACACCCATAAACGAAATCGAAAATCGGTCTTTTTGTTATGTTACAGGGATTACATCTATGCTTTTGTACCGTAGACCATTCAGTCGGTCTAGAACTCTCCAAAACGAAATCGGTAAGTGATAGTAACCTCCAAATTAAATAGAAGCATTCGCTGGAGGTCATTGAAACTTCATTTACAAGGTTGGTGCAACACAATTTAAACATACAGGGGTTCCACTTCAAATTAATAGCACTGTGCATTCTAAAATAATAAATTGAATTACACCTTTTCAAGCTTATGTAATTAGAATGCACTGTGCTGGCCCTATCTCCATATGTTAATTGTATATGCCTTTTGGAGAGGCTTGTCATATAGTGCAGTGGTCGGCAACGAAGGCCCCCGTCAGAAAAAAAAATGTAATATGTAACATTTTTTTGGGGCCATCAGGAAAATAAACTCGTTTTTCACCAAATAGGCGGCCGCATCCGGCTTGCCATCAAATTTCAGTCGCCTCAGATGCCCAGTAACAAAATGTTAAAGCAAACAACGAATTCAATAAGCGTTTTAATGATTTTCAAGAGTTACAAGATTTATTTTCTCTTTTTATTGGACCTATTTTATAGTGATGGGTAAGATCGATCAAACTAGATCGATCTTTTGATCGATCATCGACGCTCGATCATTTGATCGATCAACGCCATTCGATCTTTTGATCGATCAACACCGCTCGATCTTCTTACGTCGCTCGGTCTCCTTACGCCCGCTCGATCTCTTCGAGCCGCTCGGTCTCCTTACGCCCGCTAGATCTCTTCGAGCCGCTTGATCTCCTTACGCCCGCTCGATCTCTTCGAGCCGCTCGATCTACTTACGCCCGTTCGATCTCTTCGAGCCGCTCGATCTACTTACGCCCGCTCGATCTCTTCGAGCCGCTCGATCAAAACGAGCAGAGCGAGCGGCGTAAAAAGATTGAGCAGCACGAGCTGATTTGTGCGGCACGAGTAGTTCGATCTGTTCGAGCACGGCTCGATCGTTGTATGATTACACTATGTATTTCATTTGATTTGATCGATTAAATAATTCTTTAAGTTTAGACTAACTTGATTGCTAATTAATTCATTGAATTAATAAAACTAATTTTGCTTCTATTTAACTTTTTCTATGGCCCTAGCATTGTATTAGTTCTTATTAGTTGTGGCTTTATGGGTCAGGTGCGAATAGGAATACCGGCAATTTTCCAGTATGTCGGTGGGCCCATGGTGTCGAAGGCTGGTGATTTCTTTGACGAAATAATGAACATAATTTGTTTTCAATAATTATTTTTTTCGCGGATTGATATGAAATGTAAGATTTTTCGGACTGCTTTTAGTCCGTGAAATATCACTTTTGAGGACTAGTCTTTAAAAATGCTTATTTATGCCTAGGCTGTAAAAGTAATGAGCCAATCAGGTGAGACTACGTCATGTTATTTCGCCAATCAGATGAGACACCGCGTCGACCAATAGAAGCCGCCAGAAATTTGTTTGACATTACAATGTATTTTTCGCTTAATTATGAGTTGCCTTCGAATTTCTCGTACCAAAAAGGCCAAAAACAGGTTCCCGAAGTTTTAATAACACCGTGTGTGATTTCCCCGACCTCCATGCGAGTCCCTAACTTATCCACGCACAAAAATCGAGTCGCCGAACGATGGCGAAGTTTGTTTGCCCTGGCCGGCTAGTAGTGGCTCGACATTTGACGTTTAAACGTCGTCTACCGGCGCACTTATTTCCTGGCACAGTAGAACGAGAGACTTTCCTTCAGATGTTGCCTGTGAAAGAAGACCAATAACGGCTTCTGCAAAGTATTAACAACCCCGCGTAAGTTTTCTCCGAGCACCTTGTGTTTACCTAACTTTCCCACGTAATTGAACCCGAGCAGCAATCGGAAAAATGATCGAAAAGGATTTGGAGGTTACGTTTTATGTAAGTTTTATTTCAATGTAATCATTGAACAATAATAATATGAACCTAATGACTTTATTATTGGTTTGTTAAGAAATGTGTGTGATATCAACATTTTATTGAAAAGTTCCTGAATTCCTGAATCAAAATGTATTACAAAGTAATGGCTTCCACCATCAACCAAATCAGTAAAGAATATATTGAAGAGTTTTACTCGAAATAATTATACGGTTTGTCCGATTTAAATATTCATTACATGTCACTTACGAAATCATGATCATTTATTATAGATGATTACACCACACACACTATCCAAATGCGGACACCACAATATCTATTATAAATGTCAATTTTTGTTTTACTTGGGTACCACGAAATTTTCACAAAGCTACCTGCGATATGTTGATAGAATTAAATATGGAAAATTATTGCATTGCAAGTTATTACCAATTTCTCCTGAACAATCCGCGAAAACATTATGTGTTTAACTGGCAATAAAGCAGATTTCCTGACTTGGCTGGATTCACAACCTCGCTCGCAAGCTCGCTCGGAGGTGAAACTCCAGCCGCGTCCGTAAATCTGTCACTTTATTGACTTGTTAAACAAATAACAATTTTTTAGAAAGAACAGTGTAGTATATGGGGCCTAAGGTTAAAACTTTTCCGGGTCGGAGATAATTATTAAATATGTTCAGAATTCTCCTCGACTTGCCACAATTCTAATATTTAAATATTTACATTCGAAATTGAATGAATGCTGAACCAGAACGAACGGACACGTTCATCTAAAAAAACCCAAACCTTCATTATTTACATAGGTTTTATCACTCTCAGTTTAACCGGAAATGTCTTAAAATTACAATTTTTTAATGGAACATAATAGATGTTTTAGTTATTTATGAATGCAGAATAAAATACTACGTTTTGTAATGTTATCATAATACAAATGTATAGATAAGAAAACAATAATTTTTAATTGATTAACAGATATATTTATAATTACTTGTGCTAAAAGCTGCCACAAAAACTATGTATATTGCAAAATCAAAATATCTTTATTATTATAACGGTTGCAATACTGTTTTAATAGTATATTGTACAAAGAGCATATAATGATTTGTTTTCAAACGATTTGCTCCACTCGCCTACGGCTCGTTCCACAAACATCGTTCTCGTGATTAATAGCCATTATATGCGAGTTGTGCACTATACTTTGTTCACGAAAATTAAAATTAAAAAAAAACAAAAACAAAATCAAAATCGAAATTAAAGTTGTAATTACAATTACAATTGAAAAAACAAAATTAAAATCAGTATTAAACAGGGTAAACAAAATATTATCATAAATCGCGTTCTGTGAATTTAAGCGCGAATTAGCGTGTTTAATAACCATATTAAACACGCAAATTCATGTGCGTGTTTAATAAGCATATTAAACACGCAAATGCGTGTTTATGAAATTGAGTGTTAAATTAATGCTACCCGTAGAATTAAATAATGCGCACATTATAACATTTTCGTGAACAAAAACTTTTTAACGGTCTCTTATAATAGTATATTGTACAACGAGCATAAATTCATTGAATAACCTTATTAAACACGCATATGCGTATTCAATGAAATTGCACATTATAACATTTTCGTGAACAAAATTAATTAACGAATTTAACTAAGCCATTTGCTATTTTAATAAAAAATAAAAACCACATTTAATCGTTAATGTTAATACAATTTGAATGTATTTATAAGAAAGTCATCCATAATATATAATTTAAGTATATTTGTTCACGAAAATGTTATAATTTTGATTTTGCTTTTGTTATTTTTTTGATTTTGATTTTAATTTTGATTTTAATTTTCGTGAACAAAGTATAGTGTACAACTCGCATATAATGGCTATTAATCACGAGAACGATGTTTGCGGAACGAGCCGCAGGCGAGTGGAGCAAATCGTTTATTCAATCGTCATTATATGCTCGTTGTACAATATACTATTAATTATTTGTTTTTGTTAACAACATATTGTTTGAGAGAGCAGATTGCCTGAAAGTATGAGTGCTCGATCTTTTCAAGCCGCTCGATCTTTACCAGCTGCTCGATCTTGACTAGCCGCTCGATCATTTCAACGCCGCTCGATCTTTTGATTCATCAACGCGGCTCGATCTTCTTATGCCGCTCGATCTTTTGATCGATCAAAGCTGCTTGATCTTTACGAGTCGCGCGATCTTCACAAGCCGCTCGAGCAGATCGAGCGGCTCGATACATTAACTGATCGATCACCGATTGATCAATCTTTGAGATACTCGATCTTGCCCATCACTACTATTTTATTTGAAATCGAAAAAGCTCCCACTTTGATTGAATTGGAATTAAAAAATGTTTGTTTAAAGATATATTTGAGAAGTACATATTTCGACAGTGTATTCTTATTTATGTGAAAAATACCCGGTTAATTAAAAAGGTTGCTGCGCAAATTATATCCTACAGTGGGAGGAGTACATATGTGCGCGATTATTTTCATTTATACTAAAAATTGTATGTTCCCCCTCTGATGTTAAAAACTAGTACGGGCTCAACGCTCGCAGGTTTCCACGATAATTTACCTAATAATAATAGGTACGATGACAGAAAAATGATAATGAATGGGGTAGCTTGACATTACAACAATGTTTGCATTGTCGAAATCGATAACAGAAAAACGGTAATTAGGCGAGTAGCTTTTAAAATTATAAAAACATGATGTTCATGACATTACGTCACTGTCATTAAGTTTTAATTTTTACAATTACTCTTGTAGCAAACCAAACTATTCAGCTTGTAATAAACAATAACTTCTCCTGATCCATATTATTATTTCATTCGATAAATTATCTACCCAAATATACCCCGAGCTTGGATGAATTATCAAAAAAACATTTTTTTCGTACCTGTTACCTTTTAGTAATTCATCTCCAGATAACATTTGTTGTCAACTGGTTATTAACCTCGAGCTGACGCTCTCCGGTAATAACCAGACAACAAATGTTATTGTCTCGTTAAATTACTAGGTAACAAGGTACTCAAAAAACGATTTTTTGATAATTAACCTCGATCTAGGTATATTACTACCGAAAACAAATTCATTATTTTGATAATTTACCACATAATAATAAGTGCGATAGCAGAATATCTATGATTAGTGCTTGAGTAGCTTGACATTACAACAATAGTTTGCATTGTCGTAAAGTTAGGTTCGATAACAGAAAAACATGATGGTCATGACAGACATTAAATTTGAATTTTTACAATTACTCTTGTAGCAAACTATTTAACTTGTAATAAACCAAAACTTCTTGTTTTTTATTATTATTTCATTTGATAAATTACACTGGGCAACAAAATTTTGGTTGCATTGATAAAAGAACTTGTTCTAACATAATTTGGGTGTGCTGAATCCAAATATAACGTTATTTTTTCTCCCTAAGCTACCGTTTTTATGCAATTCAGCATTGAACATTTTTCGAAATTCGCTAATTTATTATACATATTACATGCATAACAAGTCAAAAAATACATATGAGCGTAGAAATATAGTCATAGAATGAATGAATGAAGATTAATACCTTGCAGTTTAGCTATGTTCTGTTCCGGCAAAAAATTGCGCTTGTAGCTCTTTTGTTTGTGCACTTGCTCAGGACATCTCGTTTTATACTCCAGCAGTAGTCCGCCATTATATTCCTGTCCCATCGCCCTTGATAGAACTCTTCCATGATCATCAGGACCTGGTGGAAGCGTTCATCTTGTTCGTCACTTTCCAGCCCCAAAGTTTTCTGGGAATTTATCAAGGCGACTGTATACGAAATGGACCTTGCAGTGGCGGCTCGTCAGGGGAGGCAGGTGAGGCATTGCCTCACCATTAATTTTCTATATTATAAAAATTTAAATTTATTCAATAAATTTCTTCCGTGTTGTCTTTAATATTGATCATTAATTATACAGTAATTAAAAATGGTTGTATTAACTGAATGTTGCCGATTTTTAATGATTAGAATTAGCGCGCCCTCCCAGACCGGATTTGAGGCAAATGTAAACTAGAGCAATCCAAATTTATGCAACTTAATATGCCTCCGTACAGTTTACATACCGGGTGAATATTCCAAAACCGAACATAGGCATTTAACATAGGAAAAATATTTTCTGCAGATTCTTGCTCCCCATTTTAACTAAGAAGATTTACAATGACAGCAAACGAAAAAAGATTTTTTTCGCGGATTGATATGAAATGTAAAATTTTTCGGACTGCTTTTAGGCCGTGAAATACACTTTTGCGGACTAGGCTTTAAAAATGCTTATTTATGCCTAGGCTGTAAAAGTAATGAGCCAATCAGGTGAGACTACGTCATGTTATTTCGCCAATCAGATGAGACATCCCGTCGACCAATAGAAGCCGCCCGGAAATTTGTTTGACATTACAATGTATTTTTCGCTTAATTGAATTTCGAATTTTTCGTACCAAAAAGGCCAAAAACAGGTTCCTCGAAGTTTCAATAACACCGCGTGTGATTTCTCCGATCTCAATGCGAGTCCCTAACTTATCCACGCACAAAAATCGAGTCGCTGAAGGATGGCGAAATTTGTTTGCCCTGGCCGGCTCCTAGTGGCCTGGCATTTGACGTTTAAACGTCGTCTACCGGCGCACTTATTTTCTGGCACAGTAGAACGAGAGACTTTCCTTCAGAGGTTGCCTGTGAAAGAAGCCCAATAATGGCTTCTGCGAAGTATTAACAACCCCGCGTAAGTTTTCTCCGAGCACCGTGTGTTAACCTAACTTTCCCACGTAATTAAACCCGAGCAGCAATCGGAAAAATGATCGAAAATGATTTGGAGGTTACGTATTATGTAAGTTTTATTTCAATTTAATTAATGAACAATAATAATATGAACATAATGACTTCAATATTTTTAATTGTAAAGAAATGTGTGAATCAAAATGTATCACAAAGTAATGGCTTCCACCATCAACCATATCAGTAAAGAAATGTATTGAAGAGTTTTACTCGAAATAATTATACGGTCCGTCCGATTTAAATATTCATTGCATGTCACTTGTCACGAAATCATGATCATTATGATTATAAATGATTACACCACAGACACCGTCAAAAAACGGACACCACAATGTCTATTATAAATGTCAATTTTTGTTTTACTTGGGTACCTACGAAATTTTTACAAAGCTACCTGCGATATGTTGATAGAATTAAATATATTGAACATTATCGCATTGCAAGTTATAACTAGTTTCTCCTGAACAATCCGCGAAAAAATTATGTGTTTAACTCGGCAATAAAGCAGATTTCCATACTTGGCTGGATTCACAGCCGCGTCCGTAAATCTGTCACTTTATTGCCTTGTTAAACAAATAACTATGTTTCCTCATCTAATGATATCCGAACCAGTTAATTGTCAGTTGTATTTTTTTATTATTTTATCAAAATATTCGCAACAAATCCAATTCTGAAAATCATATTGAGCCATAACTTGTATGACAATAAACAAATTTAAACGTCATTCGTGTAACAAACTCATTATTCCGTTGGCGACTATGATTTTGAGTTGTCCATTTTTCTGACATCTATTGTAAATTTTCTAAAGAATTGAGAAAACTCCGGTTGAATTTTTAGTAAATGTAAGATTCAGTAAACATCATTAGCATCGATCGCATCGTGTATGAAAACATTGTTTATACAAAAATAATATAATATTATATTAAAAAACGAGTTCAATAAGCGCGATTTTTTCGCACGCGTCCAAGTTTAGAAAACGACGAGCGTAGCGAAGTTTTCTAATGGACAAGCGCGGAAAAAGTCCTTATGAACGAATTTTTTTACAGTATTTTTTCTATTTTGCCCCTTTTATTCCATTTCTAAATTAAAAACTCCCATACATATTTAGAAAATTGTATGGTGGTTGGCAACACTAATAATTGACATTTCAATTCGAAATTAATTTGCAATTTCCACACATCACATAACCTCAAAACTATCTCGCCAAGAGTTTAGCACAGGTGGACAGCTCTGAATTCCAACGGTGCCAAACTTGAAAAATTGATATTACCGCACCGAGCGAGCCCTTAACGAACCCATATGATTGAGTCCGTTTTAGACGCAAACTAAAAAATATATTTTGATAAATTAAATAAATGGAAGAAGTTACATTGCAACATTTATTGCTGGGACACAATGTTTTGCATTATCCAATTTGGTCAATTTAAAATAAAAAACGAAGATCATACACCTATTGACAATTATAATTAGAAGTTGATAATTAAAGCATTCCATTCTGCATTAAATAATGCTATTGTAAAACCGAATTTCTGACGTTTGCCAACTATCTATTCGTTATCAACCTGCACTCCTCAAATATTGCATGCCTCAAAGAATTAATGTTTGGATGACGGGTTTTGTAAATTTGGCTTTTCAGGTGCCCCAAAAGAAGAAATCACGGTGCCAAATCAGGAGATCTAGCAGGCCAGTTGATTTCACCTCCTCGTCCAATCCTCCAATTTCGAAATGCATTATTCAAATATTTTCTGACGTTTATTCCGAAATGTGCGGACATCCGTCTTGTTGGAACCAGATATTCTGGTTTGGACATGCCACTTCTTCTATTGCAGGGCCAACCTGAGTAACAATTCTAAATACATTTCTGAATTTAAATTTCCTATAATTTCGAAAGGATCTATAATATGAGAATTAAAAATGTCTAAATATAATTTTTTTTGAGGATGTTGCGTTCAAGATTTAAATTCAGATGGGGATTCTCATGTGCCTAGTATCTGTCGTTTTGAACGTTTGGTTCATTATTTGTTGTAAACTTACATTAATCCATAAAGCAAATCGACGAGAGAAAATTGAAATTAACATTAGCACGTTCTTGAATAATTTCACAAAATGTTTGTCTAGGTTCTTCATCAAACGGCAATAGTTGTTGATGGCATTAAAACTTGTACGGACGGTGGCCGTACTTTCTTAAAATTGTACAGACCGTTCCTTGCGATTTACCACATTCTAAAGCAATAACCACTTCTTCGTGAATGTCTTCCCGTCTGTTGCCATTTATTCTGCGATGTTCTAATAAATAACTATAATGAGATAATTTTAAAATCTCATTTGAAGTGAATAAAATTTACCTAAATTTTAAGCAACCAGAATTTTCTAATTAAAAGACTATCTGTTATATTGTCGATACTGACGGTACAGAGCTCTCGTTAAACTGCTCAGAAATTAAATCTCGCACCCTACGGTAACTATTTCCGCCGTAAATGTTTTTTACTATGAATAGTTTTTCCTCAATGGATTACATTTTACAAAGAAAAATTAATGACAGTTAAATAAACTAAAATAAACTAATAACTTGTTTTCAGGCAAGCCATGGCACACCATGAATCCGTTTATTATCTTACGAGTCATGGCTCAATACGATTTTCCGAATTGGATTTATTGCGAATATTTTGATAACATAATAAAGAAAACAACTGAAAATTAACTAGTTCGGGTATCATTAGATGAGGAAAAAAATCTTCTGTCGATTGGTGTTCGAGAATAAATGTGTGTTTTCGGGGCAACCAATGAGCGCCCGAAGACGCTAACTCGACACCTATTCAAAATATCAATAAAGGAAAACACCAGGTTATTCGTGAGGTTTCTTGCAACAAGAGTATGCTGAACTAAATTTAAATAAAACAGAAAAATGAGTCGAAAATTTTAGATACCGAAATTGGCCGAACGCCAACGTGATTGGACAGCTATTCCTCAGCACCTGTGCACAATATAAAAAAAAGGAAAACGGGAGCTTATTCGTGAGATTTTTTGCTACAAAAGTGTGCTGAACAAAATTTTAAGAAAGCAGAAAAACGAGGAGAAATTTTTAGATGTCCAAAATGGCCGAACTCGCGTGATTGGGCAGATATTTCTCGGCATCTGTGCAAAATATAAAAAAAAAACGAAAAATTGCTCGAAAAGTAGACTGACCCCATCACTCTGACGTTATTCATTGGCGAACAATTAAAGAAATTCAAAGAAAATCGATCTCGGATTTGAAATCAGCATAACCAAAAAATACTCAGAATCAGTTGGAAAATCTCATGCAACAGGAAATATTTTTTTATTTTGGTGCCCAGTGTTATTTATCCAAATATACCGCGAGCTGGATTAAATATTTTCGTACCTGTTACCTTTTAGTAATTCATCTCAACATAACATTTGTTGTGAACAACAACAAATCTTATTGTCTCATTAAATTACTAGTTAACAAGGTACTCAAAAACTCAAAATCTATTTTTGATAATTAATCTAGATCTTGGTATATTACTACGGATAAATACATTTACAAGAAATACAGTCTTATTTCGAGTGTGCAGATATATTTACCAACGAATCTGTGAATGAGTCAGTGTTTTGTTAAGTTTTCTTCCTTTCTTTTTTTATGTAAGGAGAGGAGATTTTTCATAGACACCCTCATAGTATTGGATTGGATTCGTCGGAATCGGCCCTACCAACTTAAACCTCTCCTCGTATGCTCGGAGCTTTTTGATTTGATCGAAAACACTAGGTGTTATTGTATCTCTGAGCAACTGATAGTTGCGCATGTACCCAGGGACGCAGAGCACCCATCTCAGCATGATGTTTCGGTGGACTTGTATCGTATTGAGCACAGATGGAGAGGAGTAACCGAAGGCTTGAGATGCATAGAGCATCTGAGGTCTCATGATCATTTTGTATAAATTTATTATTGCTTGGCTGGCCAGCGTAGCTTTCGCTTTGTTAACTTCGAGTTTAACATGTTTAGATCAGGTTAGATTTTGATCAAGTACACATCCCAGATACTGGACGTGATCACGGAGGGCTATCGAGGACTCGCCAAAGGCAAATTCTGACCGCGGGGCATGACCGTGTAAAGTGCACAGCCATGCTCTTATTAGGATTTAAAAAAACCTATTCGCCACTTATTAGCCCATTACTCCTAGGCGTTAATAGCGGTGTGGAGTGAGTTCTTCATATGGTTTCGAAGGTTACAATAAGTACAGATTTTTGTGCGACCTTGGTACAGAAGCGGCGTAACGTCTACGTATTGAACGGTCGTGGCCGGAGAGAAACCCGGCATGCCGCTCACATAGATATTATCGAGCGTCAGGGAGAGGCATAACCCCTGAGGAACCCCGGCTTCTATCTGTCTCCTATTGGAGAGAGCAATATTTACTTTGCAACTGTACTGTCGCTAGCGCATGAAAGAATGAAAAATACTCACTTAGTACTCAAGAAGGATCAGTCTATAGACTAAGCCATCTGGCCATAATTAGTTAAAAGCCTTAGCAACATAAAAAAATACCGCAGCCGTATCTTTCCTGTGGGAAAAATCCTTGAGAAATATACTCTGTGACTCACCAGCGGATGAGTGGTAAAGAGACACTTTTGGCAGCCGGACTGAGAATCCGGGATAATCATATTGTCCTCCGTGAAATCAAGGGGGTGTTTTAGAATGATCTTCTCGACAAGTTTACAGAGAGTACTGATGAGGCTGATGGGTCTATAGTTCTGAGGGAAGGTAGGATACTTTCCTTGCTTCAAGATGCTGACTATGTTAGTCAGCTTCCAGGAGCTCGGAAAGTATCCTAGCCTCATAGACGTATTCGCGATGTTAAGTATAGCGACTTTGCCCTTTTAGCCGATCTCACAGACCATGGCGATGGTGATGCCGCCATGGCTCGGGGCCTTTTTCAGCGGAAGACCTTTAATGAGATCATCGACTTCGGTTTAAGTGGCGGGAACTATAGTCCACTGGCCATTGTTGCAGTTCTTCTTAGGAAGGGTAACTGATGACCATTGATCTTTAGAACTAGACTAGAATTAAGAAGAGTCTCGCTCACAAGCAAGACGTAAATGTCGTGCCGACGAACGAACTACTCCAGCTCGAGAACTTTGTCAAATAACCTGTTCGCATTCCAAAATGCAATGCGGACGAAATCTATGAGAGATTTTTTGGGCTAGGATTGGATTCTCAGGAAGGGGTGCTCAATTCACGAGACTAGAACGAACAAACTCACGAGTTCCTTCTTCGCGTCAAAGTCGGCTAGTGCCAACATGGCGGAGGGCCCCGGCGATCGCATGGTTTTTCGCGTCATTCGAAGGTAACTCTGGCGGAGGGGGTAGGTATTTCGCCGGCGTATGGGCACGCTGTGGTGGAAGTGCTTGAGGGGTGGTAGTCGCCCTCTAAGAGGCGCCGGACGCTGTGTGTCATTCGCGTAGGAAGTCCCTGGTACTCGTGTCGGGTGTTTCATTGAATAGGATAAAGCCCAGAGGGTGGTTTTTGCTTCTGGAGCCTGGTGAAGGCTGGACACCCTCTGAAGCTGGTAACTGGTAACATGTTGGCGGTCGCAGTTGGAGACTATTATCGAGAGTCCGGCGACGCTGTGTAACTGGAAGATATTACGACCTTCGTCATTCTTGGTTACATGCACTTAAACCAAGGGGATTGGGCTCTGACGATTTGTCATCCTAGTGACCGATGTCACAGGAATATTTGGATCTGACCTCCTCTGCATAGACTTCTACTGGAATGGTGCGAAGCGCCACCTTGAGAGTGTTGTCCTCCTCAAGTTGATATGTATGATAGGGCACAAACCGCTCGTCGAGATAGCGAGTGGTCCTACGAAAATCGGACGAACTTTCGACCTGAACCGATATTTTGGTAGCAGTGAAGCGAATAATGCCGATCTTTATAACCACCATGAGGTGTTTACTTTACTATTGCTCAACTTGCCGGGATTTCGTGCGGAGCACTTGGCTTCGTATAGCCAAGGTTCCTTTTCACTGGGGTATTGGTCGCGATGGGAGATGTCTATGGCTCGGAACCATTGATCACCAGTCAAGCAACGCTGACTCGGGTCAGAAAGTGACTTCAGCGTCTCGATTGTGTTGATTTTTGGGACCTGGGGACACGCGGTCAATCTTATGTAAATATATCTCAATTCTTATTAGAGTTTAAAATTAAATTTATGAATTAATGAATATTTCGAGTGAAATTATGTTGCCGAAACCATAAATAAGCATCATATCAATAATAAATATCTCTACGTATCCCGCGCTCCCTCGTAGCAGGGCCTTGTCTCCATCTACGGTGCAAATATGATTGCGGCTTGTGAAACGGAGCAATATTTAACGACATTGGCGCTGCAAAAACCGCACCTTTGTGCCAACTCACATCACTAAGGTAGTCCCAGTAGAGGCGACGACCCACGACCTCAGAACGTCGATCGATGGCGCATAGATGGGTGCCCCTTCTAAGAATGAATACAAACTAATTAAATATGATATATAGGTTTCGAAAGACAGTTTTATTACAAAAAAATTTAAATCGCAATCACATATTGAAATACAAAATCACAAATACAAGTAACACAACATCAAATTGATGCTTTTCTTACTTTAGAGTTTACAAAATCGGCAATTAAAGATTCGTGGTTAATTTCGTTGAATAACTGTTTTTCAATATTTAATAAAGCTAAGACTGTAAGTTTATCTTGCTTTAATGTACTGCGGAGATAATTATGAATTCTTTTTAGAAATGAAAATGATCTATCCCCGCTTGCGTTAATAACGGGTAAGATTAAATATATCCTGATTAATATTGATAAATTTGGAAAAGTAGAAGTCAATTGATTTGCGATGATAAAACTATGTATTTTTTTCTGTCGTATGTAACATAAAATCGTCATAAAACTTTGAAATTGAATTAATTTGTTTCTTAATTCGTTCAAATTTAGATTATTGTCGTACACATCCAAATGTTCAATAAAAGAATCAACTTTATTTATAGTTACATTTTTGAGCTCCTTTAGGATATTGACTTTTTTGTTTATGTTGTTATACGATTCCGATCGTCTACCAAATTCATAAATTAATGAATCGCTAATTGTATGATTTTAATATGCTTTAATATTTTATAATGCTCCCCTCCTCTAAGGTGGGTCGAACTTTCGGTATTTTCGTCAAAAAATATCTTTCGTTTTCTGTACCGTTTTTCATAAGACACTTCCTTGAGTTTGCTGGCCTCTAGCTCAAAGTCCTGAAAGTTGTCACGCATCTTCTATATGAAAGCCTATAAGGAATCGTAGATCAATACAGCAGTATGTAAAGTGCAATCTTTCTCTTGATGGTTCAAATTGCGGGCCTAGATCAATGCCACCTAAATAATAAGGCCAATGTACTTTGTGCTATTTTTTAGTTTCTTTCGGACGTTCTGCAAGCGGATTTTATAGGGTGAGGCACGCCGTCGCGATTATAGGTTAAGTGTACTTATTAGATTAAACAATGCCGTATACATGTTGTGTGCCAGGCTGTAACACTAATTATGGTGACGGACTTAAAGTGCACGTATTTAAGTTTCCAACAGATGGGGATATGTGTACAAAAAAATGGCTAGCTGCAATTCCACGTAAAAGTTTTATGCCCACTTGCACCGCAGCTACTTAATCATGATTAAAAAGTTAATCAATGGTTAGTGGAGAATTAAGCATGCACCGCAACTTAATCATGATTAAAGTCCCCAAGAAACGTCAAATATTTAATCAGCCGATTTTGGCCGATTAACTCAAAAACGAATAACTTCACGACGAATATAGTCGTGAAGTTAGTTACATTTGGCAGATGATTTTGAAATTAATAACCTTTGTTTTGTCTTTGTTATTAAAAACGATGGATTTGGGAATAGTTGAGCAGATTGATGAAATCGATGGCTTGGAGGTTAATGATTTTATTAATTTTGGTTTGTTTACCTCGTCCAATAATAAGAAATAATAATAATAGTATGTTAGTTAGCATTTAGTATTCATATTTACCGCGCATTTGGTTCCTCTGTTCTTAATAGAACGACGTAAAATAACCAAAAAAGAACTGAAAATCCCTAGAAAAACGTGTGCTCTCTATAATAATACTCGGTGGTCGATAGATGCTTAATCAGCCGACGGTGCAACAGAAATACTCTGATTAAAGTTAATCATGATTAAAATTTAATCATGATTAAGTTCTGCGGTGCAAGTGGGCATTAGTCTGTCGAAATATTCAAAAGTGTGTGCGATACATTTTATTAAAGAAGGTATAATATCCACTTCTACGGCCCAAGATTCAAGAACTGGGGAGACAATAACAGTCAATTTAAAATACCCTAGATTAAAATCTGAGGCAATTCCTACACAATTTCACTGCTGTCCTCATTACTATTCAAAACCTAAAATAGTTCGTAAAAGCCGGGATGAAAAATTAAAGTGTTTTGACACTGTAAATTTTATAAATGCCATTAAAAAAAGCGAAGAAGAATACTTTATACGAATTATAAAGAATTTCATTCTGTATTTCTTTCATATTTAATTCCAGAAGGTCGGCATACCATCAGTGTTAAAGAAAAGGTTACGTTAGTCAAATTAAGATTAACCCCAGGGCCAGTAATAAGTTATGTAATTGTAATATATTCTGATTTTTAAGTAGAAACATTTTTGCCTGAAAAAAAAAGCAAAAAATAAGTTTAAAACACCATTCATTTCGAATTAAAGATTTAGTGGAATATATTGATGATTGTTTAATAAAAAATACTAACGATGAGAGCAGTTATGATACACGAAGAAAATTCATTTTTCTTATTTTTTGGGAACAGTTAAAATTAGGAGGGGTTTCTAAAGAAAGACATCGCTATTAAACCAACACAATGATGTTATTTTCAATAATGTATACGATTACTCCACACTCGTACAAGTTTGTAAGAAATTCTGGATTAATTATATTGCCTTTGTATTTTTTCCCGTAGATTACGATGTAATCGGGCGCAACTCTCCACAAAAACGATTCAATTTATATTAAATTCAGGCAACTCAGTATGCATATTATGTTCAGAGCCATCTAGGAGGATATAGTAAAACCAATTAATTAAATCAACGGTAGCGCCTCATGCGCAAGCTTCCAAAATAGGGTCAAATTTGGCTTCCAAAACGTGCCTCCTTTCCTCCCATAAGCGTTGCACTATTAGAGTATGTAAATACAATGGTGACATTTTATACCATTTAGTTTGAAAAAACTAAAGTCTGTAATAAATTAGAGTTATCGCTTCTGGGAATGTTGTCTACAGTTAAATTAAAAACATTAAGATGGCGCCACATGTCTAAAAACTTTCATTTCATCACGTGTCATTTTTTCCGCATAAACAAGAAGCACTTGTTTTGTAATCACAAACGGCGGCGTAACCTACATTCTTGAATTACTACCAAAGTTATGATGTAATTTTAGAAGTGTTTTTTTTTATATTTGAAGGCAAGTACAAAAACTTACATTATACAGGGTGTTTCAGAGCTCTGGGAACGGTCAATCACTTGCTTATTTTTCATAATTTCGAAAAATGTTTTTTACAAAAGTTGTGCAGAATTGTGAGGTGCATACCCTAAAAATATTTAAATGTATACAGGGTGTCTCATAACAAAGTTACAGACCAAACCTATGTTTTCTTTAATGGAACACCCTATATATTTTTGCATTTTTGGATTCCTTGTTACCTGTAGATTAAAATGACCTAGGTTTTGGCGATTTAAACCGGGCCGTTTTCGTGTTATTCAGTTGTTTAAACAAAAATTTTAACAAAATTGTTTAAGTGCTCCCCTGAAACTAATAAAGATAATTCATTCTAATTTAGTGGTAAAGTTTAGTTGAACTTTAGTCTTCAAAATTACTCGTTCAACGAAAACATAACTCGGCGTATTATACAGGGTAATAGCCATTCGAAAACTGCACAATTTCTATTTTTTTCAAAATATAATATAATTTCATAATTTAAAAGTTCATTAAGTAAACCTTCGTTTCATATAAGGTTTTATATATCTGAAGTCGATGGTTACTCTAATATTTCAAAATTCGTAGGTAATTTGCATGTTTTTATTATTAGTTTTAAAATCTAGGTACCAATCATTTTAAATTAAAAAAAAACAGGTGATAATAATTACTACATTGATCTCAAAAATAGATTTTACCATTTAACGGTAGGGTACCCATCAAAAGTACGGTAAACGCCCGCGAGAGGGGGATTAAATCAAATTGGTATGACTATAGGCAACCCAGCTTACAGCGAGGGTAAATTAACTCAGTGCTATTTCCGCATATCTAATACATTCAAGGTTGCGCCTGCGATTCTAAAAGAGAGAGGCTATTATACGTCTGCACCCCGCTACAGCGCGAGCGTGAGAACCGTATTAGAATATGTATTGTGGTTATTTTTTTTGCATCGGTGGTGGCGGGTGAGAAGGCGGCCACCGCAAAGTGTCTAAAATTTCGGTCGTTGCATCTCCTTCCCGAAAAGGTGGAGGGCAAGGGGAAAAACACCGACCGCAAAAACACCGACAGACACTTTGGGGCGACTAGTACATTTCATCCACAGCGGCAGCAACAAAGGGTCCAACTTGCGGTTTGTTTACTACCAACCATTAGTGATCCTGTTTAAGACCAAACCGTGAAGAAATTGAAATTTATGACCGACACGTGCCACCCGACGACATTTGATACTTTACGGGCTACCCGGTGCAGGTAGTCCTGGCCTAGGGTGAGCCAAGAGCACAATACGATGAAAAAACAAACCATAAGATGTAATTGCTGTTACTCGGTAATTTAATTTAATAAGGTTATCAATTGTAAGAAATAATTTAAATTAAATTATTATATTATCTGACAAGTAATTATGCGTGAAAAATCAGTTTAAACAACATGCCTTTAGTTTAAATGTATGTATTAATAACGTTTTTTTCTAAATTTGCAAATAAAACATTACAATGATAATGATAGCTAACAGGGGTTTTTATTTCAAAAATTCCAAGACACCACCTATTTTCATAATAGTTTAAATTTTCTCGATTTCCCCTTAGTATAGAAAGTAAAGAAAAGTAATGATATGGTTATATGCAAAACTATTTTCTCTAGGAAAAACATTTTCATAGAATGGGCGAGCCGCACCTCGTTGACCTCCGGCTAGCTTAACGGAGCCAGTATCGTGATGAGATTACCACCGAATGCAAAGAAAGGGATAAGAGGCATAAAAAAGCAGATTGGCGCGATAACAATCGCTATTATTTACAAGACAGAAATATTTACACGGCACAAAAATTAAATGTTCAAAGAAAAAAAAATATATACACTATACACTAAAGTAACAGGAAAAGTCACATAAGTCACAATAACATAAAATGTTCAAAGTTAATGTTCAATAATTCATCGTGTAATAGTGGTATAATTTCTTTTTAAAGGAGAATGTTAAAAAAAAAAACCGTTTTATTACCTAACGCCGCAACGGGAAAGATACACAATTCAGGGTGGATTAAATCGATTTTCTCTAAAACTATCAATGATTAAGAAAAATGTTTCAGATAAAAAATAAACGGTTTGGAGGGGAACATACGGTAGTGACCTTGATTTGACCTTATGATATCTATGTAAGGTCAGGTGCAAATCAATATGTGAGTTGTATATCAAAAACTAATACAGGAAATAACATGAAACTTTGAACATAAGTCTTATTTGATAATCCCAAAAATAAAACGGCTTTTAGTAAAATTTCGTACACCGAAACTGGGTGTTTGCCTTAACTGTTTTTAGTTTCTTTTCCATAATTTTTTAAATATGAAAAATATTACAGAAACATTAAGACAAATTAGAATTAGAAATATATCTTGCCTTATTGAATCAAACCAATTCCTCATTCGCAAATCGCTTACTTGAAAAAGTGAAGCATAATCTTAAGTTTTCCATAATTAATGAGCAGTTCCACTTCGTTTTTTCTTCATTATCTAATTTGATATAATATAAATACTTGTTTCTCTATTTACTTCAAGTTTGAACGAATAAAATAAACCATGAAATGAACATTAGATACATAATTGGGGCTTATTTGAAAGTGCAATATACACAAAATATCCATGTTATTAACGTAATTTCATTTTAAAAAATCACTGAAATAAGGAAGAAGTGTAAATCTGGAATGAGCAAATATTATTTCTTTCGATTAAATGTTGTTGCAAATAAAATTATTTATGAATTATATAACTATATCAAAATCTTTGTTTTAATTAATTCTATCGACTATTTTTCTGACTTTATGGTTTCAACAAATCGCATTGCTATATTTTTTTAATTATGAACCAGATCAAAAAATAATTTAAATAAAAGTTGTGTAACCCTTAATCAATCGTTAATTGTGGGATCCTGGATTGGCGTGGAATTTACTGGTATGTATTTATGTGACGATTTAAGTCAATACATTTAAATCATGATCTTAGTCAACTCATTTTTCTAAATAATCATCAAGTTTCTATCAACAAATAAAACATTGTTTTTTTTTTTCAGTTTAATGTCATAAGTACATAGAAACGATATTCTTAAAAATACTTGATTATAAAATTTACACAGAAATATTGATTTTGCTGCTATTTCTGTCCCTCAGCGATTCAAAATACTTCAACAATGAATCAAATACTCGATAGAGGTATACATATTGTGGTTGTTGTCTTATTACAATTACATTCATTCTTGACTTAATCAAATTACATTATATATTAAATTTATAACCAAATTGACCTATGTATGCCCGTTTAAATACAGCATCTACCATATACAATATAAAATACAACACTAGCTCAGTTTAATATTCCCGATTTTAACAATAGAACAGGTAAATAATATTTTTTCTAAGTATGTTTTTTTTTATTAGTTCGGCCGAACAATAACCCCAATAAATAAGTAATTTGCATTTGTGATAAAGGGTTTAAAATAGTAATCGAAAATAGTATAATCTCAAGTGGATTTTGGGAAAACGAGATTCATTCAAATAGAATTTTTGTCATTGGTGCAGGAAAGGAATACGGCTCGAGGATTGGCGCATTGTATTCATTGGGTATCACTCCACGTTGACTTGATACCAGTTTACGAAAACGTCTCGCCTGTTCATCCTTTTTATAATTTATGGACGCGACACATGTAAACAACCCTGACGAACCACTTAAACACCCTCAACAACACGCCATAAATTGTGGTTTCTTTTCTTCCATTATGCCGCCCGCTTGAAGAGGGTATCTCTCTTTAAAATTCCCAATTTTAGACTCTTCACAGAGGCCCTGTGAGAAGTTATAAAAAAACACCACTGCTGTAGCGTTTACACCAAACCCCGCCCAACCCAATCATTTCACGGTCTAGCGAGCGTCGTCCAAACACAATTGAAGGACGACATAATCGTAAGCAAGTAATTCCCAAGAAATAATCTCTTGGGGATTATAACTTGAAATTTTCATTATTGTCATACAACAAATCTCCAAAAGCTATCATTAGATTTTATAATGTAGTTTGAAACCATATCTGTTGTATGGGCCCGTTATATAAGTAATGCGCATTTTCTGGCAAAAATATATTTATTGATCGCACCGGTACAAATGCTTCCAATTCTTCAAAACATTTTTGAATTTACGAATCATTAAGTCAAATTATTTGCCAAAATAATTTGCTTCAAGACTGGAAACGTAGGATTAATGAAAACTTAAGATAGCAAGTTTTACACCTTTTCGTTGTTGTTAAAAGGTTATTTTACTTTATATCTTATAGTAATATTAGTTTCCAAATTAAATTCCTTTTCCAAATTGGTGTTCTACTATTCTAAAGAGTATAGACTTGTACATCATTTAAAATGTTAAACATATTTTAACTTTCGCCGTACAGTATAGTTTTCGAGATTGAAAATGTTCATGAAAATATTCATTTTGAGGCTCCCGAAAACAATTATTTTTTTTGGAAAATGGTCTGTATGTCCGTGTGCTGTGTCGACCTATCTCTAAGTTTGTCATTTTATGGCCACTGTGTCTCAAAATCTAATAGACATTTTTAAATTGCCTGTTGAGGTCATTTGTAAAATAAATGTATTGTCTCTCTCTATTACAAAAATGATTATTCATCTATTTAAGATAACAATCTTTTGTTGATGGATGAATTTCGTAAACTCTTTGATTTTCGAGAAAAAATTTTGAATGGAAAAATTTTGACTTTTTTGAGATAATGAATAATTTTTGTTCGAAATCAGACTTGAAAAAAATCCACGAAAATGCAAAACATCCGAAAAACCCATTTTATACTCTCAAATAAAGAAAGTAACATGATGGCTACATGGACATTTTTAAAATTATATTACATACATGAACTTTATTCCAACATACATACAAAACATACATATTAGAAAGGGCCATCGATCGAGTCCTTCAGTCCTTTAAATTATATTATTTCGTTTTAGTCTTAAACATATTGCCCTATATTATAGGTTGTAATGTTTAAAAAGTTTTTAAAACTGATGCCTTATTTCTTTTTACTTTCTACCTTATTAACGTGTGTAAAGGCTTCTGAACTCTGCGTAATCTTTCTCTGCTACTATGTTGAATGTGGCGAATCTAGCCGGAAGTTTAAATACAATAGTAATGAAAGTAGAGCATATTCTAACCCAAAGTTCTGTTGTCGGCTCTTTTATATCAGTATGGCATCATCTATTGAAATCAATGTAAAATTTGTAGAGCAATTTTGGAAAAAGTGTATTTTTGGTCAGCTAGCCATTTTAGTTACTGCAAAGTTCAAATGATTTTGATTGGACATATTGCTTCAAAACTAAGGTAGTTTGAAAGATAAACGTGGATAGCATTATAAAATATTAATAATTAAAATAAAGTCGTACCCCATAGTCCATGATGAGCCGTTAAAGTCGTAAGATGTAGTGAGTGCTTTGAATGCATAATAATACGGCTTGCGAATATAAATTTTTCATATTTGTGTACAACGCATACAGAAGGCCTATGTGTAAAATTATATTGCATTATGTTTCTTACAATATTAAGCTCTTCCAAAAAATAATTTTATTTCTAAAATACGACGATTCATTATTAAGATACCCACAATAATCATCATTTTTTATTTCATTTTTGAGTAGCTTTTCACCTCCAAAAATTAATGAAATATCACACTTAACACAAAATTGTTTGCTATAGGAGTTATTTGAAGATTAAAAAAATTTAAAAACGCGCCAAATGAAAAATGGATCATCAATTTTGTTTAAATTCATTTTGACTTTAGATTCGTAATCTGCGACCTCGAAAACCCCCATATACTAATTTTCATCACTTTTTATATCATTTCCACATATGTTGCCGCCATATTGGATCCGCTATTTTGTTTAGAATAATTTTAACTTTAGATTTGTAATTTGCGACTTCGACAACCCCCACATACTAATTTTCATCAATTTTTTATGTCATTTCCACATATTTTGCCGCCATATTGGATCCGCCGTTGTGTTTATAGTAATTTTGAATTAGGACTTGTAATCAGCGACGTCAAAAATCCCTATATACCAATTTCTGCACGAATGTAAGTTCATTTGGGATTTTGGCCAGCTTTTTAGGGTAGCTGGACTACGGTGCTGGGGGTACCGGTATTTAATTGGCAATATAGTGGGATACCAGTGGGTAAATACTATTTAAAAAGCAGACCTAAAAATGTTTTCTATAAAAAAAATTGTGGAATAGATAATAAACAGCCGAACGTTAAACAAAAACAAACAAAACAAAAAAACAATTTCCAATTAATACTCTATCAATTATCGGACCAGTAACGGCTCGCGGGGTGACTCTGGTACGGCCGAGGTAGCAGAGATGGTAATACAGATAGATCACGCCGCCAGCCGTCTTTGCAACCGACCCTACCTATCTGTATTGCTACCTCGGCCGTACCATGAGTCACCCCGCGAGCCGTCACTGTATCGGTCTTAAATTATTTACTAATAAATATCTGGAATTCCCCGATTATGTGACTATTCTTATTAGCTTGTATACTTTTCAAGTTAGTTTTGTACTCTGCAATGATGAGGGGATCAACCACTTCTATTTATCAAAAATATACATGACGTAATTAATTTATAAATTTTATTGAACGCATTACTAGTATCGCCATCTAGGACCGGGACATTCCATCCACATGGAATTTTAATTGTGGGATGGTTTGTTCGGGTAAGTGATAATCACCACTGGCTCATAAAAATGTCAGGGCAATTGCCGATCGGCACGAGGCCCCCGACGACATTTCATACTTTACGGTCAAGGCCATGCAGCCCCTTTTTCGGGTATGGCGAAGCGCAGGTAGTCCCAAAAAAAGGGATGTATCACAATACGTCGAGTATTTCTGTTACGAATTAGAACTCATAGGCGGAAAAAATTAACCATATGTCATAGATTTTGAAATTATTTTTAATAAAATAAAGTGCATTTTCAATTTCGTTCGATTTAGAAAAAATAGTAACTTGTAAAATATGTCATAGATGAAAACAATCATTTTGAATGGACATTTATTCACTTTAATTTAACAACATTTATCGTTTATAGAAACTTTTTTTTTCGATTCATTAAACTCATCGACATATTGAAACGCTCAATACTTATTAAAATTAATATTTTAAAAATTGAAATAAAGAATACTATCTTTGTTAATATCACACTTATTTATCATATAGTAATTATATTTTGAACTATGTACTGATCACTTTCAAACTTGAAGTAAATAGAGAAACAAGTATTTATATTATATCAAATTAGATAATGAAGAAAAAACGAAGTGGAACTGCTCATTAATTATGGAAAACTTAAGATTATGCTTCACTTTTTCAAGTAAGCAATTTGCGAATGAGAAATTGGTTTGATTCAATAAGGGAAGATATATTTCTAATTCTAATTTGTCTTAATGTTTCTGTAATATTTTTCATATTTAAAAAATTATGGAAAAGAAACTAAAAACAGTTAAGGCAAACACCCAGTTTCGGTGTACGAAATTTTACTAAAAGCTGTTTTATTTTTGGGATTATCAAATAAGACTTATGTTCAAAGTTTCATGTTATTTCCTGTATTAGTTTTTGATATACAACTCACATATTGATTTGCACCTGACCTTACATAGATATCATAAGGTCAAATCAAGGTCACTACCGTATGTTCCCCTCCAAACCGTTTATTTTTTATCTAAAACATTTTTCTTAATCATTGATAGTTTTAGAGAAAATCGATTTAATCCACCCTGAATTGTGTATCTTACCCGTTGCGGCGTTAGGTAATAAAACGGTTTTTTTTTACATTCTCCTTTAAAAAGAAATTATACCACTATTACACGATGAATTATTGAACATTAACTTTGAACATTTTATGTTATTGTGACTTATGTGACTTTTCCTGTTACTTTTAGTGTATAGTGTATATTTTTTTTTTCTTTGAACATTTAATTTTTGTGCCGTGTAAATATTTCTGTCTTGTAAATAATAGCGATTGTTATCGCGCCAATCTGCTTTTTTATGCCTCTTATCCCTTTCTTTGCATTCTGTGGTAATCTCATCACGATACCGGCTCCGTAAGCTAGCCGGAGGTCAACGAGGTGCGGCTCGCCCATTCTATGAAAATGTTTTTCCTAGAGAAAATAGTTTTGCATATAACCATATCATTACTTTTCTTTACTTTCTATACTAAGGGGAAATCGAGAAAATTTAAACTATTATGAAAATAGGTGGTGTCCTGGAATTTTTGAAATAAAAACCCCTGTTAGCTATCATTACCATTGTAATGTTTTAATTGCAAATTTAGAAAAAAACGTTATTAATACATACATTTAAACAAAAGGCATGTTGTTTAAACTGATTTTTCACGCATAATTACTTGTCAGATAATATAATAATTTAATTTAAATTATTTCTTACAATTGATAACCTTATTAAATTAAATTACCGAGTAACAGCAATTACATCTTATGGTTTGTTTTTTCATCGTATTGTGCTCTTGGCTCACCCTAGGCCAGGACTACCTGCACCGGGTAGCCCGTAAAGTATCAAATGTCGTCGGGTGGCACGTGTCGGTCATAAATTTCAATTTCTTCACGGTTTGGTCTTGAAAAGGATCACTAATGGTTGGTAGTAAACAAACCGCAAGTTGGACCCTTTGTTGCTGCCGCTGTGGATGAAACGTCCTAGTCGCCTAGGATGAAGATCAATAAACTCGCTGCAAGAAATATCTACATAACTTTTTTATTTCTTTCTGATTGACTATCTTAAAAAGTTGCCACAGGATTATTTTGAAACTTTGCACATATGTCAATTATGTTTCTGTCTAGACACTAAGAAAATTTTATCCAATACTAATGGAAATAGACACAAAAAACATCATTTTAATATTCACTTGTCTTCTAATTCGTTCATAATTTTTTTATTAACTATGATTTTGCCTTCAAATTACTTCATTGCCCAGATGTATGTATTGGTTGGCTACAAGTCAAATTTCACTGTTGTTACTTACTTGGTTCTGCAGTTTGTCTGTTTAAAGTAAAATGTTGCTAACTTTGTTAATAATAACGATTAAACCAAAACTTAAACACAGAAATAATAATCGATCTTTATATAATATGTAATCAAAATAAACTTTTCGAAAAAGTTTATATTTACAACGATATATTCGATTTCTTGAGCGGCTAATTTAATGGGTACCCTACCCTTAAGTTGTGATCTCAGTTCATATTTATGACATGATTTTCATTCGAATTAAATACCAAATACAGTTGGATATTATATTATCGGCCTTCAGACTTGTCAAAAAACATAAATAAACTTCACCCTTACCACATACACAACAGCTTGAGTTTGTTACTGTGCCCTTAATACTCTGGAAAACAATAAACATTTTTTTTTAATTTTCTGCTGTTTACTGATTTTTGTTTACTACATTTCATAATATAGGCAAGGTAAACAGACATAATCTTCATTAAGGAGCACAATCCTTATTTTGCAAGGACACTAAATAATCAAATGGAATGGAGATGGAATGTATGGGGTGCTTCTTTAAAGGTAGCCTGAATGGGGAAGTGGTTTGAACAATTTCTTAGGAATAAGTTCAGATCTGAACTAGCAATCATTTATATGAGTACCTACTTGATGAACCACTAAACGTAATAAGAGATATGTAGATCCAATTGGATGGTGCATCACCACATTTTGCTCGTAGTGTACGACAATTCTTGAACAACCGTTACCCTAATAAATGGATAGGTCGCGGCGGACCAGTACTGTGGCCACCTAGGTCTCGGGGCCTCACTGAATTATATTTTTTTTCTATGGGGCTATATTAAGGACATGGTGTTCTGCATTACGCATCACCTGTTTTTTTTTTATTTCAAAAGATTGGTACCTAGATTTTAAAACTAATAATAAAAACATGCAAATCACCAACGAATTTTGAAATATTAGAGTAACCATCAACTTCAGATATACGAAACCTTATATGAAATTAAAGCTTACTTAATGAACTTTCAAATTATGAACTAATATATAGGGTGTGCCATTTGAAGAAAAAGAGAAATTGTGCAGTTTGCGAATAGCTATCACCCTGTATAATAAGCTGAGTTATGTTTTGGTTGATAGAGTAATTTTGAAGACTAAAGTTCAACTAAACTTTGCCACTAAATTAGAATGAATTATCTTTATTAGTTTCAAGGGAGCACTTCAACAATTTTGTTCAAATTTTTATATAAACAACTGAATAACACAAAAAACGAGGAATCCGAAAATGCTTAAATATACAGGGTGTTCTATTTAAAAAAAAACATAAGTTTGGTCTGTAACTTTGTTATGAGACACCCTGTATAAATTTAAAAATTTTTAGGGCGTGCAGCTCACTAGTGTACTCAACTTTTGTATAAAACATTTTTCAAAATTTTGACAAATAGGCACGTGATTGACCGATCCCAGATCTCCGAAACACCCTGTATTATAAAAATATTTGCCATTAAATTATTTGATCAATTTATGTTGTTTTTTACTTCTGAACTTTATGATGCCAGATGGCAACAATGGGCTAATATCATATATTTCTTCATATTTTTCATATTTTTCTTTTCATTTGGAATTTGTTTTATTTATTTTTAGATGTTTGAACCACTTGTTATTAATTCTGGAAAGTGATGTTTCAGCCTATCTGGGAGGAAAAACCGTGAGATCAAAAGTCGAAAATGCTTGGCCCGTAAAACATAACCTCACTGACAGAATTTCAGTGGCGGCACTAAGAAGAGGAATTTTGCCGTGGGATACCCTGAAATTTACATAAAATAGCTAGATTTTGAATCCTAAATGTATTACTAATAGTGATGATCATTTCTAAAAATAACTGCTAATGTTTAAAATAGGCAAAATCGGAGGATAAAAACACACATGACTATTTTTAAAACAAGTAACCGTTAAAAATCACAAGTTGTCAGAATTAACAAAATGTACTTGTACTGCATTGGAGAATTCCAGACAGCCAACATAATTTTCTTTGAATTATAGGGATTTTCAAAAATGTTCTGCCAACTAGTGATGTAGAAAAAGTAACTATTCGTTACTAGAGTACTCGGTACACGACGACATCCGAAACAACGAATATCTAGACAGAAAATGATTCGTGATTAGTTACTATAGTTAGCATATTTCGTTTTCGTTATACGGAGCGCCGATCCCTACATTTACATTTTTAAGTTACTTTCACTTTGTTATTGTTTAATAATATAATTTTTGTTTTATTAATATTAGTTGAATTGTTATTGTATTTTTAAATAACTACTGAATAATGTTTTTATTAATATCTTCTTTTTCTGAAACCACACTTAAATTACATCATCCAAAAATATACATAAGTTTGCCGTGTTAAAATAATCTCCGCTGATCGCTCGAGTATTCATACTTCATAGGAATGTACCTACAGACTCCGAAGGAATACTGTACCTCTTACGAAACCCGTACCGATTCAGACTTCTATAATACAAAGTAACGAGTAATGTACCTAAAACTAACGATTACTTAGAAGTACCGAAAAGTAACGAAAATCTGCATTAATACTGCCAACTATTTTTGACTTTCTGTGCTCACTGTATATTCATTTGTAACATCTACAAATAGTCAAAGAATTCAATACTTACATGGGCGGCGTCGATCTTCATATGTTAGTATCCCTATATCATAGCAACATTGGAGTGAAGTGATATTGTTTACGAATATTTTAAAATCTAATATAAACATGCATTTGCATATCATAGACATATGAAGCAGCAAAAAAGCTAAATATCAACTGTTAGTAACTTTTCGTGCAGAAATTGCTTACGTTATTTGTATACTGGAAAAACAACAGGAAAAAAAAGTAGGAAGACCTTGGTCCCACTCCAGCTCACCAATTCCAAGAAGAAGACCATGCAAACGAAGAGTAGTAAATCATAAGATTGGACATAATACAATGCACATTAAGAAAATGCGTCGGTCTGCATTCTACATTCAACCTTAATCGAGAGTTATGTCCGAGAGGTATACAATATTCCATCGCTGTATTTTCAATTTATATAGCTGCCGATTTAGGTATCTTCTTAAACATCGGTGTTCTCTTAGTGTACCGATAGCGTCGTGTCAGCGTGTCAGACTCCATATTTTTGATATAACAAAAGGTCGATTATTAAACCAAAAAGGGAGAAATATGTTATAATTTAAAGCGGACTTGATGAGTTTCCTAGTTACGAGAGTATGTGAATTTGTTAATTTCCTTAATGTCAAAATGCCGCGTCATCTAGACAACAATTCAAAAATTCGAATTATAACTTGAACAGAAGACAAATATCTCAATTGGTGAACATCAGTGAAGACACTGTTTTCAGAGTTAAGAAACGCTGGGAGTAGGAAGGCAGTGTTAGAAGAAAAGCAGAATCTGCGCATCTCAGAGTTTCTGGTAGTGATCGAAACTCAATTCTTATAGAATATTCAAGGCAAAATCCTTTTGAGTCTGCAAGAGCCGCTGAGGATGCACAATATTTTCCTGGTTCTCGACCAAAAGAGGGTAGGAGAGTTAAATCGTCAGATTTGCAAAATAGAGTAGCAGTTATGAAAAAAATTCTATAGCAAGAAAATAAATAAACTCGTATCATATTTGCATTAAATTACATTTACAGAGATTTAGAATTTTGGGAACGGGTAGTATTTACCGACGAAAAAGTATTTAAAACCACCAACAACGGTCACATTGTTATCGGCGCTTAGTTTATCTACGCGTCTTAACAAATGCGTAATTATCTCAGTTTGCATTTTATGAGCTAACCATTGCTGCTTTTCAAAATTAACATAAATCCGCATTATTGAAATTTCCAAACGAGATAATTTTCGAAGAAGTACAGCTATCAGTAAGATACAATGAAGGGATAAGCCTACCCCTCTGTGGATCTTCCCATCGAGAACGTCGTTAGGACATTTCGCAGAACTATTAGTGGAAATATACAGCTGCCAGTGCCAACACAATGGACTGTTGATCCGTCCCCCCAGCTGCATACGTATGTGACGAAATCGGTTCGAACCCAAGAACCCAAATTGTTCTTGGAAGAGCAGTTTGCCGGTTCGAACACGGGCGCTGACCTCGACGCTCCCATCACACCCTACCACCACCACTATCCGCAACCCGGAGAAGAGTAGGGCGTGAACCCCGTAAAAGGCCATGGAGCGCTCCCCAAACAAGCAGTCATTTCTCAACAATCAGAGAGAATTACATCAATCACTCAAACACGAAGTTCTGAAACAGAGCTGCCGACGTCGCCGAAGCCGACGATCCAACGACGCCGCAGCCGCCGATCCAACGACGCCGCAGCCGCCAATCAACCGATGCCGCAGCCGCCGACCCAACGATGCCACGCTGGCTTCGCTGCCGCTGTCTTTGCCGCCAAGCCGCCGTTCACCTCTCCGCGAACTCGTCGGGCATCCCGGTGCGAACTAAGTGAAGTGTTGGTGACTATTACTTTCGTGACTGTTTTTTTTTCTTTTCGTGACTTTTATTGTTTACTTTCCCGCGTGTATATATTTTATTTTCTTGCTGAACATTTTAATGTATAATCCGTGTGTAAATAAGAGCGATCGTTATCGTGCCTGTCAGAATTTTACTACTTCTGCCCCATCCTTGTGTGTTCTTGTGCTGTTCTAATAGCGACACCGACTCCAAGAGCTAGCTGGAGTTTTCACCCGTTGGCTGCGACCCCACCGTTGACAAATGTCACCCAATGTGAGGCCTAGTCTACGCCCACGACCCGAGGATGCCAGCACCAAGGACGGGAGACACAGAGATGGACATCGACAAAGCGATCGCCTTCGAGAAGCGGATGTACGAGGAAAAAATTCGTTACCTTCAAATCGAGAGGGAAATTGCGATGATCCGGCGGGCGAAACCAGATGCGATTAGACGCCGGTACCAAATTGCAGGTGTGCACTGCCTCAACAAAGGTACTCGACGAGCTGAAGAACGAGAAAGTGACGCCCCTCGCCGAGGACCATCCAGTTGTTGCCGCAGCAACGATCACCATCGTGCCAGAGCCACCTCCGCTGCCAGTCGCAACGATGAGGATGCCGCTCGTCCAGGCCCCAGTCCTACCCATCATCACCGTAGCGTCACCATCGTACCTGTGCCACCACCTTCGCCGCCTCTAGAAGCCCAGCCTCCACCAAATGAAGAATCGGCGGGGCCGTGCAACCATGTGGCCATCCAGAGGCCGTCGAAACGATGTCTGCCAGCAGTTACGCTTAAACTGCACGCCGAACGACGCAGTTGCCCGAGAAAAAGATGCCCTCCAGCCCACCTGCGACTGCCAATCATCTCACGGCGTCGGAACACTCACTCAAGACGCTGCCGCCGCTTTGGACGCCGCAAGCATAGACCGCCCCGCTTACGGAAGGCAAACCCGGACGACCGCGACCATTACCACGACTATGGGCCGCGAGTCGTGACGCGTTACCGTGACCGCGTGAACTAGACAATTCCGGACTTAATGATAGACTTAGTATAAGTGCCCCGCAAAAAAAAGCAATTAGTGTAAGTGACCACATGAACGCTTTCGTGCGCTATGAACGACAACCCGAACAACCCACGTCCGCCTGACGACGCGCAGGCACCACCAAGGTACGTGTCGTGACGCTGCCTCCGACCAGCTGTGTGTACTCTTGGAAAACGGTTCCAACACACCAAGGCGTCGAAACCAGAACCCACCACAACACCAGCCCAGACAGACACCACCTACAACCACCCGCCTTTGACAACATCCAACCAAACCACCTCCAGCTCCAGTCGCCCTGGCGTCCGATGCACCAGCCGCCCCAAGGACTGGAGAGATAGACCGCATGTCTCGGCTCCGGCCCTGCCAGTGCACGCCAGGATATCACTCATCCCCGGCCGGACCAGATGTGACTGCTCCGAGGATGCGACCAGCATCCTAGGACCCAGGCATCAACAGATGTAGAGATCCGGTGTCGAGACGCCCAAATCCCCTCGCACCGTAACCGCGGAAGGATCTCCAAAGACCAGCGTCTAGAGCAGATGGTGCTGCGTCCCCAAGACGCCCAACAGAAGTTTTCAGTGGAACATGGATCCGGTGTTGGAAGACCGAATCCCCTCACACTATAACCTAGTAACGATCCAACTTTGTGATGACATAACCACGACGACTTCAACTAGCAGCCATCATATGTATATACTTTCTACGCACTTAAAAATTCTCGTTTTCCGGGGCCGTTTGTTATCGGCGCGTCTTGACGAATGCGTAATTATCTCAATTTGCATTTTATGAGCTAACCATTGCTTCTTTTTAAAATTAACGTAAATCCGCATTATTGAAATTTCCAAACCAGATAATTTTCGAAGAAGTACAGCTGCCAGTAAGATACAATGAAGGGATAAGCCTCCACCCCAGCTGCATGCGTACGTGACGAAATCGGATCGAACCCAAATGGTTTTTGGAAGAGCAATTTGCCGGTTCGAACACGTGCGCCGACCTCGACGCTCCCATCACACCCTGCCACCACCACCATCCGCAACCCAGAGAAAAGTAGGGCAATTAATTTATACAGTTCCTTGGCAACTTAATACAATAATTTCTGGAAATGGTAGCATGACCAATTATTATACCGAGTGTCTGGGATAAGGGGCGAACATAGGGATTTAACATGTAAAATTAAATATGTGTAATTATTAGCTCCCCTAATCATTTTAGAGAAAAATCGTAAAGGAATATTTTTTAGAGAATTAAAAATTGTAAATGAATCATCCATTTAATTTATGTTTGTACCAGAATTCACCTCAGAAATAATAAAAATAAGTTGAAAAATGTACCATTTAAAAAAAACCCTTGCCATGAATTTGACAAATGTCATGTCATAGTGAAAATAATTTTGCTAGTCAGATATAAATTCACGCATTGTAATTACTGTGAACAATAAAGTTTGGTTCGTTGTAAAGTGTGAACTAGCATTTTTCGGTAAAACAGACAGACTGCAAAAAGTCAAGCTTAGTTTAGTTAGTTTATTAATTCGCAGCAAATGTTGCTATTTTAAATATGTAAATGCATATTAATGTAAGTATGTTGTTCTCCTTAAATAAACTACGGCAAGTCTCCAATCATATTTTGTTAAAAAATAAGGTAAGGGTTTACTTTAGGGTAAATCGGGAAAAATCGGGAAGTGGGCTGTTTTTTTATTTCTTTTTAATTCTCTGTAGAAGTAGTTTTTTGAGCCGAGTCCAAAAATGTATATCTTAACTTTGAGAAAGATAAGGGGAAGAAGTTGTGCCCCCTTAAAGTTTCTCTCGTATCGGACGTACAACTCGCTCAAAACCTGCTTTTCTGGGTAGATTTTGGTAAACCAACAACCACAATCAATTTATAATAATGTAAACTTACGATTTGAGTAGTAAAAATGCGAATTTTATATCTTTTTCTTTACATTAATATTTAATTTTAAGGTTAAGTACAGTTCATTGTTCCGCCAAAACTGACGGACATGCAAACTGAACACTCTATTTAGTTATCTGTGATTATTAGGGTTGCCAACTGGTCACATCATAATCGGAAAACCAATCTTTCTCACGGAAAATATGCGAATACATAAAGTACGATATAAATAAAAATAATTATATTTCTGAAATTAACTATATTAAACAAATGTGTATGTTAAAAGGTTAAACAGTTAACATTTACATTTAAATTACCATGTCCTTAATTTCTAGTTGATTTTCACACAGTCCCAATAAGTTCACTGATTTTTTTGAAACCTCTTGTATTTACGTTCTAGTAATTGCTATTGTTATTTCCATTTGTGTGCTATAGTGCTATTAGTGTGTTTAAAGTGAAAGTATGTGCTAACATGACAGATAATCCCGCTTCCTATGCATTCATGACAGCTTCGCCATCACCTAATCTACTGCGGGTAAATCTACTACCCGGTATCAAGGGGGAGGACCTTGACGCAACCAGGCAACCGAGCCAGCGTAACTGCTTCCTATGCATTCATGACGGCTTCGCCTTCACCTAATTCGTTGCAGGTAAAACTACTGGCCGGTCTAAGGGGGGGACCTTAACCTCACCCTAATCTAAGAATAAGCAAGCAAGCCGGCTGTGGTCGAATGGCTTCGCTTCGCTTCCTATGCATTCATGACGGCTTCGCCTTCACCTTATCCGTTGCAGGTAAAACTACTGGCCGGTCTAAGGGGGGACCTTAACCTCACCCTAATCTAAGCATAAGCAAGCGAGGCGGCTGTGGTCGATGGCTTCGCTTCGCTCCGCCATCGACCACAGCAAGCCACCGTAACTGCTTCCTATGCATTCATGACGGCTTCGCCTTCACCTAATCCGTTGCAGGTAAAACTACTGGCCGGTCTAAGGGGGGACCTTAACCTCATCCTAATCTAAGCATAAGCAAGCGAAGCAGCGTAACTACTTCCTATATTCGCTTCACTCCACCATCAACCACAGTGAGCCACTGTAACTACTTCCTATGCGTTCATGACAGCTTCGCCTTCACCTAATCCGCTGCGGGTAAAACTACCAATCGGTCTAGAGCGGGGGGGCTTAACCTCACCCTTACTTAAGCATAAGCGACCGGGCTCGCTCTGCTCCGCCATTGACCACATCGAGCCCGTATAACTACTTCCTATGTATTAATGACGGCTTCACTGTCACATAATCTACTGCGGGTAAAACTACTATCTGGTCTAAAGGGGGGCAAATGTAACCTCACCCTAACCTAAGCATAATCACCTACCATTTGCAACGAACTGGTAGGTAATGATGAATTAAACTTATCGCTCAGGTTTGTTCACTATTTTATTCACAACCGTACGTTTTTTGTTATAGCATTAAAGTCAAATCAAATTAAATAAACGTTAGTTCATGAAATGCGAGCTGTTTATTTTAAAACCAACTTATAGCAACCATGCAAATACATATTACGGATAGCTATACTGAATATTTTTACTAATTACTAATATATAACTATAGAATCAAATATTGTATGCACCATGGGAGATATTCTTGTTCTTCACCCTGGGTTGACTTACAAACCCCGGGCCAGAGGACCTCCATATCTCCCTTAATGCATAAATATCTATTACATTGCCATTTAATCATTGACTAAAGTCCCTAATTTTTACCAGATGAATTTGTGTCGTTAGGATCCAGGTTAAAGATACATGCGTGTGTTTATGTTTGGTAGGGGCACCTTTTCCCAAAAAAAAATAGAAACACCCACAAAACTGGGGCACAAATAAAGAAATTGTAAATAGATTTACAACAGAACAATTTAAAATTTGTATCAATTGTTAATGCACATAAGTAATCTAGGGTTAACGCAATGATAGTTCACAGATAACTTTATAGTGTTTATTTCGACACGCCACTCCTTAAGTTGCGGTGGGACGATGAACTAATGAAAATACGCATTTTTAACATGACCTTAAAATCTGAATTTTCATGAAGAATAGGATATAAAAATCGCACTTTCACCACTTAAATCGTAAGTTAAAATCATTATTAGTCGATTGTAGTTGTTAGTTTACAAGTTATTTTACACAGAAACTCGTAGTTTGTGCGAGTTGTCCGTCGAAAATGGAAACTTTAAGGGGGCATAACTTTTCCCCCTTACGTTTCCGCGGGTTAAAACGTACATTTCTGAACTCGGCTCAAAAAACTATGCCTTCAAAACAAATTTCAGCCCCCGGGTCCATTTACCCTAAAGTAAACACCAGCCAAAAATAATCTTAAAATTCTTTTCTGGGCTATGAATATCCTTTGAATATGACTTCTTTTCCATGCTGGTATATTATAGGAGAGATGAGGATATACCTATAAGTAGAAGAGAGTTATGATTGACTCTTGGTGGTAAAATTGGTTTTAGTTTAAGAACTGCATATTAAGCAGTATGTAATTTACTACACTGATAATCAACATGCTGACACCAGGCGAGTTGCTTGTCCTCAGCAATCCCAAGAAATTTGGTGCTCTGATTTAAATTAACAATTGGTGTCTTTCTATTAAAAAACTGAATGGTTACTGTTTTGTGATATGGAAGTAAATTATTAGCATTCGTTATGGTCTGTATTTGATCGATCCTGCATTATTTCGCAGAATACACGCTTCCTTTCTTCATCCACTAACAGTATCTCCTGATGGCATTGATGTTTTTAAGAATGATAACGATGCTTCTTCAGAATTGTCTGTACAGAGAATGTAGACATGTTGCACTCACGAGCAATGCATCGTATGCTAGTTGTTGGTTCGGCATTTATCAAACCCAAAACTGTTTATTCCAATTCATCGTTTTCTTCTGTTTGCATGTAATGTCATGAACTCTGAGTAAACTTACGCAACTGCAAAATGTTTTGATAATGAATACGCTCTCTTCATTGGAATACCTCAGATTATTGTTCATAGTAATTACAATGCGTGAATTCATATTTGACTAGCAAAATTATTCTCACCATGACATGACATTTGTCAAAGTCTTGGCAAGGGTTTTTATTAAATGGTAAATGGTTACACTTATTTTTATTATTTATGAGGTTTATGCTAGTACAAACGTAAATTAAATGGATGATATATTTACAATTATTAATTCTCTAAAAAATATTCCTTTACGATTTTTCTCTAAAATGAATAGGGGAGCTAATAATTACACATATTTAATTTTACATGTTAAATCCCTATGTTCGCCCCTCATCCCAGACACTCGGTATAAAAAAAAATCGGCTTTGTTAAGTTTATTACGAGCGTTTTTTTTTTCGAAAGGTGTTATTTTTAAGTTATGGTGTTTTATTATTTCTTGAAAATGTTGTAGACCCGAATTATACAACTAGAATATTGCACAGAAGTGTAGAATTGCACCTAAAATTCTATAACACCTTTTTTGTCGATTTGAATTTTAGTAGTGGGAAGCTGTATCTACAACATGTATTATTTTGATTTATAATATGAAAGTATGCAGGTTGTTGAAAACTACTTTATGCAGATATTGACATTTAATAATAATGATCAGGCATTAAAACCCAATTCACACAAGTAAATTTTAGAATATAGACACTACCTTACAAAGGTGTCATACTTCTTTGGCC
Source organism: Ocypus olens (assembly GCA_910593695.2). Classification (NCBI taxonomy): domain Eukaryota; kingdom Metazoa; phylum Arthropoda; class Insecta; order Coleoptera; family Staphylinidae; genus Ocypus; species Ocypus olens. The sequence continues at coordinate 33,864,361 of OU343047.1, forward strand.
GCAATTGTACATTTAAATTAAAAATGAAGCGTGAAAGTGTAAAAATTCATAAATATTATACCATCAAAACGGAGAAAGTAACATGATGACCACACCACTATTTTATTGGAATGTAATAGATATTAATTCCAACTTCATAATATATGATTTTTAACAAATAAATTATTTTTTCTACTCTCTACTACTAATCGACCTTTTGTTATATTAAAAACAGTAAAACAATGAGATTTTTTATTTTAAAATTTTTGCTTATTATTTAACTATTTGTGGTAAAATTTTAGTTGTCGCGATTGGCAGAATTTAAACGTGATATTAGGCTATTCGTAGGATAATTGGAATCCTCTAATGCGTTACAAACTGAAAATAATCAATAATGCATATTGGAGAGTTCACCACCAGTACCACTAAGGCTACGGAGGCGTAATATTCTTCAATTTTTACTGGCGTGGAAAATGTAGGAACTCGGGGAAATTCACCCAGCGCTCGGCGATAACGTTTTATGGCAACATAACAAACACTTATCGGCAACACAACATACACTTATCACTTTGTTTACAAAACGACCAGCACCGAAGAACAGCGAGGGTACAATGTATGTTTTATTCGCGGCGCGAAGAGCCGCTTCTGTCGGTGGTTTTATCGTTGTATTACACGAGAAACTAAAAACAAATGTAAACATAACCTTGAGTTTCTATAAACATTTAAGCAAGTACGTAGCATACTATAAGTTTAAATTGGTTTCAACTTACTTGGATATAGTGTGTTTATCGCACCCTTAGCAACTTCCCTTATTTCTGGAGGTATTAAATTTGCTCGAAACAAAGAATTGTTTTTTTCAGTACTGCCACATGTTGCAGATGAAATTGGTGGCTACTGGGAACATAGGACATGCTCGGCAGTCATTTTACACTGTGCACCTTGAAAGTTTAAATGAATACATATGAGTTGCTTGAGAATATACAGGTTATTAAATGGATCTACAGCGGCAGTTCAATACATCAAATAAGAGATTTATTTGCTGTTGCTTTTCTAAATAGTCCCATTCCAGACACTACTACAATACACCGAATTATGCAGAATTTTGAGAAAAGAGGATGTTTGTCTCCCAAAAACCACAAATAAGCCTCTGCCAAAAACTTAGGAGCAGGAACTTGACGAATAAAGAATTTATGCTGCTGTTGAAGAGAATTCATGCCAGTCTTCCAAAAAGATTGCTGAACAAGTTAATTTGCACCATACTTACTTGACCCAGGTAAGAAAGCCCTTTGTGTATTCATAGATTTGGAGAAACCGTTCGATACAGTTAAACACAAATATCTTCTCGATGTTTTGGAGATGATGGGAATGCGAGGTAAAGCTCAAGATCTTCTTCAAAGCTACCTGTCATCAAGAACACAGCCTGTTCGAATCGGAACACATACAATTCAATTCAGGAATTTAGGAGTGTAAACTACAAAATTCCCCAAAGGACAGTTTTGGGGCCGCTCGTATTCATATCGTACATTAACTGTATTTTTAAATTAAATATTAATGGGAAAATAAATGCGTTTGCAAACGACACAGCAATCTTCTATGATGGAGATACCTGGGAATCAGTAAAAACACAAGTTGAAATAGACCTAGTCTATTTCGTACTAGTCCCATAATTGATAAAGTAAATTGGACTCTTATGTCAGTGTCAGAAATGACAGATTTTAATTTTGGTTAGGATACCTAATAAATACAATGCGAATTACTCATGCAAAACAGAAATACTATGATAGTGGTTTATAGCGATAGTACTTACTATTATTCATTACACTTACTCGTGAAGAAGTTTGCAAGGTTTGGACGTTTATTGTGCGAGTTAGATTGTTTAACCTAATCATCCATTCTCTATGAAATTTACAATGAATGACATTAGTGTGGCAGCAAATACACACTATGATAAATATATAAATATATATATATATATATATATATATATATATATATATATATATATATATATATATATATATATACCGGGTGACCCAGGGATCTGTAAAAGCCCCATAACTTGTTTGCTATTTGAGATATCGACTTCTAGTTTTCTTGGACTGGTGCCCACACTTATTCTACATGTTTTGAAAATATGTATGTTTTTGTACAGGGTGTCCCAATATACATAACAGAACAAAGTTATGTTTTTTTAAATGGAACACCCTATATTTTATACTTTATTTTCAACCCTCTTGAGAAGCTGATAAAAATAGTATAAGATAGTATGGGTCTATTATGGACGGTTGGTTAGTTATGGGCAAATTTGTGGCAAAAACATGTACACATTGAAAACATTGCAGAAGCGTTCCTAGCAAAGATAGCATCATTATTTATACACTAGAAAATTTCCCACATCATAAAGAATAATACACATCGGCTTTGGTTCTCTTTTATTCATTGTGCTATACAGGGTGTCAACATACGCAAAACAATGGATAACTATTTTTTTTCAAATAGAACACCCTATATAAGTTGCCACCTATCTATGTCATTTTTAATAAGCTTTCCAATGATGTGCAGTTTGTATAACAAAATATTAAGGATTCTTGAAATTTATCAATAAAAGCATATTTCTTTTTCCACCTTCCGCTGATTTTTGGATTTTCAGCCAAAACTATGCATTTTTAGGAAAAATTATAAGAGGCCAAAGTTGTAGAGCGAAAAATTTCCGATCGATGTGGGCCTTTCAACTTTTAAGGTAATGTGTGCATTGCCCGCCAAAGCGCGCAAAATTGTGACCGTATATGCATTTTACCGTTTTCTTTTCAAAATTTTTATTAATAAATTGCACTATACTATATTTTCTGCACCCTCTAGCGGAAAAACGGGTAATTATAGGGAAATTAAAATGGCCCATATCGATTAAAAATGTTCCGCTCTACAACTCTTAATAGAAACAATTTTTGCGAAAAATGCATAGTTTTCCCTAAAAATGCAAATTGAAAATGTATATATCAATTTTTACATTTTTCAATGGTTTTCTACATTTTTAGCGAAAACTATGCATTTTGGGCAAAAATTGCTTCTTTTAAGAGTTGTAGAGCGGAATATTTTCAATCGATGTAGGTCATTTAGATAATTCCATAATTACCCTTTTTTCTGCTAGAGGACGTGGAAAATAAAGTATAGTGCAATTAATTAACAAAAAATTTGAGAAAAACGCTAAAATGCATATATGGTCACGATTTTGGCCACTCTGGCGGGCAACACACGCATTATTGGAAAAGTCGAAAGACCTATATCGATCTAAAATGTTCCGCTCTACAACTTTGGTCTCTTGCATATTTTTGGCTGAAAATCCAAAAATGAGCAGGAGGTGACAAAAGAAAAATGTTTTTTATGGATAAATCTTAAGAATCCTTAATATTTCATTATACAAATTGTACATCATTGGAAAGCTTATTAAAAATTCCATGCATTGGTGGCAAGATATATAGGGTGTTCCATTTGAAAAAAAATAGTTATCCAATATTTTGCGTATGTTGACACCCTGTATAGCAGCATGAACAAAAAAGAACCAAAGCCGATTTGTATTATTCTTCATGATGTGGAAAATTCTTTAGTGTATAAAAACGACGCTAGCATTGCTAGGAGCGCTTCTGCAACTTTTTCAATGTGTCCTTGTTTTTGCCACATATTTGCCCATAACTAACCAATGGTCCATAACAGACCCATACTATCTTATACTATTTTTATCAGCTTCTCAAGAGGGTTGGAAGTAAAGTATAAAATATAGGGGGTTCCATTTAAAAAAAACATAACTTTAGTCTGTTATGTATATTGGGACACCCTGTACAAAAACATACATATTTTTAAAATATGTAGAATAAGTGTGGGTACCAGTTCAAGAAAACTAGAAGTCGATATCTTAAATTGCAAATAAGTTATGGAGCTTTTACATATCCCTGGGTCACCTGGTATATATATATATATATATATATATATATATATATAAATACATTGCTTCAGTTTGTATTTAAAAAGTATTCCAAAAATGCTAACAGCAGTCGAACATAAAGCTTTGTATGTAACTAATCCACAATAGCACTTCACGGACTCGCCTCTATTATCAGCCTCTCTCGCTTCGCTCGCTCGGCCATAAAACGTCTCGTCCAAGAAAGTGCTATATTGTGGACTTGTTACATAAATAGCTATTTTTGATAGCAAGCTTTTGACTACGAATCTTACAAAAACAACATATATACCGTTTTCAATAAATAAGAACACGCTCCCTCGGTACAAGTACAATCCATGCGAAATGGCTGTAAAATTAAAATAAATGAGAAATATATCTCTAAATACCTGGGAATCACCATTGATAGCCACCTACGATGGAATGAACATATAAAACAAACAATAGTGAAACTACGGAAAATTATCTATTCGTTTAAAAAAACATTGCAAAATTTCTGAAGACCGAAACAACTAAATTGATTTACCATGGATTAATTGAATCACACCTAGCATATGGTGTCATTGCATGGGGAGGTGCAGCCAACGTTACACCAACTGCCTTGACATCTTACAAAACAGGTTTTTGAAAATCATGCTGCGTAAAAAAATTGATATTCCAGCGACCTTCTTTTTAAGGAGGCAATCATTTTAAACATCCGTCGCCTATGCATAAAGGCGGTATCATTGCATCAGCACCTAAGAAGTAAATCCCTCATAAACATTTCACATTGCCACGCTAAAAGAAGAAGAGAGATGAAACTTGTAAGAGTACCTAAATCAAAAACGGAATTCAAGAAGCGCTGTTACCTGCATGTAGGACCACAGATCTATAATGAAATACCCCAAGACTTCAAAATGAAAAATAGGGCAATATTTAAAAAGGGAATTACAACTTGGATCCACGAAATGGGAAATTGCCAACTACAGACAATGTTACACCTTTAGCTGTCTCATTCTCTAATTTAAATTTCGCTATACCAATTACAAATTCTATAAAATTTAAAAGATTTTAGTTATGTACTATTTTAGGCTATCTATGTATATCATCCTTACTACTCCATTAGGTTTGATCACAATTGTAACCAGTATATATATATATATATATATATATATATATATATATATATAACCGAATTTAAGTAACGGGTGTGCGGCTTGGGTCTGGTAGGAAAACTCTTGTTATTTACTGCCAATATTTCGCCGTTTATTTACAGCTTCATCAGGGCTCTAAGTGAAACGATCAACACGTGGTATTAGTTAACATAACCTACAATATTTATGTTATACTTACTAAATAGTGAGTTTTTAGTAAAACTAGCAACCGTGAATATTGGAAACATCTTTAAAAAGTTACATAGAAGCACAAGGGACAATGATGGATGATGAAAACATTACGCGTGAACAGATTAAAAAACTTGATTAATTAACATGGTAATTGAACCAAGATGGACGCCATATCAGAGATGGAATGTCGGTTTCGGAGAGCCGAAGGAGTTGAATATAGCAACGGAAAAATCGACGTGTCAAACGTGCAGCCAACGTCGATGCAGCTACTCCAAAACCGGTACTCCACTCAACAGGGCAACCAACTAGGGAATTTAACAGTAAATTAATTGGTGATACGGAAGCGACATTTCGCAACCGGTGGAGCGAGTTAAAACTAATTTTATCTGTTGAGTGGAGTACAAAGTTTAACAAAGTTTAGGGATAATAGCAAATGGTTCAGGAATCTCACGACGACTGAGATTCCCGAAGGAGTGTCGGATTTTTTGTCACTGGGTCCTAAATTCAGTGTCCCTATTAATAACAAAGAGCTGGATATCCCCAGACTCCTTGCTAACGTAGAATCCATCCTCGAATCCACTCCTTCGGAATCTCAGAACGTCGTGCGTGCCCGTTGCACCAACATAATCACAAATCATCTCCACTCTTCTTGCTCCGTGGGCTCCGTGGATGGTGCTTGGAATGAATGCAGGCGCTTCATTAAAGACAATCCTCAACTCTGTGTTCTTAACGCAGATAAGGGTGCCGTTACTGTGGTGATGGACAGGGATGGCTATAATCGTAAGGCCGAATTGCTCCTGTCGGATGCGGAAGTCTATACAGTTTTGCGCAACGATCCAACATCATCGACCCAACGAAAATGCAACGAACTTATCAAAAGTTTAAAAACTAAAGGTTGCATCGATGCTCAAGTGGCAAAACAACTGACCACATATAATGCTACGTCTCCGAAACTGTATTTACTTCCTAAAATTCACAAGCCCGATTGCCCCCTTCGTCCCATAGTATCGTCTATCAACACCCCTACGGATTGTCTGTCTGCATTCATTGCTGGCATCCTCTCCACTGCCCTAGGCGGCGACAATGAGTATGATGTTAGAAATTCCTTTGTTTTCGCAGAGGAATGTAATGATTATGTGGTGCCACTAGGCTATGAACTGTTGTCTCTGGACGTTGTTTCTCTCTTTACTAACATCCCTTTAGATTTAGTTATATCAATTATAGAACAGAAATGGGACCAGATTTCCCCACATTGCACCTTTGACCTCGAGTACTTCATTATTACCGTTAGGTTTGTTTTTGGCAATAGTTATTTTTCCTTCAATAACAAATTTTACCGTCAAATTTTTGGTACCCCCATGGGTTCTTCTTTAAGTCCGATCATTGCAAACATAACGATGAATTTTCTTCTTGACCAGGTGTTACCCACATTACCTTTTGAAATACCATTCATTAGGAAGTACGTTGACGATCTGATCTGTGCTGTCCCTGCTAACCAAAAAGAGAATATCTTGAATATATTCAATAATTTCAACCACCATCTTCAGTTCACAATGGAAGAGGAAACCAACAGCAGTGTTCCTTTTTTGGATACCTTGTTAGTAAGGAGGGATGACAATGTTATCATTTTAGATTGGTACCAAAAACCCACTGCCTCGGGCAGATATATCAATTATTACTCCAATCACCCTTTCAACCAAAAAAAGAACATCTTGGTTGCCATGAAGAACCGTGTAAAAAACATTTGTCATCCTTCCTTACTAAACAAAAATTTAAAAAAACTAACTTCCATATTCATCAACAACGGTTACCCCCCGTTGCTAGTCAAAAAACTGATCTACAGTGGCATCACAGATCCGGTCGTCCGTATTACTCCTGATCCTAATGATCAAATTGAACAACCTACACCCCGTCAATACAGAAAAATCATCGACGTCCCCCAGTTAACTTCCAAATTAATTCAAACTTTAAAAAATGACAAAATTCGCATTGCCAGATACAATCCCAAACCCCTTAAATTACTTTTCTCAAAAATGAAGGACATGACACCAGTAGGTCAACGTTGCAATGTGGTTTACTCTGTTCCTTGAGGAGACTGTAGTAAGTCTTATATTGGTCAGACGGGACAGTGGTTGCGATCCAGACTCACCCAACACAAAAGCGACATAAAATTAAAAAAGGCATCTTGCGCACTCTCTGTACACGCCAACACAGAAGGCCATTCTGTCAACTTTGGTGGTGCGAGTGTGTTGTGCTCAGAACCCAATTACAAAAGCAGACTTTTCCTTGAAATGTCTGAGATAGTTAACACCGAAAGTGTCATGAATTTCAAAACAGACACTGATGGGCTGAGCACCATTTACTCGTACCTCCTTAGTTGCAAAAAGTATTTGCCGCTACGCTTGGATGATTCTGACTAGTTTCCATTGTTACCGTTTCTCATTTTCACAAATTCTCCCAAAATTCAATTTCGGCCCAACCTCTCAAAATTCATTTTATATAATATTATCATATTACAATTAATTTTTAACCCTTGCTCTGCACTCAATTTAATTTTTCTTAAATAATTTTCTTAAATAATTTTCTTAAATGATTTTCCTAAATAATTCTCTTACATATAATTTTACAGATTAATTTTCTGTTGATTTAATATCATATTATTATCCAATAATTAATAGTCAGCATGTTCGGCTCTTTAAAAAAGAAATAAGGTTACTCTTTGTTATTCTCAGCCATTACAGAGTTCTTTTTCTCAACACTTTTCCATAGATTGAAATTCAATATGTAGATTCAATAGACAATTAAATTAGTTTTAACTCGCTCCACCGGTTGCGAAATGTCGCTTCCGTATCACCAATTAATTTACTGTTAAATTCCCTAGTTGGTTGCCCTGTTGAGTGGAGTACCGGTTTTGGAGTAGCTGCATCGACGTTGGCTGCACGTTTGACACGTCGATTTTTCCGTTGCTATATTCAACTCCTTCGGCTCTCCGAAACCGACATTCCATCTCTGATATGGCGTCCATCTTGGTTCAATTACCATGTTAATTAATCAAGTTTTTTAATCTGTTCACGCGTAATGTTTTCATCATCCATCATTGTCCCTTGTGCTTCTATGTAACTTTTTAAAGATGTTTCCAATATTCACGGTTGCTAGTTTTACTAAAAACTCACTATTTAGTAAGTATAACATAAATATTGTAGGTTATGTTAACTAATACCACGTGTTGATCGTTTCACTTAGAGCCCTGATGAAGCTGTAAATAAACGGCGAAATATTGGCAGTAAATAACAAGAGTTTTCCTACCAGACCCAAGCCGCACACCCGTTACTTAAATTCGGTTTTCTAATGATAACGGCTGTTATACCCCTTCGGTATATATATATATATATATGCTGGAGGGAAGTAACGGCCGTACTTGTTGGAAAATAGTAAAAATGTCGAAGAAAAATCCTCGTATCAGGGAATCCGACCAAAAAGGGTGGTTAATAAATCATCTATTTATCATAAAACCGAGCTTTCGCCAATGTTTATTAGCTTCTTCAGGGATAACGCTACAAAATAATTTACAAGAGTGAAAAATTTTATAAGTTAAATGAATTGAGGTTATGCACGTGTTCGCGACGCACGTGTTGGCGAAAATGTACTTACATGGAAGATGTGAAAAAATAAACCGTTGAACATACGGAATTAATGTAAAGGCTCGATGCAGTAATAGTAAAACATATTAAAATTTGTGTAAAACGTTGATGTCACAGGATTAAAATTTACAAACACACATCGCCGGACATGTTGGTTTGAGACGATGACTAACAGTGATTGTGAACTAGGTTAGATTGTAATGGCCGAGGTACAAGCCAAACTGGAGGGAGAGCACTACACAATTAGTGCCAACCCTGGGAATTGATGCCGTCAAAGTGGCGGTAAAATTTGAATTTGACAATTTAAAGTGTAAAAGAGTAAAAGTGTAAAAATGTATAATAAAAAAGGGGGGGTGGTGTTGTCTGAGGCTATCAATTTAACCTTTACAAATATAGATTATAACATTAACAATGACTGACTCATTTTAACGTTATAATAAAATGTAGGGGTTAGGATTAATAGATGAGTTAAAAATATATATAATATAAGTGTTAGAAATGGTAGTTAAGTGATGGTGGTTAGATGTTGAGCACACCATTTACGGTGAATAAAGTGGATTAATGTAACCCCCAGATTGTAAGTTGTAATATTAACAATGTACAAATCATTGTAGTATTGCAACACATTGCAGCGGTTGCAGGGTTGTTATTGAAAACGTATAAGTTACGTAATGTTAAAGATATATAAAAAGGGGTAGTGTTTAAAAGTTTAAATTATTTAGGTGTAATACAGCAATTTCAATAAATTGCTGGGGTAAGAGAGAAAACGTGAGATGTATAATAATAATTGGTTTGATTACTGATAACGAGAACAATTAACTAGATCCAAACGAAAATCAAGTAGCAGAAACTAAGGAGTTGTGTGAATTATTAATCAGGGGATCGTTATTAGTCTTATGATGGTCTGAAAGACTGATAAGGTAGGAATAGATATTACTTAAGTGATCTGTGTCTGATTTGAAATTCATTGTTTTTTTACGGTTCTTCTGAATGTGATACATCTCCAGAAACAGTCTGCCCCTGTAGGACTTACAGGTGTCGAGAACTTTTACGTTGTTGAAGTCTGGGTTGTGGTTTGAAGAGTTGCAGTGAATAGAAAGAGCACATGACTTCTTGCCCAGTCTGTAATCGCTCCTGTGTTGTGTCAACCGTGACTTGAGCCACTGTGAAGTTTGACCCACATAGGAGAGATCACAACCCGAGCAAGGTATATTGTAAATTACGTTGGACAAGACATCAATTGAGTTCTTGTCTTTAAGCCTAGTGAAAAAATGACTGTTAAGGGTGCTAATGTTAGATTGAGCTATTCTGACTTTGTCGTGGCCCAGAACGTTAATAAGTTTAGGGGTGAGGCCCTCTGCGTAGGGCAACTTCCTGAATGTTATTTGGTCGGGGGGGTTTGGGGGAGGTTCAATAGGAACTACTGTTGGTGGAGTAACAATAGGATCTTGTCGGTTAAACATCAGTTTAGACACAAGTGAACGCGGAAAACCATTGTTAACCGCTATATCAGCTAATAAATGTAGGTTTTTTTCTCTGAAGGAGTGATGGCAAATTTTTATAATTCTAGATTTCAAGCCTAATAAGGTGTTAATTTTCACTCGAAAAGGTGAATGTGAGTGAAAGTTGATATAACGGCCGGAATTCGTTGGCTTGCGGTACCAGTCCAGGACAAGAGTGTTGTCAGTTCTCCTAACAACCCTCGTGTCCAAGAAGGGTATGCATCCATCGACTTCCGTTTCAACTGTGAATTGAATATGTGTGTTGAACGTGTTAAAAGTGTCGAGAGTGAGTTGAACCGATTCGAGGGGCACAGCAAGAATTAAGTCATCGACATACTTCTTGATGAAGGGTAGTTGGAAAGGTAATTGAGGGATGACCGCATCCAGTAAGTCGTCCATGACGATTTGAGCCAAAATGGGACTCAAGGGGGAGCCCATTGGTGTCCCAAAGGTTTGCTTATAGAAAGACCCATTATAAGTGAAATAATTATTATCCCCAATGAATTTAATAAGTTTAATGAAGTTAATTTTATCTAAACCCGTGTGGGGTATAATTGAATTGAATTTTGAATCAATAATATTAATTACTAGATCCATAGGGATATTAGTGAATAAGGAGACCACGTCTAAGGATATCAGCACAAAATCAGGTGGAAGTTGAAATTCGTTGAATTCTTCCGCAAAAGCGAAGGAATCCAAGACGTTATAATCTGTTCTACAGGAAAAAGAGGAAGCCAAGATGTTCGACAAGAAACAAGACAATGAATATGTCGGAGAATTAATTGAAGATATGATAGGGCGCAAAGGTAAGTCGGGTTTGTGGATTTTTGGCAGACCGTAGTATTTCGGTGCGACCGCACTATACGTTACGATTTTCTTGACAGTTATGTCGTCAAGTAAGCCTTGTTTGCCTAGATCTTTTGCCAGCTTTGTTAGACTACGCTGGATCGACGCTGTTGGATCTTTTGGCAGGCGGGTATAAGTGTCGGTGTCGTGGAGCAATAGCTCCGATTTTTCTACATAATCTGCCTTGTTCAGCAAAACCGTGACTGCACCTTTGTCAGCCTTAGTAACAATTAATGATGGATTATCTTTTAAAAATCTATTTGTTGCTTGAAGAGCATCTGACATAAGGGGGGTGTGTGGGGTGAGAACGTAGTTCGTGAGTAAATTAGTGATCTTTGCACGAATGAAATTGTGTTGATCCTCAGGTGAGGTCTCGAGAATGGACTCAATGTCGCTAAGAAAATATGAAATGTTAAAATCTTTGGGTTGAACTGGTAAGCAAAACTTTGGGCCGAGTGAAAGTAAAGTATTAACGTCCTGGGGGACGACAACGTCAGTACAGTTAACAAGCCATTTGGCCTCGGTTGTCAAGAAGAGGTATTTTGTAAATAACGCCAAATGGCTTGTTAACTGTACTGACGTTGTCGTCCCCCAGGACGTTAATACTTTACTTTCACTCGGCCCAAAGTTTTGCTTACCAGTTCAACCCAAAGATTTTAACATTTCATATTTTCTTAGCGACATTGAGTCCATTCTCGAGACCTCACCTGAGGATCAACACAATTTCATTCGTGCAAAGATCACTAATTTACTCACGAACTACGTTCTCACCCCACACACCCCCCTTATGTCAGATGCTCTTCAAGCAACAAATAGATTTTTAAAAGATAATCCATCATTAATTGTTACTAAGGCTGACAAAGGTGCAGTCACGGTTTTGCTGAACAAGGCAGATTATGTAGAAAAATCGGAGCTATTGCTCCACGACACCGACACTTATACCCGCCTGCCAAAAGATCCAACAGCGTCGATCCAGCGTAGTCTAACAAAGCTGGCAAAAGATCTAGGCAAACAAGGCTTACTTGACGACATAACTGTCAAGAAAATCGTAACGTATAGTGCGGTCGCACCGAAATACTACGGTCTGCCAAAAATCCACAAACCCGACTTACCTTTGCGCCCTATCATATCTTCAATTAATTCTCCGACATATTCATTGTCTTGTTTCTTGTCGAACATCTTGGCTTCCTCTTTTTCCTGTAGAACAGATTATAACGTCTTGGATTCCTTCGCTTTTGCGGAAGAATTCAACGAATTTCAACTTCCACCTGATTTTGTGCTGATATCCTTAGACGTGGTCTCCTTATTCACTAATATCCCTATGGATCTAGTAATTAATATTATTGATTCAAAATTCAATTCAATTATACCCCACACGGGTTTAGATAAAATTAACTTCATTAAACTTATTAAATTCATTGGGGATAATAATTATTTCACTTATAATGGGTCTTTCTATAAGCAAACCTTTGGGACACCAATGGGCTCCCCCTTGAGTCCCATTTTGGCTCAAATCGTCATGGACGACTTACTGGATGCGGTCATCCCTCAATTACCTTTCCAACTACCCTTCATCAAGAAGTATGTCGATGACTTAATTCTTGCTGTGCCCCTCGAATCGGTTCAACTCACTCTCGACACTTTTAACACGTTCAACACACATATTCAATTCACAGTTGAAACGGAAGTCGATGGATGCATACCCTTCTTGGACACGAGGGTTGTTAGGAGAACTGACAACACTCTTGTCCTGGACTGGTACCGCAAGCCAACGAATTCCGGCCGTTATATCAACTTTCACTCACATTCACCTTTTCGAGTGAAAATTAACACCTTATTAGGCTTGAAATCTAGAATTATAAAAATTTGCCATCACTCCTTCAGAGAAAAAAACCTACATTTATTAGCTGATATAGCGGTTAACAATGGTTTTCCGCGTTCACTTGTGTCTAAACTGATGTTTAACCGACAAGATCCTATTGTTACTCCACCAACAGTAGTTCCTATTGAACCTCCCCCAAACCCCCCCGACCAAATAACATTCAGGAAGTTGCCCTACGCAGAGGGCCTCACCCCTAAACTTATTAACGTTCTGGGCCACGACAAAGTCAGAATAGCTCAATCTAACATTAGCACCCTTAACAGTCATTTTTTCACTAGGCTTAAAGACAAGAACTCAATTGATGTCTTGTCCAACGTAATTTACAATATACCTTGCTCGGGTTGTGATCTCTCCTATGTGGGTCAAACTTCACAGTGGCTCAAGTCACGGTTGACACAACACAGGAGCGATTACAGACTGGGCAAGAAGTCATGTGCTCTTTCTATTCACTGCAACTCTTCAAACCACAACCCAGACTTCAACAACGTAAAAGTTCTCGACACCTGTAAGTCCTACAGGGGCAGACTGTTTCTGGAGATGTATCACATTCAGAAGAACCGTAAAAAAACAATGAATTTCAAATCAGACACAGATCACTTAAGTAATATCTATTCCTACCTTATCAGTCTTTCAGACCATCATAAGACTAATAACGATCCCCTGATTAATAATTCACACAACTCCTTAGTTTCTGCTACTTGATTTTCGTTTGGATCTAGTTAATTGTTCTCGTTATCAGTAATCAAACCAATTATTATTATACATCTCACGTTTTCTCTCTTACCCCAGCAATTTATTGAAATTGCTGTATTACACCTAAATAATTTAAACTTTTAAACACTACCCCTTTTTATATATCTTTAACATTACGTAACTTATACGTTTTCAATAACAACCCTGCAACCGCTGCAATGTGTTGCAATACTACAATGATTTGTACATTGTTAATATTACAACTTACAATCTGGGGGTTACATTAATCCACTTTATTCACCGTAAATGGTGTGCTCAACATCTAACCACCATCACTTAACTACCATTTCTAACACTTATATTATATATATTTTTAACTCATCTATTAATCCTAACCCCTACATTTTATTATAACGTTAAAATGAGTCAGTCATTGTTAATGTTATAATCTATATTTGTAAAGGTTAAATTGATAGCCTCAGACAACACCACCCCCCCTTTTTTATTATACATTTTTACACTTTTACTCTTTTACACTTTAAATTGTCAAATTCAAATTTTACCGCCACTTTGACGGCATCAATTCCCAGGGTTGGCACTAATTGTGTAGTGCTCTCCCTCCAGTTTGGCTTGTACCTCGGCCATTACAATCTAACCTAGTTCACAATCACTGTTAGTCATCGTCTCAAACCAACATGTCCGGCGATGTGTGTTTGTAAATTTTAATCCTGTGACATCAACGTTTTACACAAATTTTAATATGTTTTACTATTACTGCATCGAGCCTTTACATTAATTCCGTATGTTCAACGGTTTATTTTTTCACATCTTCCATGTAAGTACATTTTCGCCAACACGTGCGTCGCGAACACGTGCATAACCTCAATTCATTTAACTTATAAAATTTTTCACTCTTGTAAATTATTTTGTAGCGTTATCCCTGAAGAAGCTAATAAACATTGGCGAAAGCTCGGTTTTATGATAAATAGATGATTTATTAACCACCCTTTTTGGTCGGATTCCCTGATACGAGGATTTTTCTTCGACATTTTTACTATATATATATATATATATATATATATATATATATATATATATATATAACGGCAAGAAGTAACGGACGCTGCTATGTAGTGAAGTGTGAGGTGTAACGGGAGAAAGGTCCAGAATTTTGATATAGTCCGCAGGGAGCAATAAACCAGATGTAGTGTGTGCTCAGTCACTATATTTCGCTACTTATAGCGTGCATTTCTTTAAGCAACTCATATGTATTCATTGTAACAAAAATAAATTTGAAAACTAAATAAACTGACAGCGCACTTATTTAAATAAAATTATCAAGGCGCATAGTGTAAACGCATAACTGTCGTGCATGCCCTGTTCCTGCTAGCTGCCACTAACCTGGATATTTTATTTTAGAAATAAACGCTTAACTGAAACTAAAGTAGAAAAACTAGCATATCATACTAATTTAATAAGAGGCATTGTGGGGCACTCGTTACAGTGGAACACTCCTCGCTGCGCGAGTTATGCTCCCATACCACCATTGCCACAATATACCCTCTTATTAAACTTGTATACTAATGTGATATTATATCATTTCATATTTCAAACTTGTATTTATCTACTAAAATTATCAATATAACGTATGATTACCTCAGTTGTCGGCGGAGATAAAAACTTTGAACTAACATAGTATCAATTGCAGCTTTTCTCCGAAACGTTAATTGTAATATTACAATTTTTAATATTGTGGAAATGCACACTCACCAAACCGAATCTATTGCCATTCCGCCGTGGAGGAAATTGGACGTGGAGAAGTTGAAGCGAATCCTGCAGCAGCCTCGCTGTGTTTTCATCAGTTGGGTGCACGGATAAAAAAAAACAAAATAAGCGGTGATCCTATTAGAATTCATAACGTCAAAATGGACGAAACAAATCATCTGGGTGCAGTTTATAACAGTAGAATCAGTGAAACTAATGAAATGGCAAAAAGTGCTATGCTAAGAAAGTGCTATGCTAAGAAACACTGTGAGGAATAAAGAGTCACCATGGTGGCAGTTTACAAAGTTTGTGGGCTGCAGAAAACCACAAAGTTAATGAAATGACAAAATTTTATTCGTTTTTTTCCTCACTAAATATAACTCGTGTTACGATTAATTATATCCACATGGTGACAATTAAGTTCGGTCGACAATTTTTTAAACCATTCTGAACACACTGTACTAAAACCTTTGCCTTTAAATTGTAATATATTGTTACCTCAAATGTATTTATAACAAGTAGGCCTAATCTGTTATTTATTAAAAGAATTAGGGCGGCCCGTTGGTGTAGCGGGTAGAGGCGAGCGCTTGTGCCGGCTGCACCACGGCCGTGTGGGTTCGATTCCCATCCCAGGCGGAAGATTTTTCGGCGACCGAGAAGTATCCGCTTGGGTCCGTGGTTGTTGTATACGTCTTTCATTATTCATTTATTCATTTAATCATTTCATTTATAACTTATATATATATATATATATATATATGTAACCTAGCGGCCACAATAGACATTTGATTGTTTAATTATAATAGGTTTTATTTATAAGAAATGTATATTTATTATTAATGCGCAGATTAGGTGACATCATGTGCCAGATGTTAATTAGCTTAGCTTGTAGATTTAGTTTGTATAAATAGGTTTTATTTTATTATTATAATTCAGTCATATCTTAGCATTCAAACTATGTAGTAGTTATTTCAATATTAATATTCGTCTTTATATAATCATTCACTTTTAATGTAATAATTAATAAATAAAATTGTTTTTAAAAACTCTAAAGTGCAAAATCAAAAGTTAACTGGCGCAGTCGGTAGGATCTCCTAAGAAGTTACACCTGAGAGGATATCAGATAGTGCTTCGTCCATTTTAATGGTTTATTGGAGATTCGAATAGTTCCACGTCGCAGCACCAGAGAGTTCTCCAACTATCGAGAAATCAAGCTCCGAGGGCAGCATTACAACGAGGGACGTCATTTCACCAGTTCCACAACCCTGAGGGAACATCAGGACATGGACAGCGTGATTTTTGTTAAGTGGTAAGCACAGAGTTTTTTTTAGAGGTTTTTATATATTTTAATTGTTCGTGAAATCATTTTATGTACGCGAGTGATACGTCTTCTGATTCAGATTCACCTTTAATAATTAATAATTCCCCAATTCGTATTCATTCTCCTATTAACTTCGTACTTGAAGAATTAATTAATAGTTTAGATCATTTAGAAATAAATTCAAATTTAAAAATGGAAAACGTAAATTATCAATTATTAAAATTAAATGTCGATACAATCCCTTCCTTCGACGGAAGTAATGAACTCACTGAAATTTTTATCTCACGGTGTGAGGCCGTGTTGGCTCAGTTTAGACCTTTGAATGATAATTTAGTCAATAGTTATTTAATTAATGCGATAATAAGTAAACTAAAAGATAGGGCGTTGATTACAATAGGTTCGCGAGCAGAACTGGATAATTGGCCTGAAATTAGAAACCATTTGAGGCAAAGGTTTGGTGATTTGCGAAACTATGACTGTATAGTTCAAGAATTAATTAATTTAAGACCAACGAAAAATGAAAAGTATTTGGATTTTGGCGAGCGTATTCAGGTATTAAGAAGTAAATTGTCGAGTAAAATTAATTCGTTATCTGCAGTTGAAATGCCAGATGCGGAAAAACGTATACATCAGCGTAGTTACGATGAATTGGCATTGAAAACATTCCTACGAGGAATTCGTGGTAATATACAAAGTATTATAAGATTAAGAGAGCCTGACACATTGGAAGAGGCAATTAATTATTTAATTGAGGAAAATAATTTTCAAAGTACTTTAGACATACCAAATGTATCAAATTTTAATCAGTCTAATTTTAATAATGGGTTTAATTACAGAAATTCTAATTCATCAAATTATAATCAAAATAATAGATTTAATAATCAAAATCAATTTCAAAGTAATAATAGATCTAATAATCAATTTCCTAGACAACAAAATCAACAAAATTTTATAAGACAACCTGTTCAACAAAATTTTACGAACCGACCTATAAATCTTCAATTTAGGCAGCAACCACCACAAAGATTTCCCACAAATAGACAAGTATTTGGGAGACCAATGAATTCTCAAAATCAAAATTTTAGACCATATAATAATTATTCTTATAATCAAAATCGTACAAATTTTAACCCAAATTTTGGTAATAATCCAAATCCTAATTTCAATAATAATTCAAATTTTAATTTTAATTCAAATGCTAATAATCAAACACCACGACAAAATTCAATAAGATTACCAAGTCCGACACCAATGTCGACCTCTACAACTTATACAAATCGTCCTAATTTGCATAATTTGGATGAGCCTAGATCATCCGTAAATATTAGTAGAGCCAGTAGTCATAATGAGGAATCTGAAGATAATTTTTTAGGATAAATCGCCTTGGGAAAACCCCAGTTGAAATTTTAGGTATAAGTAATAATTCTAGTAATTTACCTTTTATAATTGACCCTGAAACTAAATTAAAAATATTAATGGATTCTGGAAGTACAAGATCGTTTATTAGTCCTCGATTGGCGAGGAAATTAAATAAAAATTTATTTAAAATTGATCCGTTTGAGGTCACAAGTGCTCATGGTACCTCGCAAGGAACTCATAGTGTGGTCATTAATCTTCAAACATTATTTAAAACTAATTTCGCAGCCAAATTGAAATGTTACATATTTGACTTTCATTCTGCTTTTGATATTTTATTAGGAGTCGATAATATGATAAAAATTAATGCGTGTGTAGATTTTAAAAATAAATTAATAATAACTCCTCATAACGAAATCCCGCTTAAATTTCGGGATGACCAAGGCGTGTTAAATATAGATCATAATAGTATTAATAATAATTTTAATAGTAATAATGATAATAATTTTAATAATGAAATTAATAATGATTTAAATGATTCACCGGTAATTAAGCGAATATTAATTCCGGCTAGAAGTCAACAAGTCATACAAGTAGAAATTGAAAATATTAAAAATGGTGAAGTAGTAATACCCAGATTAAATGTTTTAAACTTTTTAGTGCCAGAATGTGTCACTGTTGTAAAAAATGGTAGGGCTTTTTGTACTGTTGTAAACAAAACAGATATAGATAGGGATGTAACCCTGAAAAAACCTTTTGTTGTAACACCCATCAATGGATATGATGTGGTGCCCCATCAACAAAATGCAAATAATAAATTAAATAAAAAATGTCCTAAAAATAAAAATAATAATAATATAAATATTTATAATGCAGAAGAATTTAAATTTGATTTTTCTAAAATAAGATCTGAACACATGAATGATGAAGAGAAAGCCGTTATAAAAAATTTAGTACTTAAATATTCAGATATTTTTCATATAAAAGAAAATGATTTAACTTTCACCAATCGAATTAAACATAGAATAATTACAACAGATGAAGTTCCTGTTTTTACTAAAACTTATCGTTACCCGGAAGTACATAAAGCCGAGGTAAATAAACAAATTAATGAGATGTTGGAACAAAATATTATTAGGCCATCTTTTAGTCCATGGTCTTCTCCTATTTGGATAGTGCCAAAAAAGTTAGACGCATCAGGCCAGAGGAAATGGCGTGTTGTCTTTGACTATAGGAAACTAAATGACAAAACTGTAGGTGATAGGTATCCACTTCCAAATATTACGGACTTGTTAGATAAATTAGGCAAAGCTCAATATTTTACTACTTTAGACTTAGCATCGGGTTTTCATCAGATTGAGATTGATGAACGTGACATTCAGAAAACAGCTTTTAATACTGAGAGAGGACATTACGAATTTTTAAGGATGCCATTTGGATTAAAAAATGCTCCTGCTACATTTCAAAGAGTTATGGACGATATTTTAAGGGGTATACAAAATGAATATTGCTTAGTATATATGGATGATATAATTATTTTTTCGACAAGTTTACAAGAACATATCAATAGACTGACAGAAGTTTTTAATAGATTAAGAGAATCTAATTTTAAGATTCAATTAGATAAATCCGAATTTTTAAAAAAAGAAGTAGCTTATTTGGGACATGTTGTAAGACCTGAAGGTGTTAGACCGAATCCGGACAAAATTATCGCAATACAAAATTATCCTATTCCTAAAACGACAAAACAAATTAAAGGATTTTTAGGACTGTTAGGTTACTATAGGAAGTTTATTAAAAATTTTGCAGACTTGACTAAACCAATGACGAAATGTTTAAAGAAAAATTCTTCTATTAATATTAATGATATTGATTATCAAAATTGTTTTAATTTATGTAAGAACGTGTTAATAAATCAACCTTTACTTCAGTATCCTGATTTTTCGAGACCTTTTATTTTGACAACAGATGCTAGTAATCAGGCTTTAGGCGCTGTTTTATCACAGGGAAAAATTGGTTCTGATTTACCAATTGCTTATGCTAGTCGTACTTTGAATGACTCAGAAACAAAATATTCAACAATTGAGAAAGAACTTCTTGCCATAGTATGGGCAGTTAAATATTTTAGACCTTATTTATTTGGACGGAAATTTCAGATAGTCACTGATCATAGGCCTCTCCAATGGTTGATGTCGATTAAAGAACCCAATTCAAAATTAGTCAGATGGAGACTAAAATTGTCTGAATATGATTATGATATTGTTTATAAGAAAGGTACTTTAAATAAAAATGCTGACGCACTCTCTAGAATCGAATTAAATATTAATGAAGAGTATGGACCAAATTTAGAAGGATATTTAAAGAATTTTGAAAATGTTACAAATAATCCTTCATCGTTAATAGTTGAACCAGCAGAAAATACACATATAAATGATATAGCAAATGATGGTTTGGGTACTATTATTAAAACAATTAGTGGTAATATGGATGCTCAAGATGAAAAGAGAATTAACGAAATTCTGAAACACTTAGCTAACAATCAAAATAATTTTCAGAATCAATTAAAATTTGGCTATAGCACTAATAATAAGATTATTCAAAATTTTAATAATACAGTTCAAGATATCGCACATAACCAAAACTTATTAAAAGCCAGAATTATACAATTACAAGCAATATATAAGACAGAGATCGATCATCAACATGTTCTGGTTGTAAAAGACTTATATAATCAACTTATACTACTTTTAGGTGTAATAGGAAATATACTACAAGAAATTATTAACTCATTAACTTTTTGTAAATTAAAAACATTGAGTCCTGATATAATTAGACCTCAAGATTTATTTGAGGAAATACAAAGAATTTCTGTTCACTATAATGAAGAACTACCTTTCGAATTGAAATTAGAAAACATTTTAGATTTTGAATCTGTAATAACAGTTAATTGTAAAATTAAGGAGTCGAAAGTTTATTACTTCTTGTCTCTCCCTATTAATTATGAACATTCATTTGATTTATATTCAATATATCCAATACCTTTTAAATTTGAATCAAAATACGTAACGATAATTCCAAATATAAAAATTTTACTTAAATCAAAATTTGATTCAAAAACATGGCCTCTAAGAGAAATGTGCTTAAGTAATAATAAACAGTTTCAATGCAGTGATAATTTAATATTGAACTATAAAGCGGATTGTGAAACGGAGATACTAATTAACGGAACCACTAAAAATTGTAAATATACAAAATTAGACATTCAACAAAATCATTTGGAAAAAGTACCATTTACAAACCAATTCTTAGCTGTTTTTATCAAGAAAGAAAGAATCAGAATTATATGTCCTGGAAAAGAAGAAACGAAGGATCTAGAAGGAGTCTTCCTCATTCAACCAGATAAGTGTGATCTTATCTACAAAAACTACAAAGTGCCCAAAATAGAAACAATGAACGGAACTCCGGTGTTAGTGAGTGCAACCGAACTCAAAGTAGACAATGATAAGATAAACAATTTTACTATTCAATTTAAAAGACTTAAACTAGAGGATGTTCCAGTGTTCTCC
The DNA here is from genome assembly GCA_910593695.2 of Ocypus olens. Classification (NCBI taxonomy): domain Eukaryota; kingdom Metazoa; phylum Arthropoda; class Insecta; order Coleoptera; family Staphylinidae; genus Ocypus; species Ocypus olens. The sequence goes on from OU343047.1 coordinate 33,886,191, forward strand.
CCAATTCCAATTGTGCCAGAAACATTCGTACCCTTCAAACCTAGTGCATGGACACTTCTACTTTATGTTTTCGTGATAATAGTTATAGTGATTTCAATATATAAACAATTAAGAAGAAGAAGAAGAGCAGCAATCCTCCTTCAAGATAATAATTCGCCTTCTGGGATAAGTCGAATCTGAGGGGGAAGGTGTAACCTAGCGGCCACAATAGACATTTGATTGTTTAATTATAATAGGTTTTATTTATAAGAAATGTATATTTATTATTAATGCGCAGATTAGGTGACATCATGTGCCAGATGTTAATTAGCTTAGCTTGTAGATTTAGTTTGTATAAATAGGTTTTATTTTATTATTATAATTCAGTCATATCTTAGCATTCAAACTATGTAGTAGTTATTTCAATATTAATATTCGTCTTTATATAATCATTCACTTTTAATGTAATAATTAATAAATAAAATTGTTTTTAAAAACTCTAAAGTGCAAAATCAAAAGTTAACTTATATATATATATATATATATATATATCTATGATGATGGCTAATGGTCATAGAACCAAGGCCAGGCGTAACGCCGAGAAAAAAAAAAGTAAAAGAATTAATAAGATATGGATCGCCAAATACAACATGCCCAGCTGGCCCTGTGGAGGCCCTGTATCAAACTTTCTTCGGGGGGCCGTTAAAAAAACAGTAGCATAAACTAAATATATTTAAAAACAACAAAATCAACTATACATATAAAAAAACTTAACGAAGCGAATAAAAAAAAATTGTAATGGTTAAAAATGTACTTTTCTTGCTTTTCTTACCGCAAACGTATTTATAATATCATCCATAGAAGAAGAAGATTTAAGTTTTGTAAGTTCTTCTTTTTCTATTGATAGTACTGATAAATTAGATAGCCTTTCTTGTCCCATAGAAGGTTGAAGATAGTTTTTTATTAGTTTTAGTTTGGAAAAGATTCTTTCAGCTGTTGCGGTTGTAACGGGAAGGGTCAAAAATAATAAGCATCCTGTTATAACCTCGGGAAAACTGGAGGCGAGGCTATAAAAATTTATTAATATCAATTCTGCGAGTTCCTTAATGGTATGAATTTTCTGAATTTCTGATTTCAAGTAGCTTTTTAAAGCAATTAATTGATCATATAAATCATCATCTTTGAAATCACTTTGGTATTTACTGGCCAGTTTTGCTGCTCCCTTTTTTATTAGTTCGTTTGAAAAGGAAAGCAGTTTATCGGGTTGTAAAATTTCGAATAAATTATTTAGATCACAGAAGCTCAGAAATCGTTTTTTTTTGTTTGAGAAATCAATATATCAACACATCAATAATATACTACCGTGGACAAAAAAAATGACACCCCTAATTTTATTAATGTAAATATGACTTTTCATTTGACAAACCGGCAAATGTCAATCTAAGCTCTGGCACAAAATCAAAGCATGTTGGGAGGCAATACCTTTTTAGATTTACTGTATTGCTAGTTATAACTGTCACTGTCAAATATTAAGGTTACATAAGTCAAATTCACAACACTAAAAAATAAGAAATAATAGACACATGACAAATTAGGGGTGTCATTTTTTTTGTCCACGGTAGTATATTGACTCTAAAATACGATTCTGGATCAGAAATTCTCGTATCCTCTGACAAAATCGCTTCTTTATACTTCGTTGTTTATTTTTAAGAAGGGGTTTTATATCCTATTCCTTTGCTAAATTAGATGACTCCTTCAACAAACATTTGAATGAATTTGAGCTTCTTATTTCTATGAGTCTATCCAGAAGATTATTTAATAAAATACTGACTTTTTGCAAATCATAACTTTCGTGCTGTAGGGCTTTAGATACAGGGTTTATGGTTTCAAACAGCTGGGAAAAAAGTAACTATAAAATCGTAACTTTGTAATATATTTATGATATTTTGATATTCGTCACGTTCGTCTTTTTTTGTTGAAATTAAATTTAATTGATACAACGCTTTGATTACTACTAGATAATTCTTCCTTATTGCGAATAAGGCGTCATTTCTTGAAGACCATCTAGTAGGGCATACTCTTTTAAGAGTAATTTCATATTTTTGGGATGAATCTTTACTTAACATTGCCCAGCATTTTATGCTGTTACCAAAAAAAGTATATATAATTTCCAAATTTTCAAAAAATTGTGACACTTCGAAAATGTGTTCAGCAGCATCATTTAAAATTAAATTTAATGAAAGTGCTGCACAATGGACGAAATCAGCATTTGGTGCATGTTTTTTTTTATGAGGGCTTGTACCCCACAATATGCCCCTGACATTACCCTGGCACCATCATACCCCTGCCCCCTACATTTAGACAAATCAATGTTATATTCGTTGATTGTATTTAAAATTTCCGTTTCAAGCCCTACTGCAGTACAATCAGCTACAGAACTAAACCCCAAAAAGGACTAGCAGATTTTGAATTGTTTAGGTACATTATTATTTTCTGTAATCGAAATATATCTAAAAACTACTGAAAGTAAATTTTTGAGAGATCTTGTGTTGTATCTATAATAATCGACAAAAAGGGAGTTTTTTTTTAATTTCTAAAACAATATTTTTTTAACAGTGGTTCCAAGCAAATTGGTAATCTCATTTTGGATCGTTGGACTTAAATAATTTGTGTCACCCTTTGGCTTTAAAAGAAGTTCTTTTAAGACATGATCGTAATTAGAAAGCAAGTGTAAAATTGACAAAAAATTACCAGATTTAGAATCATGGCTTCTTAAAGGTAAATTGTACGACGCTAATGTTTTTATAACATTCATTAAACAATGCAGTACATTTCGCCAGAAAGCAATTTTGTTATTGATTTCACTTTCTTAAATATCAATTGTATTTTTCTGATACCAATTGTTGTAAGTTAGAGCCGAGTTAATATGCTGCTGTGATTTTTCATGATCAAAAATATTTTGTGTAAAATTACTTCTAACAGAAACACCATTAACCCATGCGGAAGAATACGATTTACTTTGATGATCTGCTAACAACCAACAAAAGTGGCAATATGCTTTGTGTAAAATATTGGAATAACATAACCATGGCCTTATAATTTTAATACCAGCCTTATTTGTGTATGAATAATAAAATCTTGAGAAACTTCGCTTTTGTTTCCGGATCCCTTGGAAACGACCCTTGAGGTTGAAATGGCCCCAATTTGAAAATGATGTTTCTTTCTGTTTCTGTTAGGCTGTCCCCAAAATTTCCCCTATCGGAGGAATTATATTCTTCACATTGGTTTTGAACTTCTTCTATTTCTGCAGGCTCTGATAGACCTTCTACTTCAGATGGATCTACAAAGTATAAATCCAATTTAATTAAATATAGTATATTTTTACCTAATATCGAGCAGCTAATCACTCGGCGTGATAATGTCACAATATATAAGGAAAATCAAAATATTGAACGAACACAGTGAACAACCATATATAAATCACTGCGAAATTATCTAATTTGCCCAATATTGTCACATTTTTGCCATTTAGTCGAACTTATCTATGAGTCAACCTAAAAATAAATTTTATTACTTACCAAGATTTACATTTTCAGCATTAGAAGATACAAATGTATTGGATTCTTCAAGTTTTGTTGTTCTTGGAAAATTAGATACATTTGGTTCAGAATGTTCCGATACTTCAAGTGAATCTATGACAAAAAATATTTATTGTCAAAAATAAGTATTTATGATATATTTTGTTCAAGTATCATAAGATAAAAAATTATTTTATTTTTTCTTTATTTTAGCTCAATCATCCACATTGCTAGATATTATTTCACAATAACCTATCGGTTCTTATAATTTACACCAAATTTAAAATTAAATAATATAAGATTTGTAGGTATTTAGTACTTACCAATACTAATATCCATATCTGTCACACTACTCGACTGTTGAAAAAAGGACGAAATTTTTGGCAATTTTTTAGAAATATCATCTTTTTTCTGTTTAATTTTCGTAAACTCTCTTTTTGTCGCTCATAATTTTAAAATTCACTAATAATCACAACGTAATCACTAATCAACAAACATTTATGCCTGACTAAACCGATTGCGTCGAATATGTGTGGAATACAGATAAATACACAAATGTTTTTGATCATTTTGTTTATTTTAAGAGCTAAGGGACTTCCCCGACTTGCATTCGTTAATAGGCCATTCAACTACCACGATGTGCGACCCAATTATCGGGGGTAATACCACAAGAGGTTTAATTTAGCCGGATAAATTTTATTTGTTTGCACGAGCCATTGAATCGACACAAATTTCGAGAATGAATTGAGATGGAAAAATTTTGCCTAATCTCAATTCATTCAAGAAATTTGCGATGAAATGATGAGTGCTTAAAATAAAATTTATTCTGCCGAAATTATAACCGCGAGTGGTATTTGTTGAGATAATTTAACGAATAAGAACTATATTTATATTAACAATTTATATTAATTAAATGTACAATGGGTGAAAGAGCATTGTTTATTTGTGATGTAATTGTATGATGCACCAATCGTCAAAATCGTGTGTGGGTAAAATGAAAATGATTGAGTGCCACGCGAATCGCGAAATTCGCGCCTGCGCGTTTGCGAGTGGTACAAACACTAGGATCTAGCCGTTAAAATTATATTTATAATTATTGTTTTGTATAAATATATATTATTACTTACATTTAGTATATATTCCATACATTTGTGACTTTTCTTATATTATATTATAGGTTAGCTTATAACCTATAATATAATATAAACACACACACACACACACACACTACAATTGCGGCATGCAGTTAGGAAACCAATAAAAGCTGATCTTTAATTTAACGGGTGCACTTATTTCCAACACACAAAAGGGAAGACGCCAAATATACTAATATATAAATATTTATTTCACACTATTAGAACATGATAGAACAAGATGGATATTAAATGCAATGCAATTCACGCATCACATCAGCGCTAATCGCATGCTTGCGACATTTCGCGTTCGAAGTACGAAATGCAGTTCTGTCAGTGTCACCGGCTTTAATATCGAATATACGAAACTAAGTCTATAATTAATGAAAAGACAATATTTACCTCCCTGGCACATGGGTCGGACAATTGTGAACAATTTTTCACGTAAAAGCAATTATATTTGACCGCAGAGGTATTCAGAACTGACACGAACTGCCACTGTTCAACTGAAGTTAGCTGTTTACTAAAATTGTTAATAAAGATCATTGTTATGGTAAAGGTAAATCAATTTTTAACCATTTGCAAATTTTGTTTGTCCGCCGTTTTAAATGCACCTTTTTATACATGAGTTGAATTATCTAATAAAAACATCAGCGCTTTAGGTAAAAACACCGTACGCGTTGATTTACATTTTTTTACGTTTGATATCAATTGATTCGTTCATGTTTCTTTGCAATATAACATATAAATTTTGTTGTTGTAGTTTTGACGAACATGTTACGATAAATCTACAAAAATAACGTTTTTTTTTTGTAAAGTGTGCATTTCGGGCGTTTTAAAAAGCTTATTGTGTGAACTATATGGTACTTCCCGTAGTATTTAGAGTTTTATTTTTCATTCATTGGGCTAGAATTTCATCAATATGAGTTAAAAATATGAACAGTTTCTTGTTTATTTCAATTTTACCTTAATTTTATTCATATTTATTTTATGCGAAGCTGCACTGATGAGAGATAAATCTCGAAACGCGTCTGCAGATGGCCAATTACTTAATTTTCATAAATTTTTTTAAATTTTTTTTTTTAATTCAGTGGTAATTTTAGTTATTATCAAATTTGTTTCATCTAGTAACACTAGATAAGTTTATCACTGTGTGTCCTTGTCAAAATGTTTTCTGGTTTTTTCATTTTAATAATAACATTTACAGTTTAAAGTTTCACATTTCATTTTAGAATAATTTTCAAAGTTAGTCTTGTATGTAGAAATAAACGATCTTAAACCAATGTTATTATCTAGTAGTACTAGTAATAACATGCAAATTTCTTTTGTATCATTCAATATCCGGCGTGGCACCAGTCAGGGAAGTAGTTGTTTCAATAAGTTATTTGTTTATAGTCTTAGTAAGACTTAATTTTTTGCTTGCGGATTAACGAACAGGTTGAATATTCATATATTCAGGCTACATTTCGTTTTCTTGTATTTATCTAATGCTTTCTGCAACAAGTAAAGTTGTTTCTAATTTGTTTATTAATTTTATTCGTTTATATTTAGTAGGTAAATAACATTTTACCGTGTTTTGCTTACGCATGTTGCAGCACGTGGCTCCCAAATCCCAAATCGCTCGGGGGCCCCTGGAGCTAGGGGCCCTGTATCTTTGATACAGCTGATACAGCGGTATCTACGCACCTGTAACATGCCGGTATTATAAACTCATATGAGCGCGGAAACCGTGTTTGTGACTTGTTCGTGAATTCGCTTTTCAAAAAACAACAGTCCAAAGAATAATATTTCTCGTTAGGAAGAGTTGAGAAACTTAAGTGACCGTACAAGAAGCGAACGATCGCGAACTACTGTCAAAAGATTGGTAACATCAGGGACCGAACTTGACGAAATATAAGACGATCGACGCGAAAGATGGCTATGGAACTTGGAATAAGCAGAGAAAGCATCTCGACTATTATTAGAAAGAAGCTTAAAATGAAGAAATGCTTATAAAATACAGAAAGTCCATTTACTGCCTGCAAATACAGCGGCTAACAGGGTGCAGGTGATTGCTTAAGCGCGCTTTCGCAAATTGGCACAGTTCGGTCTTATTTATAATTGAGAATTTTTTTACTATAGATGATAAGTTTAATAAATAAAATTCTCCAATAATTTCACGTACTATAGAAGATGCTAGTGATAAGGGCAAACTCGTTTTTAAGTCTGCATATCCTTCGTCGGCGATGATCAGGAATTACTGAGGATGGAAAAATACCTTTGTTGTTTATCGACCAGGACATTAGGATGATCGCAGAAATGTTTCGTAGGAACATGTGTGGAAGGTCGTGGTAGAATAATGGGCACGTCAATATTTTAGAGTCCGTCGGTGGACTTTCCAACTAGACTCTGCAAGGCCCTTTACAGCAGCTAGTGCAAAATGTCATGTTAATGTTAAAAACGTAAGCATTCCTTAAGGGCCGCCTGAACTGCTGTCCAGCGGCGGCTCGTGGATGTTCGGCGGTGAGACAACGGAAGAAAATTTGACCGAAAAAGCAACGGAATATTTGCTTCCTCTATTAGAGTAAGTAGTGCAGCACGAGCGGCATCTTTGTCTTTGCCTCACCAACGGAAATCCACGAGCCGCCGCTGCTGCTGTCTCTGAAGAAGTGTTTCGATCTACAGTGGACAATTTTAAGAATAGACTGCGCGCCTGCTTTCGGGCACATGGAGAAATTTTTGAAACTCTTTGAGTTTACTTTGCCCATTAATGTCTGATGTTTATAACAGTGTTAAGTTTATAAAAAAAAAAACAATAGAAATTAATCAAACTATCGTTCGTTTTTAGGGCAACCGAACTTAATTGCCACCTTGTTTTATATCAATCGATTTAGTCCTTGAAACCGAAGCAGCACAGACGCTTTAGTTGAATCTGTAGCTCGATTTCAACTTCAAAATAGGGTCATTCCATGCTATTTTAACAAAAGATTGTGCTGCACCATATGAAGCTTAAAGCATGTACATTTTTGTGATTACAAGCATTTGCGCGTAATGGTATAACTTTCTTTTCAATTGAGCAAATGTAATAATTTAATAGTAATCTTTACTAAGATTAAAGTGCCGATTATTTTGGTTTAAGTTTGTTTCTGCATTTAATTAATTTTTTCAAACTTATTGGTAGTCAAAGTTTACCATTGATTTTTGCATTTTTTCATTTTTCGGTCCTGTTTTTCACTGGGAAGAGGACAATACACTTAAACCAAATTTAGTTTACAAGTACTAAAGTAACAATAGATTTTACCTGAGGCAAAAAAACTAGAGTGTTTTAAACCCTTCCAGTTTTGTTCAGTGGAGAAAATGGGCGCAGAAAAAAGAAGCATTGGTTGTGCGAATTTCAGATTTGTACTGCGTACCTCACTGCAGATACAGCGTTATAAAAATACGACTTTTGTTGAAACCGTCCATTTTCTCATGTGAAAAAAATTATAAGGGTTTAAAACACTCCAGTTTTTTTGCCTCCAGTAAAATCTATTGTTACTTTAGTACTTGCAAACTAAATTTGGTCAGTGTATTGTCTCAGTGAAAAACAGGGTTAAAAATACAAAATGCAAAATCAATGGTGAACTTTAAATGACATTAAATTTAAAAAAAATAATCAAACGATGAAACAAAGTTGTACCAAAGCACTTTAATCTGAGTAAAGGTATTTTAAGATTTTAAAATTTACTCATTTTGAAAAAAGTTATACCATTTTGCTGAAATGCTTGTAATCACAAAAATGTACATGTTTCAAGCTCCGTTAGTAACGACATATCTGGCACACGGCGAGGTTTTTCTTTTTCTAAAATTGGTTTAGAACTCTATAAACATGTATAAATACCTCTGCGAAATATAAAAAAGAATAAAAATTGTGCGGCACAACCTTTTGTTGAAATAGCATGGAATGACCCAATATCATTGGTAATAATTACACCAATTGTTATATTGTGGCTGGTAATAAATTTGATTTGAAAAACAAAATAAAAAAACGAGGCGTTATGGTATCTTCTCGGATTTAAGCTTGATCTCCTAGTTACGAGGTGTCACTCGTATGGGGACTAATTAAGCAATTATGAATGTTTTTTTCTATAAACCGAATTCGACTGTTTATTAAAAAAAATCAAAATTGCTTAATTAACCTATATACAAAGTAAGTCGAAATCCTCGAGTGATACCTTGTAGTACATTATACTAATTTAATCATACATCACCTTTATTTGACATATTTATGTACATTTAACAGTTGGTGTGTCTAAATTATATAATACTTATGCTTATGCCAAAAGGGCTCTCGACCGTGGGTCTTTCTGCCCGTACTAATTTAATTTATTTTCTATTTTCCAAAAAATTTCTTTGGTTCTTTGGACATTTGAATCTTTAAAACAGATCTTTACGCACCAATTGATAACAAATTGTGAGGATAGTTATACTTCAAAATAATGCAATCTTGATTGCATATTTAAAATGCCATACTCCGCAAGAAAATTGACAAAATTTAAACAATGCATTAATTATCATATCGAAATAACAATAGGGGTGGTTTTGCATTATTATAGACGCAAAGTATTAAACAATTATATGTTTATATAATTGATTATTCTAATTATTTTTAGAATGATTTTCAAGTTAGTCCGGTACGTAGAAATAAGCGATCTTAAACCAATGTTATTTATCATTCAATATCCGGCGTGGCACTTGCCAGGGAAGCAGTTGTATCAATAAGTTATTTGTTCATAGTTTTAGTAAGACTTAATTTTGCAGAGTTACGAACAGGTTAAATATTTATATGTTAAGGCTATTTTTCGTCTTTATTACATTTATTATTATTCGTCATTGTACTAGCCATGCGAGTAGTTTCTATTTCAACCAATAATTTGTTTCCAACTTCTAGTCTGGTTAAGACTCAAGTAGGTTAAAAACATTGTATTTTCAAGTTATTTGATTGATTTAAAAATTAAAATTTGAGCAATTATATTTAAAATATTTTGTATGTAATAATTGCAATAATAATGGCCCACCGGTCCTTTGTCTGTACGTTAGTTGCTTAAGTTTTTTATCTTAGTAAAAGTCAATGGCCTACTTTTAGAATGAATGTGTATACATTAATTTGTATTATAACCATGGCATTTTTGCACATTCTTGGAGCTATTTTTTCGCGGATTGATTTATATTGCGAGATTTTAGTGACTTGGTAAGCCGTGAAGTGTCACTTTTACTGATCAGGCAGTTAGAATGCTTAGTAACTGGCAGGGCGCTTAATATAATTTGCCAATCAGATAAGACTTTACGACCTACCAGATTTCAATTCGATGAAATATTCTTTATATATAACTCTGTAAATCCGTTGCAATGTCTCTTGTCTCTGGCATAGTTAATATTTCATCACTGCCCATGTTTGAAAATGAAATCAACACACATACTTAGTCACGGACAATGTGGATATCACAATATTTATTATAAATGAAATTTGTTGGTTTACATAATCAGTATTGTATTAAACAATTAAAATAATTAAATAATATCTATTTGATAAATGTACATTGTTAGGAAATATTACCAGCCATGATAAGTTGAGCCTTTCAGCCATTTTATTGTGGTTTGCTTTATTGTAAGGTATTTTTTGTTAAGTGGGAAAATAGAAAAAAATCATAATTTCCAAAAGATTAAGCAGCCGTCTCGAACTGTTTGCAGTGAAAATAATTCTCATAAGACATTACCGTCTTCACTATTTTCTATATTCTGATAAATCATCAAAATGTGTATTCTTCGATGCAATTTAAAACATATAGCCGATGGACAGGAATATATAGCCGATGGACAAAATACACCTTAAGATTTATTCGAAAATATAAATGTTCATACAATTGCAACACGTGGTATACTTTAACGTAAATTATATACAATGAAATTATCATACTTTCATTTAACATCAATTATGTACTATTAATTAATACGTAAGATGTACATACACAAATTTAACGATTTCACTTGACGCGCTAGTCAAGGCTACCTACAGCCGAGGGCTACGAACTTGACATTGGATCGTCAAATTTAGATTTTTTTATTCATTCAATATAATAAAACCAACAAAACCTGTTTGTGGTATGAGTGTAACGTTAAAAGAAAGCGCTTACAGAGGTCCATTTTCCTTTATATTGTTACCACACTAAATACCGTGGAATTTTATTTACTTTTCTTCCACAAATCATCGAACTTTCATTTTTTAATATAAGTTATTAAGTATCGAAAGAATTCCTGAAGGAAATGTTTCGTCCGTGTATAAAAGTTTATTGGAGATTACGCGGATATGTTAAATTCAACCGACCGTAAAAATGGATGCAACGAGACTTCTTGGTATCTTTGATAATTGCGCGCATAGGTGAAAATTCTATTGAAGAATATTGCTTGTAAAAGTTATAACTGGAACAACTACTTTCAAACGACTAGTGTGTTTAAATAGAAGAAGTCAAGCGTGATACTACCAGCTTACCTTTGAATTCGGTATTCATTCTTAGACAATGTTGCCATTAAATGTTGTTTTTATATTGGTTACTTAATCTTTATAAACCTTTATAAGCATTTCGATGGGAACTATCAAATATAATTAATTGGGTCAATTACTATGTTGTAAGGTACGGAAATTGAACATAGCCGTTAACAATAAAATTGATAAATGCGCAATGAGCTATTATGTCGTCAAATTCGAACTTTTATTAACTCGGTATTTTTTCTGACAATTTTTTAAGTCATTTGTCATTATGTTTCATTTAAATTTTATTGAGATTCGTTTTGTGCGACGATATGTGCTGATGTTTTAATAATAAAATAAAGTAGTGTGTTTAGTTTATCAAAATATAACTTATGATAATAAATAAATAAAGTAGAGACAACGTCCCGTGTTGCAGAAGCATTCAATACATTTAATAAAGACGAAATATAGCCTGAATATGTGAGTATTCAACTTGTTCGTGACTGCAAAATTAACATTCCATAATCTGCTCAGTTGTTCGCCAGTCGTTCACGTTCAAGTAAATGTATTTCATTCTTTAACATTATATTTTTACATTCAATTTAAAGGCGAAGCTGTACTGATGAGAGATAAATCTCTAAATGCGTCTACAGATAGCTATTTACTTAATTTGTATATATTTTATGGTTCAGTTTTATGCTTTAAAGTTTTCAATTTTTCAATTTCAATTAAGTTTTATTTCAAGTTAGTCCTGTACGTAGAAATAAACGATCTTAAACATTATTCTATTATTTATCTTGTAGTACTAGTACCACATGCAAATATATTCTGTATCATTTAATATCAGGCGTGGCACTAGCCAGGGAAGTAGTTGTTTTAATAAGTTATTTGTTCACAGTCTTAGTAAGACTTAATTTTGCAGAGTCACGAACAGGTTGAATATTAAAAAATTCAGGCTATATTTCGTCTTTATTAGAAATAACTTATGATATCACAATTGTTGGACAACTGTTTAATGAGGGTTGAGCTTAATAAGGCCCCAAAACTCTAGTTTGTAATTATCATGTAATGTAATTTAATCAAACATTGATCATAATAATAAAGCATTTAACATTGTTAATACTGAAGTATACACATGTCAGAAAACCATGAGTAAATGTATTACTTTAAATATGTAAAGTTATACATGGTTTTAACTTTAATTAATGACCACACAACTTATTTAAAATTAAAATAATCGTTGCATTTTATATAGAATACATTATCATGATTTGAACGAGGTGCATTAATCAATTTATTTATCGCGAGATATAGCCTGAATATATTAGTAGTATTACTATTTATAAAATGCAAATTTCTTTCATATAATTCAGTGTTCGGCGTGGCATTTGTAGGGTTGTCATATTTAGCTGGGACCTCGTCGGGACACTGAGATGGGGGTACAGAAATGGAGTAAAAAATGTATTTAATATAATTACTTTTTATTAGGAACACAATTCAATGGAACTTGTTGCGGTAAAAGTAGTTGGTACACCAAATTTTCACCTTTTTCAAAAAGTCTTTTTTCCCTTTTACGGATTTATAAAGTCAGCTTGTAGTGAAATTGGCACAGTACGATTCCACAGTCCCTGGTAGCAGTCGATTTCTTTCATCAGTCCACTCGGTCGACCAGCGAAAATACTCTTTCCACAGTAGCGTTGTGTGCGGGGATAGAAAATAAATACTCGCATAATTTTAGCAGTTGGCATTTGCGTTCAGGATTTTCGGTTTCCTTAAGAAAGTAAATCCACCTTACTTTCACGGAGGGTTTAGGCTTCCATTCTTCCGGGTCACGCTTAGTTTCTAGGAAGCTCTTCAGATACATATATTGCTGAAGACAATTGAAATCTTCACACCATTTTTAGTCAGGTATATAATAGTGTTTTCAATCATCACTCAATCTGGGATTTCAGACACCGTCATCCAACTAAATACTCTATATTTATTAAAAGAAATAGCCCATTTCTCTGAGTAATGGTATTGAAAGCCATTGTCTGTTCTTCAAATTTCGAAATCAAATTAATTATTTCTTGGTTAGGGTTCTCATTCTTAAATTTGTTCAAATTCATCTTGATTTGCATGCCAATGAAATTGGCAGTCTTTCTTTCATTCCGACATTTTTTAGTGTCGATTAATATATTTTTCTCAAAGAGAGCATAGTCTGACTACAGAAACATGAAGTAACTTTCACTAATCGGACTACTGAAAACATCTGAAATTATTTTAGTTGGCCTGTCTTCGGCGTCAAATAATTGTTTAATGGAATCCAACGCTTAAGCATCCTCTCAACTGCAGGCATTAATGACAGACATCTTGTTTTTGGTGAGATAGAAGAGTCTGATGATTGACCTCAACGTTTAAGCAGAGCTCGTTCAGCTTCTCTGTCCTCACCGTGTATTTTGAAAAATAATTAAATATTTTAATGACGATTATTTCGATGAGAGAATATGGACAGGGCATCCAATTTCTTCTACATTTTTTCCTAGTTCTTCTTTAATTTGGTGATACACATTCCGCTGGCCGCGTCTATGAAGCCCTCCGAAGTTGGTATTGGTATTGTCTCCACAAAAAGACATTAATTTATCTAATGCAATTTTCAGTTGTCTTAAAGTGTCTAAACAAAACTTTTCAATTGTCAAAGCTATGATAAGATCATTTTATTAGACGATAAACAATCGACAATAACACTGTAGTCATCGAAGTATACGTCACTATACAGTTCACGCCCTATATATCCGCAGTTAACACTTTAAACATTACTAACTTGCACTCGTTCGTATTACGTTTAGAAAGACTCAATTTATCAGATCGCTATTCAAATGGGAACTGCTCGATTCTTCCGCGTGGTGCTGCTTAAATTGTTGAAGCCCCGTACAACCGGAGAAGCCTGGTATTTTCTCGAATGATGGCTCTAGATCTAGAAGGTCGATACGCAATATGCAGCACCATCTGTGACACAACTTTGTCAACATAAACATGTTGACATAAATAAAACCCACTGAGTAACAGTATTTTGCAAAAGCGGGACAACATTGGGTCTTGTCGGGATGTCAGAACAAGAAGGTTCATAACGGTGACGGTCCCGATATATCGGGATGGCAACCCTAGGCATCAGCCATATTTGTTTTTTTTTCTTTACAAGAATTAATTTTTGTGGGTGTTATATATTCAGGCTATATTTCGTGTTTATTAAATTTATTCAGTCTAAATCGGCTAACAATAAGATTGAAAATCAAAACAATTATTTTTACGATTGATTTATCTTATAAATAACTTTTTTTAACGTAAACGTCAGGAATCGAAATCCCCGTTTCCAACTCTCGGGTAAACACTTTTTTTTTAATTTTGTAAATCCGGTAATGGGTTTTATTGGTAATTACCACTTATACAGGGTGTCCCACGAGGTAGTAGACAGGCGATATCTAGAAAACAGCTAGTAGTGCTAAAATTAAATTTGGTGGATTTAAATGGTTCGTAATGATATCCCTTTTTGAATACTTAGATTTCATTTATGTTTCTCCATTTCCAGAAAAATGACATCAACTTCACAATTTTATGTGAGACATTCTATATATTTATGGATTTTTGTAAAGGTGATTCAGCAATACCATATTATTTTAGAGTTTTTTTGTAAAGTAAGGGAGTATTAAGAAATAATCGCGATGACAAGGATTAACGAAACAAAACGTCAAAAAAAAATATTGAAAACACTTTGTGTCAAATGTTTGATGGCAAGTTGAGAATATATTCTGATTAAGTGTAAGTAATGCCTCCCATTTTTACATTTGACGAGTATGTTGATATGCTCTTTATCTATGAAGAATGCCGCAAAAACAGTTTTTTCGGTTGGAAAGCATAAAAATAGCCAGTTCTAAATGAGATAGCAATGATGTGGTGGCAACAGGATAGTTGTTAATAACTGTTAATAACAGTTGTTCAGAATAACACCATTAGAACGAGAAATTTAAATAAATAATAGAAATTATTTTGCCTATTTCTCAAAAATTAGACTAATAAGAAGTATTTTGTTTAGTACTATTAAATAGCAATTTTCAAGAGATTTCCAATGAGGTATCATGCTATTTAAAAAAATTAAGTTGGGATGGCTACAGCCTCAGGGCTTGGTTAGTGAAGGTCATTTTTGTGGTTATACTGATTCCCCCCCACATACCCCAGAAACGGCTTTGAGATTTTTTTTAGGTCCATTCTTATAGAGCGTTGCTCGCTTTTAAATATAGGGTGAGTCGGGAGGAACGGACCAAACTCCAGGAGTGTATTGTACACTTGAAAATAGTGTCAAAAAATTCAATTGTTATTATCCGATTTTTATTTATTTTCGAATTATAGCGTAATTAAAAATAAACAAAATTTCATGTAATAACGTTTTGGTAATCATGGCGTTCTTATAATAAATTTTCAAAAATACCGCCATTCACCTCTAAACATTTTTTCGCCTGCCTCTACCGAAACCATATATTTCGGCCATAAAAATCGGGCCGAAACTGCGATTTAGCGTATCTAGGGCCGAAAAAATAATATGCATAATCTAGACAACCTTCCGCGGAATATGAGTAGGTATATCTGACAGTGACAGTTCAATGGAGCGCGATATAAAATTTCCTGAAACACTGTTTTTACTTAAAGCAGGCGAAAAAATATCGATTGTAACTCATGCCGAAATGCTTTAGCAACCCTCGCGGCGGGTTGCTAAAGCCTATTTTCGGCCCTTGATACACTATATACTATTCTGCTTCTTCTACGAAGGGCGCCTGTAATTAAACATGTTTATCTAAAATGCCATGTTCGAGGCTCAAAAACATTTTATAATTTTGTTGTTCTGATAATGCGTAGACGAAGCAGAAAATGTTTAGAGGTGAATGGCGGTTACATGAAATTTTGTTTATTTTTAATTACGCTATAACTTGAAAACAAATAAAAATCGGATAACAACAATTGAGTTTTTTTACATTATTTTCACGTGAAAGGCGCGCCGAATTACCAAGTCCGTTGTGGTCGTAAAAGGGAAGGCCGCCCCCAAACACAGGGCGGACCCGTCGCACGGTCGTGAATGCCAGTGGTTCCCAATAAAATACCCATTCAAAGCAATACAAACATTATTTTGTTTGTGATTGAATTGTTTTAGATATACATAAGAAATTAAACAATGTTTTTATAGCAATCGTTTGGAATCATTAACTTTACTGTGAACACAGAAAATGTGGACGATGAATCCGATCTCTTAAGTACATATTAATGACTTTTAAAGGTTGACAAATGTAATGTTATCACAATCCAATTTGTTTTAAAAGTGATTACTGCTTTCTGCATGGGCAACGTTAAAATTAAGGCGATTAGTTAAGTAAATTTAAAACAATTTGAACATTTTCAATACATTTATGACTTTTTAATTACAGTCCTAATTGACCATTGTGGATATTTAAATATGATTCGTAAAGATAACAGATTCAGTCTCAGTTTTTATGTTGAAGTGATATAACAATGGCATCGAGAAAAGTTTTGAGCGAAGAAGGGCGGATGATATTATTAAATGTGTTAGACTATTTTTGTGCTGAACGTGAAAATGGTGAACCACTGACGTCGATAAATAAAGTATATGAAAGAACCGCGAGTGCAATGCAAGTTTCAACAAAGAGAGTTCAAAGAGTTTGTGCACCACGCAAAAGTGGTGAATGCCTCAAAATTAAAAGGAGGAATAGATCAGCACCTAAAGTGGAAAATATGCCTGATGCGGTAAAAGGAGAAATCAGAAAAATCGTGTACGAAATGTATACTCAGAAAAAGTTTGTGACGGTTGATGGAATTCTTGATGAAATCATACGAAAGGAATTATGCGAAATTGGAAGAACTTCGTTGAAATCATTGCTTCACTTAATGGGATTTAGATTTAAAAAACATAATAATAGACATATTTTATGCGAACAAGCACATATTATTTCAAAAAGGATGTACTTCTTAAGATCATTTACATATAATCCATATCCCAGCAATGTTGTCTTTTTGGACGAAACGTGGATATTTGCGAAAGGAAGTGGAACCGTGAAGAAGACCTGGAGTGATGGAAGTATTCAGGCTGCCAATAAATCTGTGAATCCATTATCACTAGGAAAACGGTTCATTATTTTGAATGCAGGGAACTCACAGGGGTTTATTCCTAACTGTTGCTTGGTATTTCCTTCAAGCAATTCATCCAGTGACTACCACAAATCAATGAATTCCACATTGTTCGAAGAGTGGTTTGAAGAGTCACTTCTAAAAAGTTTGGAGGAACCTTCCATCATCGTGATGGATAACGCCTCGTACCATTATTCAAGACAATTAAACAGGTGTCCGACAAGTGCGTCAAAAAAAAATGATATTATTGAGTGGCTTAGGGAACGCAACATACATTTCGAGCCATATATGACGAAAAGTGAGCTGTTACCGATACTTAAAATAAATAAACCCCGTGTTCCAACGTATGCAGTCGACATTCTGGCTAAAAAATATGGACATTCAATTTTACGATTACCGCCATATCATTGTCAGTACAATGCTATTGAGAAGGTGTGGGGGATTGCAAAAAATCATTATGATAAAATTATAATAGCAACCTCAGGAAATGATAATGACGTTCAGCATTGTTGGAAAGCATCCCTCGACCAAGTTACTCCGCAAATTTGGAGCAGCTGCATCCAAAGCACAAATAAAATTATTAATGATGACTTTGTAAAACAGTGTGTAATGGACGACGTATTACCACTAGTAATATCATTAAATAGTGATGATTCGTTCTCGGATTTGACAGAGTCAGATACTGACTGTGCTAGTGATTCGGATTAAAAAACATTAGAAATAGGAATTAAGTATAAAATTGTTTACGTTTTGTAAATATTATTGTATTGTTTTTTTTTATTTGTAAGTAATTTAAAACTAACATTTTATTATTTTGTTTTTGTAATTAGCCGCTGTTTTATTTTGCTTTTGTTGTACATAAATTGCGTAACATTTTAATTTTGCTTTTATTTTCAACCCATTTTGAATCATTTGAAATAACGTTTTCATTCACGACAATACATTTTGGGATAATTACAACATTATTTAACATTCTTGGTTAAATAAACACGCGGAATTAGTCGATGGTACTTTTAAAAACCTTTTGAGAGCCACTCATTCAAATATCGAAGCGGACGTTGCAACAAGCAACACCAATGGGTGACAGGCCGAGTTGTAAATATTATTGCATGCAATATATCTGAATACCAATGAACTCGGTTTGGGGGTAGGGCCTACCAGCTTTCGTTTATTACCTCAACGGACTTGCTAAATCGGCGCGATTATACAATACACTCCTGGAGTTTGGTCCATTCTTCTCGACTCACCATGTATACCGCACCACCTATAGATTTTGAAGTCTTGCAGAATCGACATGAAGCAGCATGCCGAACAACTACTGCAGATATGGCGAGACCAACTTGTAGTTTAAATCTTTAGTCAAGACAAGAATTTTGTCTTCGAATTTGGCAATCCATTTAATTTTTAATTTTGTTATTATTTATTCATTTACGGACCATTGCAAATAAAATAAAACAGTTGACATCTTATGGTCTGAGCCCCCGTCACTTACAGCTTTTATTAATTGGTTGGTTTTTTGTTTGTTAATTTTGTTCGTTGTTTCTATATACAGTGTTCTGTTTTGTTCTTCTAAGAATGATATAAAACTAATATGGTATTGCTAAATTAGTCTTTCAATCACCTTCCCAAAAATCCAGAAATATACCGAGTGTCTGGGATAAGGGGCGAACATAGGGATTTAACATGTAAAATTAAATATGTGTAATTATTAGCTCCCCTATTCATTTTAGAGAAAAATCGTACAGGAATATTTTTTAGAGAATTGAAAATTGTAAATGAATCATCCATTTAATTTACGTTTGTACTAGAATCCACCGCAATCCACCGCTGTATTAAATAGATATCACTTTAACTGTGGATAGAATACATTATTTAGAAACTATTTCAATAGTAATGGAAGAATATTGTATAATTTTTGCCTATGTTAATTACTACCAGTTTTATTAGATCAGCGTCCAATAGGGTAAGATACATTGATTATTTGTTTGTTTTGTAAAACTGGCTGCACCTTTTTACAACCTTCGAAAATGGCTCTTTCATCACTCAATTTAGAGAGGACGTTTGCGTCCATTCTGAGCAAAATAAAAGCATTAGTGGAGAAATTAATTCAGAAGTGAGGGAAGTAAATCTATTTCACCACTATGTGGAATAGTTATTTGTATGGTAAGAGCGCAAAGTGATACATTACCGCTTGAGAGAGGACCTCTCGAAAGCGGCAATGAGCTTTGCGCTCGCACTATACATAGTTTTTTTTCTACGACCGCTTTGAAAAAGAAACAAAGAAAAATGCAATAATACATTACTGTAGCAGTATGCTTATTTTCAGTCTGTTATACCGTGGTCAGCCATGGAATGTCGTATCCATGGTAACGGGTCAATAAAAAATGTGCAAAGTGACGTTTAGATAGTTAGATTTGTGAATTTATATTTAAGTAAAGTATATTTAAATTAAAAATTAGTGAAAATGGGGATGATAGTGGCAGCGACTTTACATGTACGCTCGATATTGCCGCAGTCGCGAGCTCCGTCGCTTTGGATTTGCTACCGGCGAAGTCGAAGAAGTACGAAAAGCAGAAATGTTCTAGGAATGGTGTAAGAAATATAAAATTAGCAGAAGTACAGAAAATGTATTACTTACATATTTTTCGGAATTATTAAAAGTGAAAAAATCTTCCACACTTACTCTATGTTCAAATCAACATTAGCTATTAAGACCAATATCGACATTAGCAAGTTTTGCAAGCTAATTGCATTATATAAACGCAAATCAATTGGATATAAATCTTTTAAACCTGTTAATTATTTATTTTAATAATCAAATTTATTCAATAAACTTTGCCGTGCGTTGCCTATAGCAAGTACTTTGTCGCTCGCTCCTCGGGAAACATCTACTTCGCGTTGACAAACGTAAGCGAAAACGCCTGCTTTTTATATAGGTCGCTTAGTGTCGGCAGATGAGTCCAAGAGGAACTCATCTTGCCGAAACCAGAAAATACCTTTAAGTGAAAAGAGGTCGCCTTTCGTCGCCTTCAGCTGCTCTACCTCGAAGTATTCACCGAAGCTGCCGTTACGCGTTACTTTACACAAAATCTTGCATACACTACATATTTCTGCAAATAAAACTACTTTGTGAACAATTCGTCTCTTACTCTGAGTTATCCCCTCAAACTGACGCCCAGCGAGTGGGACAGAGTAAGTGGAATAAACAGTGCAAGGCGAAGTAAGCTAAAGTGAAAAGTCAAACTACAAGGAGGATGGCACTGACATCAGATCAGTAGCTTCTCCAAGTCCTCCAATCGGGATAGCAACGAAGGTGTTTTACTTGGAAGCTCGCTTCCAAATACCATTTCTTGTACAGTACAGACTTCTTTATTACCAGTAAAGGCATCTCTGATAAAAAAGCGATATAGGCGATGATAGTGCTGTTATAAGGTGCTGCAAACACCTGGTAGACAGGAATTTGGAACTCAATAACAAAATAACTTATCCGGGACGAGTTCTTACCAAGCAGACTAGCATGGAAATATTTTCGTCTGCCCAGAAATCCGATGATGCTACTTGCAATTTCATCGCGGCAAAAAGTGATTTGTTCGCCCTGTCGACAAAACCACATTCGCGAGCTGTTGGACGTGATAGGACCACTAGAAGCCCTCCTTCAGTGAAACAGGACAGCCAACAAGAAACAGGCTATAATATAGTTGCCTATGGGCGAAATAAGTCATAATACGGTCATGTCCACAATATCATCTTATTAGAGTTGAATATTAAATTTACTTATTTAATGAATATTTCGAGTTATATAAAATAAATGACATTGAAATTATGTTTCCGAAACCATATATAAGCTTCATATCAATAATAAATAGACGCTGTGTCCCGTGCTCTCGCGTAGCAGTGTCAAGTAGGACCGACCGCCTTTGGCGCAAAAATGTGGCAATTGTGACAAGCCGCAAAAGTTTATCTCCATCTGCGGTGCAAATATGCTTGCCGCTTGTGAAATGGCACAATATTCAACGATATTGGCGCTGCAAAAACCGTACGTTAGTGCCAACTCATATCACTACCGAGTCATCCGAGTCGTGCTACGCGCTCGTCGAATCTGCAACTTGGTTTCAACTTCAAAATATAATCGATAATAATCATACCACTTGTTATGCTCGATAATAAGATAGTTTTGTAGATATTTTGACGTATTAAGACACTAGCCCTTAATAGTCACACCTCCGAAAAATGACGTAATAGTCACTCGGGGTGTGGTACACCCCACGCCTTTAAATTGACAAAAAACAAAAAATAACAATCTGGGATACATTTTGAACCTCTAGTTACAAGAATATGTGAATAGTTTTCGAAACCTGCAACTTTACATGTGAAAAAAAAATGTTGCAAATTTTTTTTCGCAAATATGAGTTTTTTTTGCAAAAAATATAGTAGTAATTTCAATTTTCAGCTAAAAAATAAAATAGTTTGAACCTGAAAACCTGAAATAGTATCATTGTAAGTGGAATTAATAAATTTTGCGACCTTCCCAAAAAGTATATTTATTTTCATGATCGAAGTTGGGATTTTTTACGAAAAAATTATATTAGTATTTTTTTGATTTAAAGTCAATTTAATGTTAAATATGAATATGAAAATATTATTAAAACTGTTATTATGAAGAAAACAGGCTATTATATTGTAAAAGACAATTATTCGATCCCAAAAGAGCATTCGGCGCACATACTATATGTGCGATGTATGTCGCACATAGACCTTTTGCAACTGCGACATAGCATGTGCGACTTTTTGTCGCTTCTTCTGGAACAAATATCGCAGCGCTTTTGTTTCGGCAATCTCGGAATAATCCACAAAGAAAAAAATGCTCAGAATTTTTTTTCTGTACACCCCACAATTTTTCACGAATTGACTCAAACAGGTACCACATTAACACTGACGCGTGAGCTCAAATAATACCTATTGGAGTCCACAATAGAAGGTTCAAACTTTCTGTAGATGGAGTAACATGTCCCGTTTACTTTCAATTTCAGGGCCTTATTCAACGTCGAAAAAAGGCTGGGGTGTATCACACCCCTAGTGACTATTAAAAGCTAGAGACGAACAGATGGCGGTGAAATGCTTAATCAACCACCTTCGATAAATGAATGTAAGTAATGTAAGTCCGTTACCCCACCAGCAACTCTACTGCACTGACGAGGACAGTTGTTTGGAAAGGCAAAACTTTGGCGTACTTTTCTGTTCAATAATCAGTTTTATAATTTAAAAAAAATGTTTAAATGTTTATTATTGTTGTTGTTTTCGTTAATATTTATAATTTCTTTCCTTTTCCAGATTATGCTTGGAAAACATGAATAAAGTTCGAACAATTTTAATAAAAGTCCATGCTTTGATGTGATTATTTTACGATTGAACATAGGCGTTAATAATAGTATGTTCAATGTTAAAATAAAAGTCCTGAATTTTTATTTAACAGTTTTTCTTCATTATTAAACGATTTTTGGTGTAATTTTAGTTGTTGCAATTAGCAGTACTTAGAACATGAGGCGTCGACTGTAGATTAGATATGCATTTTTTTTTGTTTAGATACGTTTAAGGCTTATAGGCGGGCGCTTTCTTTGTGTACTAGTATTTTATCCTCATTGAGATTTTAAATTTCCCACCGTAATATGTAATATTAATTAATTGCGTTTTCTTTAATTACTTACTTAACCACCAACATAATTTTGTACATATTTTAATGTAGTAAGATCAAGTAGAATAGTATTGATCGTGTATAAAGAGATACTTCGAAGAAGTAAAGGTACATATTGGGTAATATTTGTGTTGAAACTCCGAATGTAGATTGAACATAATTGCCACCTTGCGACACTACTCCATATTGGAGAGTAGTTAATTTTGTTTCATCTAATACAAAATTAATAGCGCAGACAGCTCATTTCCCGTAATATATTTGGTAATAATTAATATAAAATTGAGTAAGAATAATTCTCATTGCACTTTTTACGGAATCACACTTTAAAAATTGTTATTTATTTGGGCTACAGAGACAAGTGCTCTACCATTATCAGCCATCTACCATCAACATTATAGATGGAATAACATAAAGAAAATATTTTAAATTTACAAATTATAATAAACAAAAACCGAGACATGTTAAATAATTATTATAAAAACTAGTGTCGATATTAAGCAATATCATGTATCTTCAAAGGTAAAAATCGGAAATTGATTTCCGGAGTAATTTTTTTGTGTTGATGAAATCGTGATAATTATCACATGGCAATTTCACTTTTACCAAAGTTCTGGTTTAATAAATACCGATCCAAATACTTTCACTTATTCATTCCTAGGCATTCCTTACGAGGAAGATGACATTGACAAATATACTGCATCAAAAACAAATATAATTGGTGTAAAATTGGTCAGTTTCTAAATGTTATAAGTCAGAGGGATGCGTTACATTAAGTTTAATACAGTTCATAAAAATACAAGTAAGATCATTTTTAAACAAAGACGAAAGTACATTTCGCATACTAAGTATTAATTATTAATTAATTTTATATTTCGAAATTACCTTGGACTTTCCTGTAACAAATGTAATAATAAAAATATATTTTAGATTAAATATAAGAAACCTGGATTTTAATTGATTTGCTGATGGGTAAATATTTAGTGGATTTAGTCAGTTTTACTATTTGAACGCACTGAATAAGTATTTCTGTTGATCTAAACTTTGTGACAAATCATTATTTGTACAGGATAAGAAACTAGCCTGCTCTAATTATTATCCGGAATGCTATAACTTTTATAGGTACGCTCTAAATATTTTAATATTTCACATTTAAATAATGTATACACGCGACCATAACTTGTTAAAAGTAAATTACCAGATTATCTACCAAGCGTTTCACGTGGTAATTGCCGATTACTGAAACAATGAATCCATTTAATAATTCCAAACTGACAGTGATGTTTTCCATTGTTGAAATTATTGTGAAGAAATTCCTCAAATATTATAATAAGAAGGATTAGACGTAATTGCGGATGACAAAATCAAGCCACTAGATGCGTAAAGGTTTCTCTAACTGGAGAAATTCCACTAGCACTCTCTATTCTATTTCTGTAAATAGTTGATGAAATTAACTAGAGCTCCTGTTCAGGATAATAGACCCACATTACTAATAAATATAAATATTGTTATGCATTCTAATCTTTCTTTACCTAATATTTTTAGTTTCTTAACAGAAATAAAAGCAACGCTTAACATTAAATCGGTATAATATATAAGACATAATGAATATTTATAGAATTAGATGCAATTACTCGGAATCAGCATAAATATTCGCTTTCTCCCAGTTCTATTCGAGAAGTTTTTTTTGGTCTACAAATTATTATTTTAATACAAAGTGAGATGTAATACAAAAAATGTTATAAATCCTAGGAAAACAATGTCTGTTTAAGAATTATCAACGTTGCATAATTTAATCTACTACTTTCATACAATGTTGAAATAGTACATAGATATTAATAAGAGGGTATGTTTATTGTGGCACGCTAGGAGTGCTCCAATGTAACGAGTGCCACACAATGCCTCTTATTAAACAAGTATGATATACTATCTTTTCTACTTTGGTTTTATTTAAGGATTTATTTCTAAAACAAAATATATACTTTAACGTAGTGAGTTTTATCTGCAACATGTGGCAACACTGAAACAATTTTTCGCTTCGAACAAATGTAATTTGTTTTTTATACTTTGCACAGATATTTATACATGTTTCTAGAGTTCAAAACTAATTTTATAAAAAAAAATGGTGATGTGGACATTATGTTACTTTCTCCGACTTGATGGTATCATAGCCATTTATATTTACGTTTTCATGGTTTATTTTCAATTGAAATCGTATTTTAAATGTACATCGAGCGTTGTGTAAACTCAGATGAAACTGACGTTTAAGACGTCAAAATTATGAAAGATGTAAAAATTATACTTCAAATTAAAAAAAAACTCAGTGTACTTAAAAACTAAAGGGATTTCGAAAAAAACTTATTCTTTATAAGTATACGTATTTCTACGCGGCGGTTTAAATAGTTAATTTAAAAATATAATAAATATAGAATATTGCTTACATACCTCCAGAAATAAGGGAAGTTGCTAAGGGTGCGATAAACAAACTATTTCCAAGTAAGTTCTAACCAATTTAAGCGTATAGAATAATGTAACGTACTTGTCTAAATGTTTATCGAAATTTAAGGTAAGGCATCGATCGACGCTAATTAAAAATCCTCACCGAATTAATACACCGACAGAAGCAGATATTTTTCGCCTCGAATGAAACTTACATTGTACTCTCGCTGTTTCTTCCGTGTTATTCGTTTTGCAAACAAAGTGATAATATAATGAATTGCAACATCTCCTCTGTCTATGTTGTGATGTCTAAACGTCGTCGCCGAGAACTGTGTGAATTCATGCGTCCGGCCGTTCCAAGTTTCTACGTTTTCCACGCCGTTAAAAAGTGAACAATATTACGCCTCCGTTTTCTTTAACCTTAGTGGTACTGGTGGCGAACTCCCCAATATGCATTATCGAATATTTTATTATGTAACGCATTGGAGGGTTCCAATTATCCTATGAATTATCGTTAACGGAAATTTTACATTTTGATGTCGACACACCTGTCACGTTTAAGTACTGCCAATCACTACAACTAAAATGTTACCAGAAATAGTTTAATAATGAGCAAAAACTGTAAAATAAAAAATTTCATGAATAAACTATTTTTGATATAACAAAAGGTCGATTATTAAACCATACTAGAAAAACATACTTAAGAAGTTTGTTTCTATATAGGATTATTGAATTTTGAAACAAATAATACATTTAACAAGAAATACGCCACAAACATTTTCAAGAGTTTTAACGTTTTATTTTTACATATATGTTGGGCAATAGCTTCAATATACTCGTAGTTTATAAGGTTTAAAATTAAATATAGCGCTCTAGGTAGATGCTCTGCAGTTTTCTTCGGGCGAGTTTAAAAACATTAAGTTGAAATTAAATTTGATTAGGTTCTTAATACATTTCATTTGATCTGATCTAAATTAAATGAGAGGTTAGTTTTTTTTCTTGAATTCTTGTAAATATTTATTCTCGGAACTCGTTAAACCAATTTTCATATTAAATATATCAAAACAATTCCAAAACCACTACAATGCATAATTAAGAGTCTGAGAGGCTAAATATCTTAGGGCACTACGATAAAAAAAATCATATATTTGTGGTTATCGAAGAAGATAGTTGCGACCGTTAGTTATGGTTAAAACATGGTGAACTTTTCAATTCAGTGTGGTTTTAATATAACTTTCTCGGCTTTGATGATGTAAAAGGAAAATTTGTGATATCTTTCACATTTATCGATTATTAAAAAAAAACTGGTGGCAATAGGAAAACAAAAATGAGGATCACGGGTAGCCGTGACGTTCGGTTACTAGAGAGAGGAAAATAAACAACTAGACGAGAAAAATATTACTCGTGAACACATGCTAATTCTTCTTGTACAAAAGCCTTTAATAAATTGGAGACAAATAAAGTAGTAACTGTATATACATACAATTACACTACATTGGTGACCCGGAATCAAGAAGACGCCCGCATTGAGAAGACGCCAGACAGCCACCGGAGCATCACTCCCATAGGAAAACTCTGCACGTCTAGCGCGGAGCCCCCCCCCCCCCCCTCAATAACTCACTTTTGACAACTGACGCCCAGCCAAGTCCAACTCCTGCCGCCTCGATGACTTGCGAACCCCCCCAACAACCCAACAACCTCCTCAGAAGCCAACCCGTTTTTCCTGTTCCGTGCTCCAGGTGGTTACTACCCATTTTCTCTTTTCTTTCACTTTTCTCCTCTCCTATATTCTCTCGCACATACACTTGTTCACACTAATCCATGGAGGAACAGTTGGAAACAACCGTCACTTTTGGTTACAAACTTTCTATTTATTCCAAATTTGACCCCACCATTTGGTCCCTTCAAGTAGAGTCCACCTTTCGGAATAACCACGTCACAAATTCATTGCACAAATTTCATGATGTGGTCGCGGCACTCCCGACCGAAGTAGCCATGGAGGTCCGCGAGTTTTTGATCAATCCCCCGGAGATCCTTCCGTACGACACTCTGAAGACAGAGGTTATTAAACAAACCTCTGTCTCGGAAAAGATGCAGCAACTTCTTTCAAAGGAGACATTGGGCAACCAAACGCCATCTCAGTTGCTCAGGAAGTTGCAGCAACTTTTAGGGGATAATGCCATAGACGACAGTCTCTTACGAGAAATGTTTCTCAGCCGTCTCCCAGCAGATGTCCAGCGCATATTGATTTCGGCAAATACAACCCACCTGGCTACGCTAGCCGATAGAGCAGACCAAATTATAGAAATTTCAGGCGCTCATACCATCTGTGCAGTATCCTCCACCCCGATGGCGGTACCCGCAATTCCGGTCGACCGTCAGATGCTGCTGTTGCAACAACAAGTTGCCACTTTGGCTACAAAAGTAGCACAACTAGAGAAAACAATTTTTCGCCAAACACGCAGCAGACGTCGGTTGAAGTCAGCCAACCGACAACCGGAAAGCAAGCATTGCTGGTATCACCGTAAAATTATACACCTCCATGCGAGTAGGGAAACGAGCAGCTGCAGGGCTAATGTCGGCCTATTGCCCTGCTAGCGCTCCAGGTCGGTTATATTTTGTTCGCGGCGCTCATTCAGGCACTAAATTTTTGATTGACACAGGTGCTCAAATCAGCATTTCAGCGGTAGACCAAAC
Source organism: Ocypus olens (assembly GCA_910593695.2). Classification (NCBI taxonomy): domain Eukaryota; kingdom Metazoa; phylum Arthropoda; class Insecta; order Coleoptera; family Staphylinidae; genus Ocypus; species Ocypus olens. Next base: position 33,914,364 of record OU343047.1, read on the forward strand.
TTACGCCAATACCCATCGTCGCGCTAAATTTTTCCTAACGACGGTGAATGGTAATTCAACACCCACGTTCGGTCAATCTAAATTGAACATTGATATCGGCCTGGATGTAAATTTTACATGGCACTTTGTATTTGCGCAAGTGAACCATTCCATTGTGGGCGCCGTTTTCTCAGGCATTTCAACATCATTGTTGACATTGCCTATAATAAATTATTGAGAAATGCATTCGGCCCAACAGAACTAAACTCATTACTGACTCAAAATTCACCTTATTCAAAATTACTTCAGCAATTTCCTGGTTTAACATCACCATTTAATCTTACAGAACCCGTGAGGCATGATGTTGTGCATTACATCACGACCACGGGTCCCCGTGTTTTTGCTAAGCCCCGCAGGTAGCCACCACAAAAGTACCAAGCGGCTAGGAACGAGTTTAACAAACTCGTCAAACTCGATTTCCTACAAGTCCCAACCATTGCACATGGTTACGAAACCAGACGATACTTGGCGCCCCTGCAGAGACTACCGTGGCTTAAACAGGGTAACAACCCCAGACCGGTATCCCTTGCCTCTTCTTCGCGATTTTGCAAATAACTGTTGTGGTTGCACGTTATTTTCTAAAATCGATTTTGTCAAGGCATACCACCAAATTCCAATTCATCCTACTGATATACCGAAAACGGCAATCACAACACCTTTCGGACTATTGGAGTACACCAGGATGAGTTTTGGCCTAAGAAACGCCGCTCAAACGTTTCAAAGGTTTATGGATTAGGTTTTACGCGGACTACCATTTTGTTTCGCGTACATTGATGACATACTCGTTTTCAGTGAAAACGAACGCGAACATGATCGTCACCTTTTCCAAATTTTTCAGCGGTTGACATTATTTGGTAAAAAATTAACCCTGGTAAATGCGTTTTCGGCCAACCTAAATTAAGTTTCTTAGGTCACAGCATTGGTGGTGAAGGGATAAAACCTCTGCAGTGCAAGGTGGATGCCATCTTGTCTTCCCCTCAACCCGCTGACCTAAAAGCACTCCAACGTTTCCTCGGCATGATCTATTTCTATCACCGTTTCGTAAAATCATCCTCGAGCATATTGTCACCGCTGAATCAACTTACTGTAACAACTCCTCGTAAGAAACCATTGATCTGGAATCAATCTGCATTATACACGTTTTCGGCAACTAAGGCCGCATTGGCCAACTCTGCCATGCTCGCGCTTCCAGATCCTGTTGCGGAGTTAAACATAATGGTAGACGCAAGCTCCTCCTTTGCAGCAGATGGATAAATTTGGCGTTCAACAACCGCTATATTTCTACATCGGACAATTCTCCACTGACATCAGGCACATCCCTGGAAAGGACAACAATGTGGCTGACACACTGTCGCGAGTCGAAATTAATGCTTTAGACCTCAACCAACTGGAAAAATTGCAATCTGAAGATGTGGAACTTAAATCCCTTCTGGGCAGTGGCACTACTGCACTCAAACTGGAACAGTTCATTCCGGCCGGCTCTAACATGTGCATCTACGTAGACACGCCTCTAGCATCACCACGACCCTATGTTCCTCCTGCAATGCGGTAGAAAGTTCTTCGTTCACATCATGAACTCACACATCCGTGTACTCTTGCATTGAGACGTCTCGTAGCAGCACGTTACGTGTGGCGGCGGATGAACCACGACATTGCACTATTCGTCAAGTCCTGTTTGAAGTGCCAGAAGAACCCTTTGCGAAATTTCCAGACCCGGATGACCGATTCACCGACATCCACATCGACATAATCGGCCCTTTGCCTGTTTGTGACAATTTCAGATACCTTCTGGTCTGCATTGATCGCTTTATGCGTTGGCCAGAAGTAATTCTTGTTACTGAAATTACTGCAGATTCCGTTGCACACGCATGTTTGAGTGGTTGGATTGCACGTTTTGGAACACCATCTACGGTCATTACTGACCGGGGTCGGCAGTTCCAGTCCGACACGTAGAAGGAATTCTGCAGGACTTTCAGTATCCAACACAAATGCACAACCGCCTACCATCCGCAATGTAACGGCCTGGTAGAGCGGCTTAACCGCCAAATCAAAGACTCAATCCGAATGAGCAACGATCCAAAGAACTGGGCAACCCAACTCCCTGTAATTCTCCTAGGACTCCGGACAGTTTTCAAATCATCTCTTTTGGCGACAACTGCAGAGTTCGTCTACGGCAAGACATTACGCTTGCCGGGCGATTTTATATTTCCAAATTTCGCGCGTATCAAAATTTCTCGACGACCTGAGGGACAATATGCAGACACTGCAGCGGCACGGCCATGCACTCGCAGGAATTATGTTCCTGCCGACCTAAAAAATTACACACATATGTCCGTCCGCCGGGATTGTTCAAAATTTTAAGTCGAAATTCAAAATTCTATACAATTGAAGTTGACGGTAAACAGAACAACGTTTCCATTGACCGATTAAAACCTGGATATATTTCCACTATTTCGGCCACTTCAGTAGGAAATATCCAAAACACCACCAACCTTTCTGTTTTTCCTCGTTCAATTATAAAACATAACAAATCTTTTTCTAAACCTTCCACCTCTCATAAACACGTATCCTTCTCTTGTACTGTTTCCTTCCGTAGCCTCTTTTAGAAGGGGAGTAGTGTGGTGACTGCCTGGACCGGAATAGGAAAACGAAAATTAGGATCACGGGTAGCCGTGACGTTCGGTTACTATAGAGAGGAAAATAAACTAGACGTGAAAAATATTACTTGTGAACACACGCTAATTCTTCTTGTACAAAAACCTTTAATAAATTGGAGACAAATAGAGTAGTAACTGTATATACATACAATTATACTACACACTTATATTTATAAGGTGTTTGGTAATAGTATATTGTACAACAAGAGTGGATATGATGCTCATATCTCACGAAGGCAAGATATGGGGGCATCATATCCACTCGCGTTGTACAGATAACTTTTTCTACGACTGAAATTCCTTTCACTTTTCATAATGAATACCCAAAAATCATGTAAATTAATTTCTGACTTTTGATGTGTGACGATTTCTCGGCGCGGCCACGTCTCCATTATAAAATAGTCACTGCAATGCGTGGTCTACAATGTTAAAGGTTTATCAGTTTTGGAAATGTTTTCTATGCACGTAATCATAACGTATTCATTGATAGTTTTCACATTCTTACTTGTAACCAATCCATAAATTGTTTGTATGCGAAGTCATATTTTGGACGAGATCTGATCGCTAGTAATACCTGCTGGATATCTTAAGCAGATTTCCTAATTTCTGGTGGGATACAATTATTCGAATCACTTTCACTTTCAATGATGATTTTCGATTATATAAAAATGTAAATTAATTATTTGACGTTTGATGTGACGTTCTCCCGTCGCTGCCGCCGCCGCCGCAACGTTATATAACAATGGTTGTTTATTATCTGTAACCTGAATTTTATATCCGTACACCTAACCGAAAAATAGCTTATATCCGTACAGTTTATTGTTAGGGAATTAATCAATATACGGCAAGGAGTAGAAAAAAGTATTTTTCCCTCGTTGTCATTGTTTGAATATTTGCTTGATCTTTTGGACAGTGTGACGTGAATATAGGTGTCGCCGGAATAGCGCGACACAAGTGGAAAAGATATGACGCGCGAAAGACACACAGTACGCCAAAGTTTTAGGCGTCCGTCTTTACTAGTCCTTCACTGTCCACCGATGTCGATGTTCAGAATCAATATTAATACAGTCCACTTTTGAACGCAGCACTTTTGTAGGTGCTCTAACAAAAATACGTTTGGTCCTTCGAACCGGATTTTGTTGAACCAAAAAAAATAAGACCTTTCTGATTTGATGTGGTTAAAATTCAAATTTGTTTGCTGCGCTCTATCTCGTACGGCCTTGCATCGTTCTTTTGTTGACTGTAAATAAATCAATTTGTATTTTTTTGTCTTTTGTTAACATTGTTCCCGTAAATATAAAAGTATTAGTTAGTCGATTCGATTATATCATTACATGTAGTAGGATATTAGGTTTTGTTGATGCGATTATTCCAGTGCGCGGTACCTATCTCTTAACCGGCGTAAAATCATTCTTGTTCATTATTGTTCTTAACGGGAACTAGTTTATTATTTCGACCAACAACAGTCTGGAATTATGAAAAGAGAGGATAGCAGTTACACTGACAACCTCTCGGAGTCCCTAGAAATACTCCTGAAAACTCACTTTGCAGACTGCAAAAACGTAGAGGACATGGACAATGAAAACAATGATAACGACAATTATATCCCTACCAAAGGAGACTGGGACCTAGCTTCCACTATAGTAACAGCGCCCAAGCTAACCTGGGCTATCCAAATGTTCTCACCATTCAATTCAAATATGGGGCTTGGAAAATATACGTCATTACCTGGTGACATTGTTTAGGGCATGCATAGCATTTTGTTATATGCCCCTGAACTGGAGGAGGTGGTATTTATACCAAAACCAGGCAAGAAAGACTACAACCTTGCAAATCATTCAGGCCGATAAGCCTCGCGTCGTTTTTAATAAAAACCTAGGAGAAGCTCTGTGATCGGCATATTAGAGATGGGGTCCTGAAGACAAATCCAGTTCACTCAAACCAACAGGCACATAGGCCAGGACGCTCGACTGAATCAGCACTCCACTGTCACATCGAAGAGGCGCTGGTAAATAAGATGCCAGCTTTTATAGACATTTAAGGAGCCTTTGAAAGTATAGGACTAGCCCTCGAAAGGGTTGACACCCCAATCACACTCTGTGAGTGGATAAGACGGATGCTAAGCAAAAGGACGGTCCAAGTTTCTATAGATAAAAAAGTTTCGAAGGCGAAGGTGACTCGCGGATGTCCGCAGGGGAGAGTACTATATCCCCTCCCCTACTGTGGAACATCGTAATGGATAGCCTGCTAAGGATACTAACCGAATCTGGTTTTCTAGCCATAGGATAGCAGATGATTTAATAATCCTGTCCAGCATTAATCAACGAAAGGTCGATTATTAAACCAAAGTAGAACAATTAATATTATTTGAAACTTATCTACAGTAGTATCTACAGTAAATTGTGAGTAAAATCGTATACATACCTCGGGGAACTGACTCTAGCCTCGCGTCTGTAGCTACCTTGACGCTTGGCTGTAACAGAGTACTTCCCCGCTCGGTAAGTAATATACTATTTCTTTTTGTCATTAGCTTAATTTGTTAAAAATATATAGTAAGTTGAAATAGATCCCTTACTTTATGATAACCTTGTATATTTAATGATTTTAAAAAAATTACTAGATTTTAATGAAATTGCAAATACAACCCCACATGATATACCGGGTGACCCAGGAATCTGTAAAAGCCCCACAACTTATTATCTATTTGAGATATTGACTTCTTTTTTTTTCATAAACTGGTACCCACACCCATTCTACACATTTTAAAAATATGTATGTTTTTGTACAGGGTGTCCCAGTAAAAATAACAGAACAAAGTTATGTTTTTTAAATGGAACACCCCATATTTTATACTTTATTTTTAGTCCTCTTGAGCAGCTGATAAAAATAGAATAAGATACTATGGGTCTATTATGAATGATTTGTTAGTAATGGGTAATGTTGTGGCAAAAACATGTACACATTGAAAAAATTGCAGAAGGATAGAGTCAATTTTTATACACTAGAGAATTGTCTACATCATGAAGAATAATACACATCGGCTTTCCCTCTTTTTGGTTCATACTGCTATATAGGGTGTTCCATTTGAAAAAAATAGTTATCCATTGTTTTGCGTATGTTGACACCCTGTATAGCAGTGTGAACAAAAAACGACCAAAACTGATGTGTATTATTCTTCATGATGTGTAAAATTCTCTATAGTAAAAAAAGACGCCATCTTTGCTAGGAACGCTTCTGCAATTTTTTCAATGTGTACACGTTTTTGCCACAAAATTGCCCATTACTAACCAACCGTCCATAATAGACCCATGGTATCTTATACTATTTTTATTAGCTTCTTAAGAGGGTTAAAAATAAAGTATCAAATATGGGGTGTTCCATTAAAAAAAAAACATAACTTCTGTTATTTATACTGGGACACCCTGTATAAAAACAAACATGTTTTTAAAATATGTAGAATAGGTATGGGTACCAGTTCATGAAAAATAGATGTTGATATCTCAAATAGCAAATAAGTTATGGGGTTTTTACAGAACCCTGGGTCACCCGGTATATCATTCAAAGGAGAAAAAATAGACGAAAGACAACTATAGGTTATATGAAGATATGGGAATTCTGTTAAGCATTGTAGAGTCTCAAATAATAGGCCCCTACTATTTTGATGGGTTTTTAAAAGAACCAAATTTTTTCTGATTTTTATTATTATTAAAAAAAAATGCTAAATAATAATTCCTGACATAAAAATCGCCGAATACAAGAAAACTATTGAGATTTGGCACAAGGAACCCTAATACAATCTGAAAGATAATTGGATTCTACGTGAGAATATATTACTAAGTAAAGGGTGTGCCTTTAGAAAAAACGCAGTTATATAACTTTATAACTTAGAATTTTCTGCCACATTTTTTTATCACTCTGGTTCAAATATGAAATTTGACCTGTACCATCCATTTTAACAAAAATTTAAGTGTTTCGAAAATGGTAAACGATAGGTACAGGGAATATTGAAGTAACTTACTTTTATTTATTCCCTAAAATTACAAAAAGACAAAAAGCACAGTGTTTCAAAAACATAACTTTGCTGTGGATCGTTTTTATAGGGCACCCTGTATAACTGGTAATAATTTTCAATTGTGCATATAACTATCCTACGTCTATCCATTTAAAAATAATAATACGAAGTTACATGGTTTTCCATAAAATGACAGCGTCATATGAGGTATATTAACACAGCTAAGCTTGTAATTCTTAATTATAAAAATAAAAGAGTTTTTAAAACTTATTAGTTGGATTTTGATTGGCTTTAAAATATAGTATGTTAGCAAACTGTATTAACCATTATAAAGAATAATATTTAATATGTAAATTCAGTGATATATTACAATATATCATCGGAAGGATGCATTATTTTCAACTATTTATGATTAAATTGTAACCACCAGGTCGTTCCGGCGATGATATTTGTTGGCAAACATTAATTGGAGAGCGGTCGGGTTAAAGACCAAGTACCATTAAAATGAAATGGAAACGCAAGAGAGCGGCCAATGGCCATTCCTCCATTCGACCGTTCCTCGTTCAGCTCATAAGCAGGAAGTGTGTCACGGTACACTTTAACTTTCCCCGATCATCTCACCTGTTGAAATTCTTGATGCCACACCTTACTATTCTGATGCTGTTTATCTCAATTGATCCTATTCAAATTCATCCACGCTCCTACCAGCGTGCTGAATTTAATTAATGACCAAATTTTGATGAAATTATCGAGATAATTAACAATAAATAGAACCATTAGTTTTCAGTTTGCAATTTAACTTACGTAAATATTATGAAAACCTTTAAGTGTGTGAACTGCAACAGTAATTCATTCACGTCGCGATTAAACGTTGATGAAATTTATAATTTTATTACAATTAGAAAAATACAATCACACGTTTTAAAGAAACAGAAATATATTATAGAAACTGTTATAATTAAATACTTGAAAATGTATGACAATATGCAAACCGATATAAGACCTAGGCAAATAAAGATCTAGTTTGAAGATGCGGTTGTATTAGCTGAACTGTATTTTTCGAAAATTGTTCACATTTCGCGCATTGTTAAATACAGTCAGGTATAAAAAATAACTGTGCCTGGCTTAATGAATACATTGCTGCCAAACCATTTAAACCAATTAAAATTAATTTCTTCGTTAATATTAAAATAGAGCCCCGGTCCCTGATCCGGAGTAAATTAAAATTTAGCGGAAAGACGTCAATAATATAAAATATTTAGAAGTACTACCAGGAATAGGTAAATTCTCGCAATAATTATGTCGCTTAATTTAATAATGTCCGTAGGACTCGTTGAGTTTCTTAAAGCAACACAATTGCGTTAGCAAATAAAAGAGAATTGGAAGATGTATTCATCCCACAACTGGCATTTTGAAAGAGAATTCAACTCATATTTTAAGGACATATAATATTAACGCGTATCATGAAATATTGTAATATGCTCTTAAATTATTCCAATTTCTTTATATTTTGCAACTCATATTCATTATTCAAACGCCATTTATCATACATTGATTTATCAATTCTTTGTTGATTACATGTATGGGTATTAATATATGTAATTAGATGTCATCATTAGAATTAGATTTAGTTTATTACTATACTTGTGTCATACTATCAACTGTATTTTGTTTCTCTCTCATTATTGTTTATATGTTTAAAATGGTGAATTCCGTTAAATAAATAAATAAATATAACGTAATTTATTAATATAACTTATAACTGTAACTGCATTTGACATAATTTATTAAATATTCAAATGATTAAAATCCAATAAAATCGTTCACCTGCAATAAATTGGCAAATTGTATTGCATAATGTGTCCATCACACATTCTTTATAATTTGTTCCGTCAAGTTTTCGCATGTTGAAGCTCCAATCATGATTACCAGTCTTTCGCCCGATGTTGTTCCTGCATCAAACTGTTTATTTTGCTCCTTGCAAAATTGTGTAAACTGTTTCCAAACGAATCGTTTTCATTTTATTGCATTGTTCGGCACATTTTCTGATATTTTCGCGTCGAATAAATCGATATCAAATTGTCCGAATCTATTAATGTTTGACAAGTCAAAGGCGGAGGGTTGTTACTTAAAAGCAACGTGCTTGAGGAAACTTGAATAAATATGAGTATTTATCAATGTCTAAGGGATATTCGGTTCGAACATTTCTTGCAAGTAAAATATTCAACATTATTTATTAAAAATACAATTATTACCAGTTATGGGCGCTCCATGGCCGAGGGGGTTGGCACCTGCTTTCCGTGAGAGGCGTCTTTGGTTCTCGAGCATCGTCATTGCCGAACCGTGAACATGACATTTCGATGTAACCATATTGAATTATCATGTTGAAATGTTTATTTTGCTTAGCAACGTCATAATAGAGCGGCGATAAGCTCCCATATGGTGATTTCAGTGTAAGTTTATGTTGATTAGTTATTTTTGCACACCTGACTGAGAATTAAGCGATTTAATTGGATGTTTATTTCAGTAAGAAATGTTCAATATATAGTATATTAAGTATCAAGGGCGGCAAGTGCGTTATAACGGTGGAGGATAATAGTGTGAGGACCGCCGCGTTAGCTTCCGTAAACCAGGAAGTGGTAGACGAGTCAATCGTACTCAGGATGCTATTAACACAGCCCAAGAAATTTTGGAAGATGAACCTACGATTTCTCCGCATCGTTTATCACAGCAAATGAATTTATCGGTAGGAACATAACATAAGTAACATAACCTTAAAATGTGTAACCAACTTCAATTAAAAAATTAATAAACATTCTTTACAACGGAGCCATGGGCCGTAAGTTGATCGAACCGCCCGGAGAGCAAACCTTGTAAATTAAAGAAAATGGCCGATCGTGCAAAAATGTATTTTAAGTATACGGGGCTTTTATTTTAACTATGAATATGATTGTTAATGCCTATGTTCACTCGTAAAATAATCACATCAACGCATTAATAGGTAGTCAACCATACTTACTCAGTTTAATTAATTTGTCAAAATTGTGTTATTAATAAAAATGTATTACACCATCGAAGGCCTTCGAGGTGTTATAGATTTGTTTTCGGTTGCGTATCCGAGCAGACAACTTTCATCCATCGGAACAATTTTTTATATTGTCCATAATTTTGACAGTACTGGCTGCGTGAGTAATTTTAATAGTAAAAGGGGTAAAAGAAGTCATATTAACAGAAAAGATATCATCTTTAAGAGTTATTGCAGCACAGTTTCAAATAAGTTCAGCTTCCGTTTATAAGACATTAAAAAAATTTAAATACAATGCTTACAAGTTTTCAAACCAAACAAATAACTTATTGAAACAACTACTTGCCTGGCTAGTGCCACGCCGGATATTGAATGATACAAAAAATATGTATTTGCATGTTATTACTAGTACTACTAGATAAATAACATTGGTTGAAGATCGTTTATTTCTACCCATAGGACTTGTAAATTAAACTAAATTGAATTTAAAAACTTTAAACTATAAAACTGAACCCTAAAATTTGTAAAAATGATGAATTAAGTAAATAGCCATCTGCACTTACGTGAAGGTGATCGTGAACGTGAAGGGATCGTAAACAACTGAGGACATTAGGGAAGGTTTAAACGAGTTTTATACCTAAATTGTAAGTGATTATGTGTACAGATGTGAAGAAATAAATGATCTTGTTTTCAGTTGGAGAACCGAATACACGATTTAAATAATAAATAAATTGGAAACAACCTTACTTGTTGCAGAAAGCATTAAATAGATTCAATAAAACGAAATATAGCCAACAGGTTGAATATTCATATATTCATGCTATATTTAGTTACCGTACGGGTAACACTATTTATCTTACTTTGCTCTGTTCTGTGCTATATCCTTCATAATATCATCTAGAGGTTGTAAAAACAAACCAAACTGCTTTTGTTATATCTGTGGAAAGTTCGTTGTAACAAAACAAAGAAAAAACATAACAGAATTCGTTAAATCAGTGTATTTTGCATACTTCAAAATAAAACTTGGTGACCAAGACAAATCGTGGGCTCCGCATATTGTGTGTAATTCCTGTGTTGAACAGCTAAGACTATGGGATAAAGGTAAGCTGAAATCATTACATTTGGTATACCCAAAATTTGGCGAGAACCCAAGGACCATGGAAACGACTGCTACTTTTGTTCCTGTAATGTGCAAGGATATAACACCAAAAATCAAAAAGATATCCTGTATCCGGACGTACCAGTTCCTATTCCACCTAGCACGCTCAAAAACATCAAGTACTTCTGCATCTGACACCACAACAGAGGAAGAAATGTATTGTTTCCAACCAACCAACCACATCAAATGAGCCACAGTTGTTTACACAATCTGAACTGATTTAGTTAGGGATTTGGGCCTTCCAAAGACCTTTCTGAAATTCTAGGGTCGAGGTTTCGTGATAAAAATTTACTTTCACCAGGGACTTCCTTTTATTACTTTTCCCAAGAAGGATCGCTTGTTTACTGTCATAATGTTGCTGACTTAGTTTGTCATCTGGGTGTTTCTACTTATGATCTAAACCAATCGAGACTTTTCATTGACTTAAAAGGAGTTCGAAAGCGGTCTTACTACATAGTGGCAATGAATATGCATCAATTCCTATTGGTCATTCCATTCAGTTAAAGGAAAGTTATGAGAACCTTAAACTATTTTTAAATCAAATTAAATACGAAGATCATAGCTGGCTACTCTGTGGTGATTTGAAAATAATATGTCTGTTGTTAGGACAACAGTTGGGATATACGAAGTTTCCATGCTTTCTGTGTAAATGGGATAGTAGAGCCAAAAATAAGTGGGATGTGAAGGACTGGGCTCCAAGAAAGCAGTTAACTCCAGGTGATAAGAATGTCATGCATGAAAGCTTGGTAGATCCTCTAAAAGTCTTATTACCTTCACTTCACATTAAATTGGGTTTGATGAAACAATTCGTGAAAGCGTTAGACAAAGCAGGAGAGTGTTTCAAGTACCAGCGCGACAAATTTCCAGGGCTCTCAGAAGCAAAACTGAAAGAAGGAGTTTTTGTAGGGTCTCAAATAGGAAAGCTGATGAAAGATGCCAGATTTGAATTAACAATAAAAGCTGTTGAAAAAAGAAGCATGGATCGGCTTGAAAGATGTTATCAATAAGTTTTTGGGAAATTACAAAGACCCAAATTATAAAGATATCGTCAACAACATGCTTGAAAATTTTAAGCAGCTAGGTTGTAAGTTTGAGTTTAAAAGTTCATTTTCTCAATTCACATCTTGACTACTTTCCTGAAAATCTTGGAGCAGTAAGTGAAGAACAGGGTGAAAGATTTCACCAAGATATTAAAGAAATGGAAAGGAGATACCAGGGTAGATGGGACGTGAAAATTATAGCAGACTACTGTTGGATGTTGAAACGGGATATTACTAATGCGACGCCTAAGAGAAAAACAACTAAACGAAGTTTTGAGTGCAAAAGATAAAGATTCCATAAGGACAGTAAAAACTAGTGTTTATTTTATGTTAAACTTGTTTCATTTCTATCTTTATTGTTAATATGTTTGTTAAAATTTGTTGAGAATCTAAATAAATCAAAAAATTATCAAAAATTGTGCTATAATTTACTGGGTATCTTTATTCCTTTCTAGCCGAAAAATCTTACGTGATGGAGAGAAACTGAAATTATTTTTGGAATTAGCATCACTTTTTCATACAAAATCAGTTAATAGAACATAAACAAATTAAATAAAATTAAAACCCAGGCCTGTTTAATTGTTTCAATTAAGCTACAGCTATTAATACTGTTTTTCACAAAGAAATTATTTTTTCAGTAGAGTTGGCTTGCCAACAATCCAGTTCCAAAAACTAGAGTCTATCCTTGTTACAGAATATATCATTAGAATACAACCTAAAATGCTAGAAGAATTAAAACACTTCACTAGGTATAATATTGATGCAATTTGTTGAATAATACTGTATACCATTTGGAGGAACGGTTGGTAATTAAACGCCAAATGGTGGCCATAACGAACATATTCGGTAACTATTGGACATAAAAAATTCCATTACTTAAGCAATTGGATTTCTTTTATACTTTGTTATTATCTTAAATTGTTTAAAATATGTAATAAGTTGAAATATATCCCTTTCTTTATGACAACCTAGTATATTTCAACATAAGTTTTGCTCATTCGTATTTCAATCTGTCTAAGTTACATCCAATTTTTGAAATGTCTAAATCTACTATATTTTTCTTTTTACAAAATTAAATCCATGTCAATTTTTTAAAAAGAAAAATATAGTTAATTTATTCCAAAAATTGGGTGTAAGACGGATTGAAATACGAATAAGTAAAACTTATGCTGAAATATACGTTTATCAATACTATCGTAAAGTAAGGCATATAATATATCGAATAATGTCTTGTATGTAGGTTTATAAAAGAAATTATTTCTTGATTTTTCATGTGTAATAAGTGTATTACTATGGGAAACTTGAGGGAAAGATGATTACCCTCTAGTGAGAGAAAATCTCGGACTCGCGGACTAATTAGGTCCTTCGTAAGATTTTTGAATTAATTCAAATCGACACCACGTACGTTTTTTCACAGTTTTATTAGTAAACAATAAAACAAAAATCGCTATAACTATCCCACAGCTCACTTGGTATATTTTGGAGTGATGGGCAAGATCGAGTATCTCACAGATCAAGCAAGCGATGATCGATCAGTTGATGTACCGAGCAGGTCTATCGGCTCGAGCAGATTCATCAAGCATATCGATTTGCAAGGATCGAGTACTCGATCTTTTTTTATCGATTTTTTATTCGCACACTCTTTTTCCCGAGCTACCGAATGTCACACAGGTTTAAATCATTCGCTTACAATGTGTCATGGCAATATGGTGTTAACTTCCGGTATACCCGGAAGTCGTATAATCTTGAAAATATTTTCATTGAAAGGAACATCCACTACATGGATGATGAGAAACTCATTACAATTCATGAATTAGATTTCCATATACGTTTATATAGTTACTATCAAATTTGTTACTCCTGGAAGCACTTGATAAGGCTAGGGCTGTTCATCCTTGTTAAAAAATGAGTAGACTAATATTTGAAAATAATTGTCGCGGTTTCAAGTTTATAAATGTTATTTCAATTATTTTTTTCAATTTAATCGTTGTAGGTAGATAAAACGAACATAATAGTCCATTATTGTTTAATAAGGGGGTAAACAAGTATAATATGCTCTTTTTCTATTTTGGTTTTAGTTGAGGATATATTTCTAAAATAAAATATATACTTAAACGTAGTGAGTTTTATCTGTGGCAGATAACGTGGCACGTGGCAGCACTGAAATATCAATTTTTTGTTTTGAACGAATTTCATATTTGACATTAGTATTTCTATGGCGATTTCAATATCATATTTTAGAACATAATAAATCTAGTATATTACTTGCAGACCTCTAGAAATAAGGCTAAATTGCTAAGGGTGTGATAAATAAACAATTTCCTAGTAAGTTAAAGCCAATTTAAACTTATGGCATGCTCAATACTTTCTGTTTAAAGAAGCTTAAGGTTATGTTTACATTTGTTTCGCATTTCTCGTGTAAGGCATCGGTCGACGTCAATTAAAAATCCACGGCGAATTAAAACACCGACAGAAGCTGCTCTTTTTCGCCGCGAATAAAACATATGGTGTACCCTTGCAGTTTCTTCCCGGCTATTCGTTTTGCAAACAAAGTGATAATACAATAAATTACAAACTGGTAAAAATTTAATATTACGCCTTCGTTTTTTAACCTCAGTAGTAGTAGTATATTGCCATGCGTAGATAATAATAACTCCAAACAAATTAATTATGAAAGGACGAAGGCTTTATTTTAAGAGAGCATTTAGCGCGAGTTCAGGTACATGCAAACACTTTTCTTCCATAGATAAACTTAAATAGATAGGCGACTCTATGTACTCAACATCTAACGCATTTTTAGTTTTGCCCCATCGCCATTGATATGTTGTGGCGCTGCAATACGCGGGGCAGGGAGGCGCATTAATTTTTAATTTTTACGGTACTTCATTGACATAATATGTGGGAATAATAAGAAGTCATTGATTAAAATAATATATTTAATAAGTACAACAAAGAAACCAGATATTAAAGTGTGTTAGTTATTACTTAGTAACTATACCCCAAGTAAATGTATACAACGCTTTGGGTCTGGAAATTTTGCAACCGGTATGACGATATATTTTGTTCTTCTGCCACCTCAAACAGGACTTGACTAAGAGTACAATGTCGTGGTTCATCTGTGGACACACGTAACGTGCTGCTACGAGACGTCTCATTGCACGAATTCCCGGGTGCGTGAGTTCATGAAGAAAACGCAGAACTTCCTGCCTTAATAATGGAGGAACATAGAGTTGTCGTTTTGCAATCGACGAGTCTACGTAGATGCACGTGTTAGAGCCGGGCAGGGATGAATTGTTTCAGTTTGAGTGCAGCTGTGCCAGTGTCCAGAAGAGATTTCATCTCGAGATCTTCAGATTGTAATTTTGCTAATGTACTGAGGTCTAAAGCATTAATTTCGGCTCGCAACAGTGTGAGCCACGTTATTGTCCTTTCAGCAGAGGAATTAGAAGCGTCTATCATGATCTTTAACTCCGTAACAGAGTCTGGTAGCGCGAACATAGCAGAGTTGGCCAAAGCGGCCAATTATTATTCCCTCACCATTAATACTCTGCCCTAAGAAGCTTGATTTTGGTTCGCCGGAAACGCATTTGTCAGGGTTAATTTTTATTTCAAACGATGTCAACTCCTCAAAAATTTGGAAGAGGTGACGAGCATATTTGCGTTCATCTTTGCTGAAGATGAGTATATCGTCGATGTACGCGAAGCAAAATGGTAATCCTCATAGTACCGAATCCATTAACCTCTGAAAGGTTTGAGCGACGTTTCTTAAGCCAAAACTCATTCTTGTATGCTCATAAAGTCCAAAGGATGTTGTGATTGCTATCTTTGGAATGTCTTCAGGATGGATGATAATTTGGTGGTATGCCTTGAACAAATTGATTTTGGCAAATAACTTGCAACCACAACAGTTATAGGCAAAATCGTGTAAAAGGAGCAAAGTATACCGGTCTGGAGTTGTTATCCTGCTTAAGCCGCGGTAATCCCTGTAGGGGCGCCAAGAAGCATTTGGTTTCGTTACCCAATGACTTGCTGAAGGCTGAAGGAAACCGAGTATGACCAACTTGTCGTACTCGTTCCTTGCCGCTTGATACTTGTGCGGTGGTAACCTTCGGGGCTTGGCAAAGACAGGGGGACCCGTGGTCGTGATGTGATGCACGACATGATGGGGTCTGTTAACTTGAAACGGGTTTAAATTTTGCGTTGACAACAAATTTAGTTCTACTGGACCGAATGCATTCCTTATTAACTCTGGGCCGATGTTTACTGTTAATTTTTACTGACCGTGTCTACTAAGAATTTGGTCCCAGAATTAGTGTTGCGTACGAAAAATAACAGACCTGTGGCGATAGTAGGACAATGGGCCGACATCAGTTCTGGAGTTTCCCAACTAGCATGGAGGTTTACAAAAAACGAGACGTTGACATTGTGTTTAGATCCAACACCAAACTCTCTAATTTAATTTTTAATGCAAAAACATCAATAAATAGTATGTACAGGCGGAAAGACCTAAGGTCGATAGCCCTTATCAGGAATTAACATATGAAAAATTGTAACTGTAGGAATAAAAAAAAAAATGTACTAAATGCAATTACTGATAATAAAGATTTCTTATATATACAGGGTGTCCCACGAGGTAGTGGACAGCCGATATCTCGAAAACGGTTAGTAGTACGAAAATGAAATTTGGTGGTTTTAAATGGTTTGAAAGGATGCTCCTTTCTGCATACAAAGATGTCATTTCCGTTCCTCCATTGCCGAGAAAATGACATCAACTTCAGAATTTCAAATGGAACACCCTGTATATTTATGGATTTTTTTAAAGGTGATTGAAAGACAAATACAGCAATACCATATTATTAGAGAGTTTTATTGTAAAATGCTGGAGTATTGTTGAAGTAATAATCGAAATAGATAATCGCGGTGGTATGGATTAACAAAAAAAAAGCGTAAAAAAAATTGAAAACGCTTCATGTCAAATGTTCGATGACAAGTTGACAATACATTCTGATTACGTGTAAGTAATGCCTCCCAGTTTTACGTATGACGAGTATGTCGACATGCTCCTTATCTATGGAGAATGTCGCAAAAACAGTAAACGCTCTCGAGATTTGTACAGAGTTAAAATAATACCTTCGTAAGTTAGAAGAAATATTGCGCAGAGGTTCTTTTTCGGTTGGTAAGCATGAAACACCCCGAAAAAGGTCAGTTCTAACGGAAGATAACGTTATAAATATTTTGGCATATGCACAAGCGAACCCGCATGTATCTACTAGACTTCTTTCTCAAGAATTATGAGTTGCTGAAATATTAATCAAACTTGAATACGATCAAGAGTTTCTTAAATAAAATATTATGGAGTGATGAAAGTCGATTTCACAACACTGGCACTGTTAACCGACATAACTGCCATTACTGGTCTTCTCATAATCCGCGTTGGATCTAAGAAACTTTCAGCACATTTGGGGAGTAAATGTATGGTGTGCTTTATTTAATGGTCGTGTGATTGGTTCTTACTTTTATCAAGGTATACTAACTGGCGCTGTATATTTAAATTTCATCCAAAATGAACTTCCAGAATTGTTAGAAGAAACTGCGCTAAATGAGAGAGCAATGATGTGGTGGCAACATGACGGTGCAATCCCTCACTATTCTCGACGAGTGAGTGAGTATATTGATACTACTTTCCAAGGACGCTGTATCATTGGCCAGCGCGATCCCCAGATATTAAACCTTTGGATTTTTTCCTTTGGGGATATTTAAAAGATGTCGTATTTACCGCACCACCTACAGATCTGGAAGACTTGCAGAATCCAATCGTAGCAACATGCCGAACAATTACTGCAGATATGGTGAGAGCAACTTGCACAAGAAACCTTATAGCAAGACTTGAATTTTGTGTTAAAGAATCTGGAAATCAATTAAAACATCTTATAGCCTGAGTTCTTTTCGCACAACTTTGATTAATTAGTTTGTTATTTTTGTTTGTTAATTTGTTCGTTGTTTTTGTATACATTGTTCTTTTGTTTTTCTAAAAACAATATATGAATAATATGGTATCACTGTATTTGTCTTTCAATTACCTTTCCAAAAATCCATAAATATACAGGGTGTCCCATTTGAAATTCTGAATTTGATGTCATTTTCTCGGAAATGGAGAAACGGAAATGAAATCTATGTATGCTGAAAGGGGTATCATTTTAAACCATTTAAAGCCACCAAATTTCATTTTCGTACTACTAACCGTTTTCGAGATATCGGCTGTCCACTACCTCGTGGGACACCCTGTATAGTATGTACAAGTCAGGAATTTACAGTTTTACATGTCCAGATTGTGGAGGATTGTACATAGGACAATCAGGTCGTAATTTTCAAATTAGATTAAAAGAACATCTTAGATCATACAATTTAAAACATAATAATTCAACCTTTTCAAATCATCTGTTAGAATCAAACTATAATTTCGGCAAGGATGTACTTTCAGTAATCCATCTCCGAATTATTTTCCACCGAAAAAGGTAGAACAATGGATTTACTGCAAGCCCTTGAAATTCACAAGCCAAAAATTAATCCGGGAATTTCCATCCTCAGCGACCAGGTTGACCTTGTACACCCCTCTTTTTGAAGCGTTCTAATTTTAGTATATATACCTTTGTATTTCGTATTCAGTTTGATAATGATTACCGTGTAATTGAAACTAGTCACGTAAAGTAAAATAAAAGTGGTATAAAAAAGTTAAGTGTTTTCTTTATATCGAAATTGAAAATGTACCACGAAGTGAACGCCTCCAAGATTCAAGAATTACATTTTAGGGCTTTCTCTGCGTACTTTTGGTAATACCAGCAGAATCGTCGGTCCGCATTGCCGTTAGAACGACTGCGGTTAACTGATTTAGAACGACTTTCGTTTCGGTTATGCCGTGGAACGGTTTTAGTCAGACTTGTTACCTGCTTAGTCAAAGCATCTATTTGTTATTGTGGCTGATGTACGATATTCTCAGTGTTTGGCGAATCTGCTACCTTTGCGTGAGAAACCGTGATTATAGAGCAAACGCTGTTGGGCTTGATATCTCAAGGATTTGATCGGCCATGTTGGCCAAGATAGTTAAGCTCGTGGTGTTGGCCGAAATCAAAATCTTCTGAACATCAGCTGGAAGACTCATGCGTAGATTGCTCGTGAGCCTTAGCGTCCGGATCTTTCTGGGGCGTCTTCTTTATCGGGGTCGCCAGTTTAGAAGAAAACAACATTCTAGAATTACAAGATATCTCTCAAGTACTCACATGGGTATTATGACCTCTTCCTGCTAGTAATAACTTTATTATTAGCCCCAGTGCCAGACTCTAAATTAAAATTATTTCAATAAAATGAGAAATACTATACTTTTCATCTTCTACAATTTAAGAATCTCTAAGAGACTACAACTAACAAATCATCTACCGAAACAAATACTTTCTTGGCTAGTACCATGACGAATATTGAATGATACAGAAGATAATTTGTGTGTTAAAGAATCAAAGAAATCAAATTAACACAAGGTTGAATGTATACGTTGTTTTATTAAAATTATTTTAATTCTCTCCTGAACAGATAAATAATCCATTAATTATCTACTCTTGGTTTGAAACCAATGTTACAATGTAACAGTTAAAATGTTGCGTGACCCTGGCATGCCGCTTAGGTTATATTTAGATAGTACTGGGAGACTGCCCAGCCTAGTGGAGCGCTAAAAATAACCTGAAACAGTGCCTAGTGTCTCGTGAATATAACCCTGGAATGCTCACCACAGTGCCCGGTGTTATAGTGGCTGCCGAAACATCACCTCTTGACTTGGGATTGGACCCCTCCGGCGGGCACCGTTATCCGACGGTTAATTCCAGTGTTTAGTTCCTCACCTTGGCATGGTACTGGAGCTCGGGTAAGAAGCGCAATGTTCAAAACTAATCAGTCGATCCACTGAGTGCTAATCGATTAGCTGCGGTTGTTAATCGGTGCCCCTTGCTCCAACCGGCTTAGAAATAGAGACCATGCTCACGCGCTGTTTCGTAGGCGCGCTGGAGTACGAAGATAAGAATGGACACCCCCAGTTCTAAATCTAGACATGGCACATGGCTAGAGTACGGCGTCGACTTGGCGGCGCTCCCCTACGGAGGCGAAGTCGCGCTGGCCGTCGAGTAACGATGACAATTGACACTCACTCCCACTTCTGTGTAGCTCTCGGCCACCGGCTGACAACATCCAGTCGGTAGCTGCCTGGGATGTGGCTAATAGCCCGTTGATAGGAAAAAACTTATGCATGGACCGCATACGTCATATCCGGACGCTATTTACCCGGTTAATTAGGCTGCGGTTGCTTATCGGTGCACACTTGCCGGGTTAAATACGACCGCCGATAATATCAAGTGGCAACGATCTGCCTTCCTCGCCATTTGTGTTTCATTCGCCGATAACAGCAAGAGGCAATAAATTACCATCCTTGCCATTTGATGAATTATTTATGTGATTTTTCGTCACAAAAAAGGAAGGCCGTGTTACATGGTAACAGTTACAATGTTGCGTGATCCTGGCATGGCGCTTAGGTTATATTTAGATAGTACTGGAAGACGTGAAGCGCTAAAAATAACCACGAACAGTGGCAAGTGTCTCGTGAATATAACCCTGGAATGCTCACCACAGTGCCCAGTGTTATAGTGGCTGCCGAAACATCACCTCTTGACTTGGTCTTGGACCCCTTCGGCGGATACCGTTATCCGCCGGTTGACTCCAGTGTTAGTTCCTCACCTTGGTACTCGAGCTCGTGTAAGAAGCGTAATGTCCAATCGATCAATCGATCCACTGAGAGCTAATCTATTAGCGGCGGTTGTTAATCGGTGCCCCTTGCCCCAACCCTCTGTCCACACAGTGGTCCAGAAAGTCTATCATGCACTCCTAACTTGCTAACGAAATAACGGGGGCCACCTCACACGTGCTCGTCTGTAATGTCTGGTTTGTTCACAGAGTCGTACCATCCCCCGATTTGCTACCTCGCTGAGCTACGCCGGTAACACAAAATACGTCTGTAATAAATAAAATCAAATTAAAATAACTTCGAGAAGAGATTTTAGAGTTTTAGTTTACAATGTTAGGTGGTATTACAGCGCTACTGTTGATTACTTTTATTACGGACGTAAACTTTAGTCGGAAACTGAATTTTCAATAAGTTTCTCAAATAGGATTTTATTATGACTGTTGTCCTTAATGACATAAATTCGCCATATCTGTACCTATGTTCTTGTATAATTTTATGATCTTGATTACAGCGTCATCTGTCACTAATTTAATGAAATATTTTCAACAAAACCTAGTTATTGGGTGGCATAAAAACCTAATCTGAAATTTAAAAAAAGAAGTGTTGAGGCAGTTGCGCCCGGGACATTTGCGCCCCCGTCAAAAATCGGGACACTTGCGCCCAGATGGCGGGGCGAAGGCGCTCCGGCGGACCACTTCCTTCCAAGGAGAATCACACTTTAGGTGACGGCGAAACCGTCATGAATGCATAGGAAGCAGCTATACGGACTCGCTGTGGTCGATCGCCATTACTTGCCAGTTAATGGTTGCAAATGGTAGGTGCTTACGCTTAGGTCAGGGTGGGGTTAAGGTTCTGTAAAAAAGAAAAGATGTTTAGAGACTTGAAACCCTTGTTTTCGGCACTTTTAAAGTAAATTTCCCGCAAATATAGCAGAAGCTATCGGGATGATTTTTTCACTCCTATTGCATAATTCAATAGTAAATAAATGCTTGTTATTACTCAGTAAAAAAATTCTACCATTTTACACAATTTAAACAAATTGGAAACAGAATACGCGCTTAGAGAACCAAGTTGACTCTACGATGGCTAGAGATACACTGAGGGAAGATAAGGATTACAGTACAGGTCTATAGTGACAAGAGATTGCTCTTGTCACTATAGGTTTTTAACTATACTTTAAACTTGCATTGGCAAGTTAAACTTGTCGAAGCATACAAATTCCTGTGCACGCGAGGTATTGAGAGCGCCGGCGTGTTACAGTGAATCTTTCTAACTATCGCTATAAATTTTTATTATTGTTGCCATATATTATAGCTGTATATTGTTATTATTGTTGATATACAGGGATTTTATTTTAACTCTGAACATATCGACCTACGATTGATATTTTTTTAGTTATAGAACAAGGAAAATAAAATAAAAAAACGGTACAGCGTGCTTTTAGGTTGTTCTCATTTCTCATAATAGTTATCGAAACTTCGTCAAGTACAAAGTTGTAGAGCTTAAAAATATCTATAATTTGAGATACAATTTGTCCATATCGGTTAAAAATTGAGCCAGGAAGGCCTCTCAAAATCGTGCGAGACCAGAACTGGCGGCACGCCGCGCGTCCCGACCAGAACAGACATGCGCGTGGTTACTCTCTTCTTTCTCGTTTCTCGTAATTGCTACCGAAAAAAATATAAGACAAAACTCATTCAGCATGAAAATACCTACAATTTTCTGTAGTTTAGATATAAATTTGACGAACATTGCGACTGGTAGAGCGCCTAAAGTCATTAAATCGGTATGAATCGGTGGTTTCATTTATATAATCGTTCTATTTCATCAATCCTAACTAAAAAATTTAATAAAAACATTGAATACGTTGTAACGTAACATTGTAACGTATAATGTATTTCTATGTTGAATTTTATGTTATATACTTATAAATATCAATATTAATAAATAACTTAGTAGTTTTATTTATCATTGCATTAATAACAATTAGTAAAGTGATTAAGGATGCCCCATATATTTAATGTTTAAATGTACAACAATGTACTTTAATTCGAAATTTTGCATCCGTTGATCTGCGTTTCTTAAAAGCGTTTTACTTCAAAGAATCCCCTTCCTCTATCTACACGAAAATTATACAATGTTTTGTTTTTAAACCCGGTCCTAGTAAGGTTGACCACCTTATAAAATAAAATTAAAATCCTTTCATATACATACAAATGTCAATGATAATTCGAAGCTTCATTTACACAACAATGTTCATTTGTTTATACATATTATAGGTATTAATATAACAAGAATGTTATGCGATACGTAATAATCGAGGACGTTTTTAGGTGACGTACCGCTTACCTAAAAAACGTACCATCGATGATGCTGATGCTAAATCAAATCAAGCTATGTATACTTGACGTAAAAATAAAAACCTCAAAATGTACACGTTCTTATTAAAAGTATTACGAGTTCGTAACTATCGTACTACGAGTAACCATTGATGATACGATAAAAGTTTGTTGATTCGTAACTAATGAATTATTGTTGATTCGTAACAAGTAATAAACGTATTATGGATTTAATATAATATTATCCTAATAATTATAATAAATGTTTAACATAAAATGAACATAATAGATAATGATATAATCTAAATAATTATGCAACGAATTGTTTGTGGTCATATTTGCTAAAATAGAACAATTATATAAATGGAATGACAATTAAACTTGAGACAACCACACTTCTTGCAGATGCATTAAATAAATGTAGTAAAGGCGAAAAATAGCT
The DNA here is from genome assembly GCA_910593695.2 of Ocypus olens. Taxonomy (NCBI): domain Eukaryota; kingdom Metazoa; phylum Arthropoda; class Insecta; order Coleoptera; family Staphylinidae; genus Ocypus; species Ocypus olens. Next base: position 33,937,859 of record OU343047.1, read on the forward strand.
TGAATATATGAATATCCAACCTGTTCATAATTCTGCAAAATTAAGTCTTACTAAGTATATAAACAAGTAACTTATTAAAACACTTACCGCTCAAGTAATATAAAACGGGTTCAAACATTTCATAATCTTGTCAGTGGTGCACGAATTGTTCGTTTGCGTGCGTATAAGTGTATTTCATTCTTTAACTTTATTTTTACAACCAATTCAAAAAGTCAAACTGCACTGATGATAGATAAATCTCGAAACGTGTCTGCAGATGGGTATTTACCTAATTTTTATATATTTCATGGTTCAGTTTTCATTCAGTTGTCAAATTTGTTTCTCTGCTAATACTAGATAAGTTTAGCACTGTGTGTCCATGTCCAAATGTTTTCTAGCTTTTTTTAATAATAATAACATTTACAGTTTAAGTTTTCAAATTTAGATTAGAAATATTTTGTTAGTGCTGTACTTAAAAATAAACGATCTTACATCTATGTTATTTATCTAGTAGTACTAGTAATAACATGATTTTTTTTTGTATCATTAAATATCCGGCATTAGCCAGGGAAGTAGTTGTTTCAATAAGCTATTTGTTTGTAGTGTTAGAAAAACTTAATTTTGCAGATTTACGAACAAGTTGAATATTCATATATTCAGGCTATTTTTCATCTTTATTAAATCTAATGAAATGACTACATATTTCGTACCGAATGACTAGGGCCCGCTACCAGTCGCAATTTTTATCTAATTTACATCTTAACTAGTTTTGTATTGACCATTTTTCGAAGGGAATCGTTAAAAAAGAGTGGGAAGCGAATTATCGTGCAGAATAATGTACACTCGACCCGCCGGCGGCGGTGGATCCACAGAACTTAGAGGCTCGCCCCTGCCCAATTTTTAACAGATCAAAATGTATTATCTCAAATTGTAGATCTTTTTAAGAACTATAACTTTGTTATAGGCGGAATTTCGATAGCTATTACTAATAACGAGAAAAACGAAAAAACCGCGCAGAACCGGAATGTTTCCCTTTCTTTCTTCGATAACTCACAAAGTATTAATTATAGGCCAAAATGGCTTAAAATTATAAGGCTTAAAAAGAGCTACAAAACGACGGGTCTTTAGTCTATGTAGCATTAACGGAAGCTGAGTTATTACAAAAAAACATTTTTTGTAATAACTCAGCCAAAAAAAAAAGCTCCAGCCAAAATTATACAACATAAAAATAAGTTATTCTTGAGCCCCCCACACCCCCAAAAAGAAATAGAGAATGCATATTCATTTTCCGGATCAAATGTCTAATTTGACTATACTATATGTTTAATCGTAGAACAATCAGCTCAACGCATTAATAGATAGGCAACTATACTTACACAGTTTTATTTAATTGTCAAAATAGTCATTAATAAAAATGTATTATCTCACCAAAAAAAGAATACAAATAATTAGTATAAGAGCGGGAACAGCACTAGATGTGTTAGAGATTTGTTTTTGATTGCGTATCCGAGCAAACAACTTCTATCCATTGGAACAATTTTTAATATTGTCCATAATTTTTGACAATACTAGCTGCCTGAGTAATTTTCAATACCTTGGATGGAAGTTGTCTGCTCGGATACGCAACCGAAAAAAATCTCTAACACCTCGAGTGCTATTGCCGCTCTTATACGAATTAATTATTTGTATTCTTTCTTTGGTGGTGTAATACATTTTTATTAATAACACAATTTTGACAATTAAATAAAACTGAGTAAGTATGGTTGCCCACCTATTAATGCGTTGAGGTGATTGTTCTATGATTGAACATAGGCGTTTGCGACCATATGGTCAGAGTTAAAATAAAAGCCCTGTATATTGTTCCTATATATTTTTTTTATTATTTAGGAGTATTTGGGGTGGTTGAGGGGGTCTGGAAAATAAGTGAATAAATTGCGAAAAAAAAAACGGAAAAATAGATAGGAGCAAATTTTCCCTAAATCTACCTCCTTGCTACATCTATCCACGTTTTAGAACATTTCATCTCTCTAGCCCCTCATAGGAAATGTAAAGGTTATTATTCATCCCTCCAAATTATCGAAAAGTGATAAGATAGGTTGGGAGACTCCCCCGAAAATGGTGGATGATGGCGGAAACGAGGGTCATATTCGGATTCAGGAGGTCATTTTACATAAGAATTAGCAGGCATGGTATCAGGGCTGATTTTCATTTACGTTAAAAGCCCCTTCGAAAATATTGAGGGTTTGATTGGAACACTTTTGTAATATGCTTATTTCTGCAGTTATCTGGAAGTCAAGATAAATGAAACACCCTGTATATGCTGGCTAGACAAGCTTTTTTTCTGGGAGAAAGCCGATCTATTTGATTTAAATTCATGTAAATGATATAATTTTACAAAATTTAAATTATAAGCTAGGACCTGTAATTTGGTTAGGTAATATCTGATTATAAATGGACTCTTTGCATTAATCAATGTATTTATTTAGTGGATGAAATTATCTTAGAATAATAGAACTTATGGGTAATGAGAAAATTACAGACTTTAAAAATAAACCGACTTTTATAAAAGAGCTAACGTTGGAGATAGTAGTGGTTCACCTTCAAATCCTGTATACCTCTAATAACAGTGAAAGTTAATATGTAGTTTCACTCGCGCTACTCCCAAACCGTTATGGATCACTTTTATTTAATAACCGGATTCTTATTATTTGGGGTTATAATTTTTAGTACTGTTTCAATTATTATTAGGCCACTAAATAGTAAATAATGCGTACTTGTGTCTTTTCACATTTTCTGATAATTAAGTGATACATTATTTACACATTTCGGACTGCCTTGTACGAATTTATAGAATGAATCAAATTATCGTTATTGTTTTTTTTTAATAAAAAGTAGAGCAAAACTAAATATGAAATACTTACATGAATCCGTTTCGCTTTTGATTACATTAGCAGAAAACTTTCATTTCTATTCATGTACAACATAATATGTTATCTCCTCAAAAGTGGTCGTTATTATATTTCTTTATAAAACTAAAAGATGCAATATATAAATTATTGGTAAATTAATATTATACTGTTATAATGCAAAGAGCGTTTAGATGGTAATTTTGGTATTAGGCCTTACTATTCGAACGATTTAATGATCAACAGATATGGAAATATGCACGCTTTCCAATTTTTCCCGCATGCTTCTAGAACCTACATCCGCTTTCATTTAATATGTAGTTAATATAAGTTTTACGCATCTATTTTGTTTTCACGTATAATTATTTCAGCTCATTGGTTCTTTATTTTTAACTCTGCTATTTTTTTTAAATTTTGTGGCACCTTTATATAAAATATACAACATTTATTTACAGTAAAAATACATACAGTTTATATTTATATAATACACAATTTACATATCGACACTCTGAATGGGCTATCGACCAATAGTCTTTCGTTCCTTCTATATAAACATAAGCTTAACTAATTATGTGATGTGATGAATTATGATTAAGATGTCTTTACATAAAATTAATTTATGAATTGATGAGTAGTGATCCGGGGATGTTTGAATTTGGGACGGATAGTAGGATTTCGAGGTAAGTAAATCCTACTATCCGTCCCAAATTCAAACATCCCCAGATCACTACTCATCAATTCATAAATGTTGAGAAGTATACGCTCCTCAAATGCTGTTATTCTGGTTTCTTCGTAAATAAGAGTGTTGGAGGGGTTGTGCTGAGGATTGTTAGGATGCTGTAGTTAGGTTAGTAGCCTTAAAGCAAAGCGCTCTGCAACATTACTATTTTGGGATGTTTTAGGACTGGATTGGGGGAATATTATGCAGCCATAATTAATGTATATAATAATTTAGATACAAACACGTAATTTATAAGTGCCCTTTAGTTAAAATTTAAGCATCAATATATTCGTATTTTCTGTGAGTAAACTATTAATTATTGATAAAATAAAACATTTCAAGCAACTAATATTCGTTATTCATGGTCATTTAAAGAGTAATAAATAACTATAGTTTGGAGACAATTTTCAACGATTTACAGAGTGAGTCAGAAGGAACCTCTAGAAGGTTGAGGTTTTAGAATACAATAAAATAGAATAGAACACCCAGTATATTTCTACTAATTTTTCTTAATCTTCATACTTTTATGGCAGCGTACTATTTTTGCAACTCTGTTGTGGGTTGGGGCGTTGTCAATTTATTCATTTATTAGACATTTCTGTCAAATTTTTACTTAAACATTATGCATAAACATGAGTATTAGTCAATAAAGTGGATGTTATTTATTTATTATCATGTATCCTGTTAAGAAAATATAATATTACCTCTGTTCCATAATAAGTGAGCAATTTGGGTTTCCTTTCAAACTTATTGACACTTAGTTATTTTTTTAATTTTAATTTTGATATTCTTAATATACACCAAATTCTTAATCTGTGCCATGGACGTTAAAATATTTGACAGTTTAATTTTTCAAAAACCACAATTAAAATTCGATTTTTTAAGCGAGTCTTAAAAGTTTCGAACGATGAGAAGACCAAATTTAATCAACCAAAAACGAATAGCTATTATTCAGTTTTTACTGCAACTTGTCAAACTCATGGTTTTTATTAATTGTTCAACTTATTTTTATTATTTCTGAGGTGTACTCTGGTACAAACGTAAATTAAAAGGATGATACATTTACAATTTTTAATTCTCTAAAAAATATTCTTTCACGATTTTTCTCTAAATTGAACAGGGGAGCTAATAATTACACATTTTTAATTTTACATGTTTAATTCTCCCTTATCCCAGACACACGGTATATATCGGGTGTGTATAAATTGGCGGAAAATCTACACGTGGCGATGTCCTTCGTAAAGTTCTGAATAGAACATGTCGATGAAAAAATGTTCTACCATGCCTCATAGGCCATCAGGAGCCATTTAAAAGAAATGTACATTTGGCAACATAGCATTCACGAGCTGCCTGTTTATCAATAATCTCATGGTTCAGAGTAGAAGGTAATAGATAAATAGAGTGGGGTTTATTTTCAGATGCAAGGTAAAACAGATTATGAGTAAATAGTAAAATCAATTGTAATTGAACAAAACAAAACGAAAATAACACAAAAACACAAATACACTGAAACGCGGGCACTAATATAAACGGATAATAACGAGAAGAGCAGAATTGGCATAAACTTGGAACTAGCAAGTTTGAATGAATTATTTGTGTCAAAGTGACATAAGCGGGTATCACGTTGTCGAACGTATTTTTTATAAAAATAAGTTAATTAAGAAGTGGTAAAAATACAAGTTTGGGATAGAAAGATAGCACACACTGACAAAAAATTTTCAAACTAGTCATACTATCGAAATTGCAGGGTTTTCTGTAAATTAATAATGAATAATAACGCATATTTAACGACTGGATGTTCAAACTTTGAGGACCTCGTAAAAACCCAGGAAGCATGGTACAACATTTTAGAATTAAGATAAGCAGCTTAGAATTTTTGAAAGAATATCGTCACGTGTAGATTATCCGTCAATTTATACACACCCGATATAGTACGTAGAAATGAAAACTGCTCACTTATTTTGTAAAAAATAAACATCGGTAATGCCTCAATCATTATGGTAAAAATGTAAAACGATAATGGCTCACATATTATGGAAAAAAATAAAAATCGATAATGGCTCTTTTATTATGGAACAGAGGTAGTATAAAATAATATTTTTTTTTCTTCCAATTCTCTAAAATATACATGCTCGAATCGCCATTGAGATATAATGAATGGCGCTCTAGAGCAGTGTTCTTCAACCACTGGAAATTCCTGCCGGTCGACAAAAAATTTCGACCGAGTCGTGTGTATATGTGCGTACATTTTTCAATGCTAAGCTAACTTTTGCCGAAACGATGACCTGCAAGGGGCAAAGGGTTTGCAGTAACATGCGCCGAAATACGCAATACAGCAAGAATGTGCCTGCAAATAGGATTTCTGTTATTTTCGGTAATTCACGAATGGAAGCCTGCAGATCGTATTTTAAATGAGATTCTTGAAGAAGTTGAGTGGGTAAATATTTTGTGAGGTATAGTGAATATAAAGATTTAAGGGAAGAACTTCTTTCTTGCCTCGATTTGCCTGGACGAACCACTGGATCAGAAATATTGACTGCTCTTGATGAGTATTTTCAAGCGCAGGGGTTAGATTGGAGCAAATGCGTTGGAGTGTGTACTGACAGTGCTGCAAACATGACGACGTCGCTCGAGAGTAGTTGCGAAACTAAAAGAAGTCGCTCGCCCTGAAGTTTGGTTCTTACTGTATGATCCACCGAGAGCACCTAGCTGCAAAGAAGCTTTATATTGAACTAAACACTATGATGAATGACGCGGTGAAGATTATTAATGAAATTTGTAGTCGAGCTATGAACTCATCCCACCAATATCTTCTTCTCCCTGCATAAGTGAGGTGGTTATCGATAGGAAGAAGTAAAGCAGTTTTTGCGAAAGCGAAAATCTGAACTGGAGCCTTTGTTGAATGAATAACGGCTTGCAACATGGCGGACATATTCAGTCTACTAAATGAAGTTAATGTCTACTCATCGAAGTGAATTTTCCTCTGTAGGGTTTATATACAAATATATTTACTTTAAGAAATACAATTCAAAAAGAAGCTAGCTCTTTGGAATAGTCGCTTATGAGGGGAAGATGTAGACTTGATTCCTCTTTTAAATGCATTTTTGATTGCTACTGATGTCAACAAAAGAGTCATATTCAACATAATAAGGCTACATTTATGAGAAAATATTAATAATTATTTCTATTAAAATAAAGATCCTCGTAAAACAATAATCCATTCTTGGAAGGTATAAAGTCATGTGCACTTGATCTTTGTGAAAAATAAAAGCTGATCGAGTTGTCTTCTGATGTCACTCTGGTGTCCAGACATAAAATGCATTATTTGCCTCGATTTTGGATATCGCCAAAAAATAATATTCAAATTTGAGTTATAAAGCTATCAAATTATTAGCAATTTTTTCGACTTCCTATTTGTGTAAAAAGGCCTTTTCTGTCATGTCATTAATAAAAACCAAACAGAGAAACCGAATGGATGTTAATACAGAGCTTCGTCTCTCAGAAACAACTCTGCAGCCTTGTACATCAACTCTTCTATCAAAGAAGCAGCAGCAGATGTCGCACTAAAAAATTGTAATTGCATAACATATACCTATACAGGGTATTTTTTTTATCGTGGGCCATAGGATTTTACATGCTAAAAATTATACCTTGTGTTAATGTATATTTTATCATAAAATTTTGAAGAAAATTTTAGATAGTAATAAATCAATTATTAGTCAGAATAATTTAAACATGTTTTATTCCATTAAAAAATGAAATTATTTAATATAAATAACTGAGCAAAAATAATCAAAGTACCTTGAATTTCTGAAATGTCAGATTGATTAGTGAATTAATTTCATGTTTTAATGGAATAAAACATGTTTAAGTTGTTTAAGTTAATCTAATTAAGCGTATCATGTGGAAAAGTAACTGATTTATTACTAACTAAAATTTGCTTTAAAATTATATATTAAAATATACATTAACACAAGGTATAATTTTTAGCATGTAAAATCCTATGGCCCACGATAAAAAAAACGTACTGTATAAAAAATAATACTGTCTTTATTTGTGTTTATTTGTCGTAGCTTTCAGCCGGTCCGCGAATTATTTGTCCTATTTTCACCGGTCTGCATGTGCAAAAAGGTTGAAAACACTGCTTTAGAGTAACGGAGGTTACTTTCATTTACAATAAACAGTTTCTTTTTCTGTATATTGAGTTGTAGATAGTAGATATAAAAAAATCAAATGAAATTATTCAAATACATGTTTAATTCAAATTATATCAGTTTGAGGTAATTATATTTAAATTGTACTATTACGATAACCAAATCAATTGCATTATTTTGGGCTGGAAGTGAAAGTATTATGGTAATTGATAACGTATTAGGAATGATATTTATGTCAACTTAAACTATTGATTTTTTAATGGATGAGTCGGTTATATTAAACTGTATTGTTAAATTGATCTATGTGAAATACGTGCAGAACAATTGATTTTACAGACATTATTACCAAATAATTTCTTTTAAATATTTATTACCTGTGTTTTATTACACAATCTTTGATGAAGTATTACGAACTTTAGAGGAAAATGCCGACGCATTGTCATGTTCTTGTTATTAGCACTTTCGCTCTAGTGGTAATATAATTTTTATGATCAGAAACGGAAAGTGTACTTGGAAAACAACCGCTTTCTATCAAATAAGGGGAAGCCATGTGACATTAATCATTATAGAATGCGAACAAGTGAGCATGTGATAAATATTCAATTTATACCGTGACTTATTTGCAGCATGTAAGATATGTATCAATTGAACTGCAAGATTTTTTTATTTTAAAAAAGTTGAAAAGTTTTTGTTCATATCGATGAATACTTTAACGTTATTGATTTATTCTTATTATCATTTATTTTGTAACTATGGCAACCAACTCTGTTGTTAAATAGCATATGCATTTTTCTCTAGAGAGCAAAGGCATAGAGTTGGCTTTGTAATTAAGAATATGCTCGCTGTCTATATCGCGGATTGCCGATTACTTGTCCAGCTAGAGTAACCTTAACCATATCGTTTGGCTGCTTGTCGTTCCAAATTTCTGTAATTGTACATGCGTAAAACGCGGTTGCTGTATCTAACTACAGGGTGTCTTAAAAGTATCGCACACTGACTACATTTTTTAAATTATTAACTAGATCTAAAAATGATCTTAATAAAAGTTGTTTGATATCACATCTCTTCCACCAGAGAATCAAGCTGCATTTTCCCCTTCGTTTTCGTTTTCCTATTCCGGTCCAGGCAGTCACCACACCACTCCCCGTCTAAAAAAGGCTACGGAAGGAAACAGTACAAGAGAAGGATACGTGTTTATCAGAGGTAGAAGGTTTAGAAGAAGGTTTGTTATGTTTTATAATTGAACGAGGAAAAACAGAAAGGTTGGTGGTGTTTTGGGTATTTTCTACTGAAGTGGCCGAAATAGTGGAAATATATCCAGGTTTTAATCGGTCAATGGAAACGTTGTTCTGCTTACCGTCAACTTCAATTTTATAGAATTTGGAATTTCGACTTACAATTTTAAACGGCCCGTCGTAGCATGGGTGCGTTACGTTTTTGATACAATCCCGGCGGACGAACACATGTGTGCAATTTTTTAAGTCGGCAGGAACATGCGAGTGGATGTCCGCGCCGCTGCAAGACCAAGTGTCTGTATATTGTCCCTCAGGTCGTCGAGAAATTTGTCGCTAAAAGAGATGATTAGAAAACTGTCCGAAGTCGTAGAATTAAAGGGAGTTGGGTTACCCAGTTCTTAGGATCGTTGCTCATTCGGATTGAGTCTTTGATTTGGCGGTTGAGCCGCTCTACCAGTTTTTCGGATTGTCAAATAAGAAAAATGTTCAGAGTTTCATGTTAATTGTTGTATTAGTTTTTGGGATACTGCGCGCGCACACACACACACACACACACACGCACACACGCACACGCAGTCGTTGGAATAGCATTTATCGCAAAGATGTTTGGATGCATTTATACGATCATAATACTTCGCAACGGAGAAAATAAAAAAAAAAACATTTGGCAACACTGGAAATACGCTTATCACAAAAATTGTTAATTTATAAGTAACAATTTATAACTGGAAAATAGTTAATACACTTATGGTGCTATAAAAAGAAAATTTAATTCATACACAATATAAAACACGATAATAGAGTCATTATTTAAAATTCTGTTTTTTTTTTTTTTTTTTTCGTTTTTGACATAGGCCTGAGCCATACCGTCACACACGGCTAGTACCTGTCTTTTAAATACACTAAAATTTGCAGTTCATTCTAAGTAAAGATAAAGTACACTTTTACCAAGCAGTGCCTATTAAAAAGATTATGTACGTTTTGTTTAATAATTTCAATGCTAGAATAATTTATATTGCTTATATCTAAACGGTATTTCTAGAATGTAGTACTTGTAACAACTTAAACCTTCCTGTTCCTATGATCTTTTCAATGCTCTTATTTCACAAGATGTGTAATTTGAAAAGTGGTTTTCCTTGAGCCAAGGAAATCTGAATATTAGTCATTAGAATTCAACTACTCCTTCATCACGATCTTATGTGGAACAATGTTGCACTTAAATTAGCCCGTTTCTTTAAATTAGGCGCCGCGGTCGCAATATTATATCGGTATTATATGAACTGGTATTCAATAACACGTTATTTCAAGGCTATCTTATGACAAAGGTAAAAGGTGAATTTTGTGCAATATCGTGCGTGAACTAAATTGTTATAGTTGATATGAATAATGACCTAATTTTATGTTAAAAAAAATTATTATGAAGTAAGCATTTATTTTATTTTTAAAAGATATGAATTATATTTGGATATGCTTAGGTGAAAGTTTCAGACCATACGTTACAATTAAAAATGTCATTGACATTTTAAATAAGTAAATATTATTCTACATCTACAGGAGTGGTTGAATATATTTTTAGAATAATAGAATGACTGCCTCGATTGAGATTTTTTATTAATAATTGTTTTGAAACAAAATTAGAATCACTTCGGTAGTTATTCAGAAGATTTTTGAAAGATATAATAAAACACTTTCTCCGACTTTACTACTAACATTTTTTTATTGTACTTATTGTTACACATATACAAAAAAGAAACATCACGACTTAAATTTTAAAGTTATAAGGTATAAAATGAATACAAATTACAAGTGGTACATTTATACAGAATGAAAATTTTCAAAATTTCGAGTGTGTGTATTATAAAAAATTACAATGCAGGTTAAAAAAATCCAATCAATCAAAATCAGGCAAAATAACGAAATTTGACTATTAGGGTTTCATGTGGACCACTCTGTATATTATCATTAAATGAGTGACCGTGTTCTGTTAAATGTTCAGCGTAGGCTGAATTACATTTTCCTTGAATAAAATAAGTTCTATGTTCTTTTATTCTTTGCTCGAAAATTCTTCATGTTTGCCTAACATATACGTTTTAGTCCAGGAGGTAGTCTCACTTTTAAATAAGTAATTTTATGCACGCTGGATTTTATACCACTGGTAGTTCCTATTTTGTTGATAAGGTATCCGACCGTCGGACCCTCCACTAGCGGTGGGTAGAGTTGTGGTAGGCTGCAGAACTTGTCAAGAAAAGTTTTTTTTATGCACGCTGAAAATAGTTTGAGGTAAATATTTACTAACTATAATTTATAAAAAAAAACTCGTCAGACCCTTGTCTGGGGGTGGAATGTCCGTCAGTTACGCAGTAAACCGTGAAAATGAAGTCATTCAGGTTGAAATTCAGGTGACGATTTGTGGTTTACATAACATGAAAATAATCAAGTTTTTAGTTTATTCGACATGACAATAATCGTCAGTAGGCATCAGAGTGGTGGAAAGTCCGTCAGCCTCGCGCTTAATGCTGCTCTTCACTTCGGAGGCCTAACTGACGGTCTTTCCACTATTCTGGTGACGTCTGACGATTATTTTCATGTTATGTGAACGACAAACCGTCACCTGAATACTATGACTTCATTTTCACAGTTCACCGCGTAACTGACGGACATTTCACCCCCATACCAGGGTTCGACGAGTTTTTTTTTTATGAATTATAGTTAGTAAATATTTACCCCAACAATTTTCGGCGTACATAAAATAACTAATCGGAAAACTGCAGACTACCACTACTCTACTCACCGCTAGTGGAGGGTCGGATACCTTATGAACAAAATAGGAACTACCAGTGGTATAAAAACCAGGGTGCAAATTACTTGATTAAAAGTGCGTTACCTCCTGGACTATTTGGACAATTCCAACAAATCAGTAAATAGACACCAGATTCCTTGTTTTTATTTGTTTTATCTTTCGAGTGAATAGTGATATTAAAATTATTTAAAACAGTTGCCACATTTTCCGATATTTTACCTAAGTATACTAATAATGTATACGGATTCTCAAGGATGTGTCGAGGTTGTAGAAAAAACAATGAAATTATTTATTTTTGGTGTATTTTAAATAAAAGGTTTTTAATGGATAAAAGGTTTTTAATGGAAGAAAACCATTATTTTCCGCTCATAACACCCCTCAGAATCCATATACATTTTGTGATTTAGGTTGATCAGTGGTATTATCCGTTGAATTCACCGTATTATTTAAATATGTGAGTAATTAATTAACAAAACATGAATTACTATTTAACGTAACACAACTTGAATCTATAAATTAACCATAAACACTCGGTTGTTATGTGGCTTGACAGTTACTCAACTATATGCAACTCAGTGAATAGGATAATACGCCTTAATGCAAGTGAAATCGGTAAGAGTAAGTAAAATATGTGTTTCTAGCATGTTTCTTTCTGTCACGGAAAACTTACAATGACAAATAATGAAGGGGGCATTTTGTTAGCTATGGGCAAATTGTGGCAATTTAATTCTAATTTGTTCATTAGAATGTAAGTGAATAAAAATAATGCAAAAACATTCATTCATTTTAATAAGTCATATGTTTTGAATCCATACAGTATATTCTCAGAATAGACCAAAAAATGATTTGTGCATCTTAAAGAAACTTTCACGATTAAGATTCCATAAATAATTAATTTATAATTGATGCATGCCGATGTTTTATCATTGACTCTAAATATCGCCTAAACTAATCAAATTAGCCATGATCTGTTTAGGTCATTATCTATTTCCTAGAGAAAGAGATCGGTACTTGCATATAAGATTTCGTCTAATTGTCGATGTTAATCAGGCACCCTTTGAACATATCGTAAATCGGTGACTCTATATTATGATTGGTATGAAGAAGAAAGTTTAAAATGTATATCCCACTCTCATGTGAAAAAGAAAACAGTTTGAGGGCATACACAAATTAATTTAAAAAGTGAAATTTGTCATAATTACAGAGGAAATGCTTTATTTGTTGCAATGAAGAAATTCTACTTAATAGCAACGGACAAGGGAAACCATTACATTTCCAAAACATGTTTAGATAATGGCCATAAATGTGCGCTACTATTTGCAGTCACGTGCAATTAAGTCACGGACATCGCTGAACTCATTACATACAGAAAACTAAACTTACATTTTATTGGAGCGTGCCAATTGAAATTTAATTGGGTTTTAATTTTGATGTTTTTGCACAAACATTGTCCAATTATCTAAATAAAAGAAGTCGAACTCATTGCTTAATTGTATATTATTAAAATTTGAGTAAGCAAACCATGTGTTGACACTTAATGATTATGCAGAGTAAAAGAAGTAAGGAAACGAGGTCGTCCCATTGTAGGGTAATTACATAAGATGAGCGCTTATTTCATAGGTAATGGCTGTACATTATTTTGTGTACTTGACACGAAAATTCTTTAAAAATAGGTTACATACCTATTTAAAAGTAAATCCATTTTTAGAAATAAAATACGAGAAGGAGAAAATGTGACGTGTACTCAATTAACACTAATTAATTGCTCGAAATTAATCATTTTTATATTTACCAATTCTTAACAGATTGTTTAACTTGGCATTCTCCGCAAATACATGTAACTCATATAATAATTATAGATCCTTTTTGAAATTATTAAGAATTTTATTGAAATCATTTATTTAACAAAAAACTGTTATTTGACCTTTTCCGATCATACGAATTAAATTATATATGTGAAGACCCAACACGATTTTTTATAAATAAAAATAATTATACTACCATTTCTGCCATCGATTACATGATTTCGAATTTTCCTAGTGATTTAACAATATGTTATGTTACTGAACCACACATTTCTGACCATAAAGCTCAATACAACATTACTGATAGACCTATCAATAAGACATTAGATAATACACCTATTAGACATAATATAACAAAACAGGGTATGATTGATATTAAAGAAAAATTGCAACATATCAATTGGAACATATTATATTCAGCGACAAATGTGCACGCAGCTTTCGAAATTTTTCAAGAAATTCTATTGAAAAATATTGAACCTCACTACGTGATTTCTAGGAATAAATATATAAACCAAAATCATCCACCATGGCTAACAAATGAAATCAGAATGGCGAGAAATGAATTAAATGATTTCTTTTGGTTAAGAGAACATTTCAAAGGCGAATATTTTACGACATTATATAAAACCAGGAAACGAGACTACAAGACCCTTTTAGCAGCAACAGAGAATACGTATTATGAAAATATTATTCAGGAGTCTTCGAACAAACCAGCAAAAATTTGGGAATTAGTTAACACCAAACTTGGTAGGAAAAAAGTAAACAAAATTGATAAAATAATAGACAATGGGAATGTTCTTACTGAACCAGCAGACATATCAAATGCAATGGCTGAATATTTTTCAAATGTAGTGTACGAAAGTTTAGTACAACATTTTGGAACAAATATTTCAACAAATTGTACAGAATGAATGGAATTTCCAAATACTTTTGTATTTCTTCCTGTAGATGCAAATGAAGTTCAGTCAGCAATATTTAGATTTAAAAATAAAAAGAGCACAGGTCACGTGGACTTACAACGTCTCTGATAAAGTCGGTATCAAACGAAGAAGCGGAACCATAAACATACCTAATAAATAAATCAATTGAAGAAGGAATATTTCCAGCATGTTTAAAAGTAGCAGTCGTCATACCAAATTTCAAGAAAGAAGATAGAACTTTAAAGAAGAATTATAGACCTGTTTCCTTGTTAAGTGTTGTGTCTAAAATAATTGAAAGTGTCACAAGTGATCGTCTGTGGTGTTACCTAAACAAGTTCAAATTGTTATCAACAGCACAACATGGCTTTAGGCAGTCCCTATCAACGGAAACAGCATCATATCAACTGGTAGAACATGTCAGTACAGAATTGGATGCGAAACATTGTGTAGCAGTGCTATTATTTGATCTAACTCGTGCATTTGACACGGTTAACATCGAATTTGTTAGATATAAATTAGAAAAGCTAGGCATACGTGACAATTTTTTGAACTTTATAGTGTCTTTTTTGAGCGACAGAAAATTTAATGTAAAATGCAACAGCTCTGATTCAAATGTACATAATATACACACAGGTGTGGCACAAGGGTCGATTTTAGGCCCTTTGATATTCTTGCTTTATATAAATGATATAACCAATCATATTAGCTGTGGTAAATTAATTAACTTCGCTGACGATGCGTCAGTAATTGTGTCGTCCACTGACCCAAACGCACTAAAACATAAAATTCAAATAATATTGTATGAAGTGAAAGTTTGGTGTGATAAGAACAGTCTTATTTTAAACCAAAATAAGACTGAATGTATATATTTTTACAATTCTAAGATACCGGAATATGTAACAGACGGTGACATTTCAAAGGACATAACATTTTTAGGTATACAACTTGACTCCCAACTTTCATGGAGTACTCATATAGATTTTGTTTGTAGCAAACTTAATAAAGCCTACTATGCAATTTTAAAATTAAAACATACCCTAGGTATTAATAATTTATTTGAAATTTATTATGCGCTTGCGTATTCATACATGTCATACAATATAACTGTTTGGGGAAAATCTGCCATGACGAGTAGGACTTTTATTCTTCAAAAAAGAATATTACGTTTAATAGATGGTACTTCATCCAGAGACTCATGTAAGCCAATATTTTCCAAATATAATGTACTTACATTTCCATGTATACACATATTTAGAATTTGTTTGTTTGTAAAAAAACACATGCATTTCTTTGAAACAAACGCAAATTTTCATAACTACGGTACCCGACATCGAAATAGTCTTACTGTTGTAGGGCATGACACCGCCTTGTATGAAAGAGGGCCGAAATATAATTGTATAACAATGTATAAGAAATTACCAAGTTATCTTAAAGATATTGAAGTTTATAGTGAATTTAAAAAACAATTTAAAATATATTTATTACACAATGTATTCTATAGAATAGATGAATTTCTTTTGTAATGTTTTTGTAAGGACAAAATGTTACACTGACTTGTCCAATATCGTTTGATTTATGTGGATTAATAAAGCATTATTATTATTATTATATTATTATTATTATTATTATTATTATATATAAAGTGTTCTGTTTTGCGTTATCTTTAATATTTGTTTAAATCTATTTGTAATATTTGTCATATTTAAAAATATGGTCATGTTACTTTCTCCGACTTGATGGTATCATAGTCATTTATATTTACACGTTCATGGTTTATTTTCAATTTAAATCATATTTTGAATGAACATCGAGCTTTTTCTAGACTCGGATGAAACTGACGTTTAAAACGTCAAAATTATGAAAAATGGATAAATAATTAATTAACATAAATTTGCTGTAACTATTATCGTTTCATTATTATAAACCAAAAATGAAAAAAAATAATAATTTTTTTTCTCGAATAAAAACGATTTTATGAAAAATATTTCATTTCAGTAAGTAAATTTCGCAATTGTCTTCAATATTTGTTTAAATGTTTTTGGGATATTTTTCATATTAAAAAAAAATATTGGTAAAAAAACATAAATTTCGACAAATTGGCACAAAGTTTTTTTACTCATAAGTCCGAAGTTTTTCGACGAAATTGTTTTCGTTTTCACGAATTAAATTCTCTTTGCGTATTCTATGCACGAAAATTCATTGTTTGCGCGAAATCATGAATATCGCATTTTGTACCTTAGAACTCCATCAACAAAAAAAAATATTTTAGGTCAAAAAAGGCTCACTTTAAGGATCTCTGTAGGGTCGGAAAAAATGTGGGCCCAACTCACCATCATTCATCCATTTTTCCATTCGTCCAATGAAAACAAACACTTTTACATACAATTACACTGACGGAAAAAATTAGATTTGTGAAAATTTAGGTTATATTCTTATGGCTAGAACTCGGCTTCTATCCAACCGATTTGAACGATATTTTGAGAGATCAAAAATATGTGTCGTCTTTTCGAGGGTTTATCCCCCACTCAAAGAGAGGGCTCTACGCCCCTCCAAACGAAAAAATAAAAACACCACAAAATGCACCTATAACTTTGTGCCAAATCGCCGTAGGAACTTCGTTTTTTTGAGTCCTGCACAGGTAATTGAACACATTTCAATTCCCTTTTGGTGGATCGAGTCAACACTCAGCACACGTTGCCAAAGTAGGATGTTTTTTGCCCGGGGTTTGAAGGGTTCGAAAAGGAATCATTCCAATCTGAGTTTACCCCCTTAAAGTAGAGCAAAAATGGGATTTTTTCCGAAATAATCATCAAACACGAAAAATCTCAAAATGCACTTTTTTTCAAACACCTGCATAGGGAATTGATCAAATCTTAATGCCTTTAAGGTAGATCTTTTTCCAAATCCGTATACATCGTCAAAGTTGGACATGGTTTCCTGATTTTTTTTCACAGGGCTGCTAGAGGGGGTTGAAGGGGTTACGCTTAAGCTCTCATGCATGACTTTAAAGAAGACACTTCAAAGTTTTTCGCCCTCAAAGATTCATCAAAATTGATTGAAAATACGCCGAGTTATGGCGGTTTGAAAATGGTCGAAATTTCACGAATTTCAAGTGTTTCATTTTTTTTCCTTCAGTATATTTAATTCTATCACCATATCATAGGTAGATTTGTAAAAGATTTGTAGGATTAACGGTATCTGTATCTCGGGGTGTGTGGAGGTAAAGTTTGCGCAGAATGAGAAAGTATTCAGAGTACGCGAGAGAATGCGGCAGCAAATCACGAGAAGATTGAAATTTAAGATGATCACTGTGCAGCACGCCTCGTGTTACTGGTAGAGTTGTAATTAAGTAAAACAAAAATTAACATTTTTTACAGATATTGAGGTATTCGCATTTTGCTCGTTTTAAAAGCTTTCGTGCTTATTTAAAACTTTAATTGAATTAAATTAAATCGTTGACGCTGCGATTTAACTTAAATCGCAACGTCAGGAAAGGAGTTCTCTATTTCTCTAGATGACCCACTTATTCGTATGTTTATATTGGAATGTTTATGGGTTGGATAATAATGGTAATATAAACAAAATGTGGAGCGCATCTCTTGTAAATTGACTATTTTATCTTGTGCGTTTGTCCAAACACGTTCCTACCGTTCGTAAAATTAAAAGTTAAACACAATGCCTAAACCAAAACCAACGGTAGAAGAATTAAAATTCAAAAATAATAAAATATTTTGCCAAGCCCTGCATAAAAAGGGTAAGTTTAATTCATGACAAAAAATAGATTCAAGCCGGTAAAAAATATTACATTACTCAACACGTCAATACAGTTCACAAATACAGATTACAAAAATACAAAAACCAACAAAAAAACAACAAACTATTCTGACATCCATAGCTTCAATATCAGGGAATAATGAACAAAGAGATTTTCATTTTGACTTTTGCAAAACAATGATAGAGTCAAATATTCCTTTCCATACATTATAAAATAGTTCATTTAGAACATTTCTTGAAAAAAATATAGCAATAGATCTATCCCAAATGAAAGTACTTAAAAAAATATGTTGAATCTGTTTTCAAACACACTATGTGTGACATTACAAATCTGATTAATAACAACTATATATGGTTCAGCGTTGACGAAACAACAGACGACTCTGGACGATATGTGGCTAATTTGATTGTAGGGGTTCTTAGGGCTGATTGTCTAACAAAAGGTTATTTGATAAGTTGCAAAGAATTGAATAAAACTAATAGTAACACAATATCAAAATTTATTAGCTAGTCACTTATCAACTTTTACTTGCCTCAAACTGTTCAAACCACACAAATTATATTGATGTTTCAGATGCAACACCCTATATGGTTAAAGCTGCATCCAATATGAAATTTTTTTATGAAAATTTGATTCATTGTACTTGATTATGGAGTAAATCGAATAGCAGAAACTATTAGATTAAAATTTCCGTTAGTAAACGATTTAATAAAAACTGCCAAAAACATATTTATTAAAGCTCCACTAAGAGTACAATTATTTAAAGAAAAAATGCCAAATATACCATTGACATCTCCACTTGTGCTAACAAGATGGGGAACATGGCTTGATACCGCAATATATTACGCGACAAATTTAGAAAATTTCATAGAAGTCGTTTTTGAATTTCCGTCGACTGCAACTAAATCTATACAAGACTGCCAATCTGTTTTGCAACATCAGGAAGTGAAAAATAACCTAGCAAACATCAAAGCAAACTATAATATTGTGAGCCAATCTATCACTGAGCTCTTCCTGAGCCAAGTATTTGGCTATATGGTATTCCTATCAAATAAATTGCATCTACAGAACGGGTTTACCACTAATTTTGAAAGTAACTTTATAATATCGTTACCAAATGCCACCAAAAACATCAAACCAGAGGTGTTAGTCTGCCCGACAGCCCGTAAGAGAATTACGGCTGTGAATCAAATGTCAAAAGATTAAAAGAAAAAAAAATGGGGTTACTAATTGACGTGTAGCATCTGATTCATATCGTCATGGCTCTCTTATAATGTAATACCAGTTTCACTGAATAGGCATGCATTAAAAAATTCACAATTTTAGTCCGATTTCAACGTCTTCTTTCGACACAATATACAGTGCGCGCCTAAAGTATGGAATATAGTCAGTAAAATCTAAATAAAATATTATTGGAAAAAATCCTCGAACATGTCGATTTTCTTTTATAAAAATACACATTTTTGCATCAAAGTCGAATTTTAGTCGTCATTTGTTTTTGAGTAATGACGTCAGCCATTTTGTTTTTAAATGGCAACCCCCAATTTTTATTCTTGATTTTGAGAAATCTTTTCATTGTCAAACTGGAAGTACAAAAATGTTACCATCTTACATAACAAATTTTTCGAGTAAATGACAATTGAAGGTGAGAACCCGATATTTAGAATTTTTTCAAAATGACCTTGTTCCAGCGCTTTTAGCAATTTTTCCAAACAACAATGATCTTGACCTTTTATATAATACAATATGGTTTCAGCAAAACGGCGTATTCCAGCACTAGGTGCGTTTTTTTTTTATTTTTTTTTAATTTAATTTTTTTTTTTATCGAACATGAAGAAATTCTTGAACATTTTGAATATTTTCCAGGCTAATTCTGCGCATTTATCTCTTTCGCGGGCTATTCTATCGGTCCTCACATGCCAATCTACCTATTCTTAATGCAATTGTCCAAAAAACGCGCATAGTGCGGGGTTGCGCCATCTTGCTGTAACCATATTGTATGTATGGAAGGTCAAGATCATTTTTGTTTGGAAAAAAAAACGCTGGAACAAGATCATTTTGCAAAAACTCTAGATGTCAAGTTCTCGCCTTCAATTGTCATTTACTCGAAAAATTTCTTATGTAAGATGGTAATATTTTTATACTGCCAGTTCGACAATGAAAAGATCTCTCAAAATCAAGAACAAAAATAGGGGGTTGTTATTTAAAAACAAAATGGATGACGTCATTACTCAAAAACAAATGACGACTGTAAATCGACTTTTATGCAAAAATGTGTATTTTTAAAAAACGTTTCGAGAAGTTTTTCCAAAAATATTTTATTTCGGTTTTACTGAATATATTCCATACTTTAGGCGCGCACTGTATAATTTGACCACTAGAGTGGACCGCTGGACCAAAATGGAAAAAATACGTAATAAACAGACTTTTTCAAATTTTAGAGGGCTAGGGCTCGGTTATGCGATGTTCGATGTGGCTCAAAATGTACAGTTATTAGTTTTTCATCCATAAAAACAAGATTCCGTTGTCCCGTTGATTTTTACATACTTCTAAAATAAGAATCACACACTGTTAAGCTCCAAATCCTTCGAAGAATTTTAAAGTTGCCATTTCTGTAGGCAAAATAATAGCAAACGTTTTTTACAACTCTGGTTATGTAATATACCTTTACAGCTGAATCTTATGGATGTGTCTTACTCCACATTTCTATTAGAAAACTGATTAATTATCCATCAACAATCAATTTACCTTAATATTTAAAAGTCAAATACATAAAGAATTTTTTCGCCTGAAGAAGCCACAGTGTGGCGAAACAATTGTCACGAACTACAAGACAATATATATTTGAAAGTAATATCGTGTGTTTTTTACTAACATCAAAGTGAAGATGGACTTTCAACAACTATCAGCCACAACTATTCAATTCAATTACATAAAGAATAGTCTTAAAGACCAATAAGTAGCAATATAATTCATATTCGTGCAAAAGTAATGACTACATTCTTTATTACATGGTAGAATATACATATATAATAACCTTGTAGGTAAAACGAAATAAAGAAGTGCAGTGTGTTTGCCTTCATTCCTTCAAGACAGAAGCATATAATAATGTAAATTTATGCAAAATTACCATATTTGATTGTAGATGCATAAAATTATAATGGAAAAATACGATACTGTTCGTCTTCTAATATCTCTGTTTTTATTTTCTTACAGAGTATAGTAAATTAACCATTTTTTATTGAAACGACAATTTTCAAAATAACTATCCAGGTTGAATGCTTATTATCCTGAGTACGGACATTAAATAAAAAAAATAATAAGTTTTAAGTTAAGCTTGAAATTGAATATATAGTTTAATTTAACGAAGATAATTTAATTTACGCGTTTCGAAATACACTTCTCAATAGTTTAGCTTTGCTTTTAACTTGATTTACATATTTACAACAATTTTTCAATTAATTATCCGTACATTTATCAAGTTATATAATTAATGTATTCTTCACGCCTCTTACATTTATTCGAACTGCATTTTAGAAATCGTACAACCATCGATGATTTAATCAATACTTATATAATTAGTCTCTCCAGAGATAGAAGTTTCGTTATAATTTATATGGTCCATTTTTATGTAACAACCAGATAATTCTAGCTATGTATTTAATGGCAAAATTTATCTTACAGCTCACATCTTCCGTAAATGCCATTCGGTATTTCTGTCGAATTCATCGTTACATAACTGAATTAAATAACCACGAGAACAACACGAAGTGTATTTGAATATTCATTGCAAGACCGTTTGTTGGCATTAAATACTGTAAAATATTCATTCTAAATGTATATTGTTTAACTGTTAGATATACCGGGTGACCCAGGGATCTGTAAAAGCTCCATAACTTATTTGCTATTTGAGATATCGATTTCTAGTTTCCTTGAACTGGTGCCCACACTTATTCTACATATTTTAAAAATATGTATGTTTTTGTACAGGGTGTCCCAATATACATAACAGACCAAAGTTATGTTTTTTTAAATTGAACACCCTATATTTTATACTTTATTTTCAACCCTCTTGAGAAGCTGATAAAAATAGTATAAGATAGTATGGGTCTATTATGGACAGTTGGTTAGTTGTGGGCAAATTTGTGGCAAAAACATGTACACATTGAAAACATTGCAGAAGAGTTCCTAGCAAAGATAGCATCATTATTTATACACTAGAAAATTTCCCACATCATAAAGAATAATACACATTGGCTTTGGTTCTCTTTTATTCATAGTGCTATACAGGGTGTCAACATATGCAAAACAATGGATAACTATTTTTTTTCAAATGGAACACCCTATATAATTTGCCACCAATCTATGGCATTTTTAATAAGCTTTCCAATGATATATAGTTTGTATGACAAAATATTAAGGATTCTTGAGATTTATCAATAAAAACATATTTCTTTTGTCACCTTTCGCTGATTTTTGGATTTTCAGCCAAAACTATGCATTTTCAGGAAAAATTATAAGAGACCAAAGTTGTAGAGCGAAAAATTTACGGTCGACATAGGTCTTTAAACTTTTAAGATAATGCGTGCATTGCCCGCCAGAGCGCCCAAAATCGTGACCGTATATGCATTTAGCGTTTTCTTTTTAAATTTTTTATTAATAAATTGCACTATACTTTATTTTCCGCACCCTCTAGCGGAAAAACGGGAAATTATTGGGAAATTAAAATGGCCCATATCGATTGAAAATGTTCCGCTGTACAAGTCTTAATAGAAGCAATTTTTGCCAAAAATGCATAGTTTTCCCTAAAAATGCAAATTGAAAACGTATATATCAATTTTTGCGTTTTTCAATGGTTTTTTTGCATTTTTAGCGAAAACTATGCATTTTGGGCAAAAATTGCTTCTTTTAAGAGTTGTAGAGCGGAATATTTTCAATCGATGTAGGTCATTTGAATAATTCTATAATTGCCCGTTTTTCTGCTAGACGACGTGGAAAATAAAGTATAGTGCAATTAATTAACAAAAAATTTGATAAAAACGCTAAAATGCATATACGGTCACGATTTTGAGCACTCTAGCGGGCAATGCACGCATTATTGGAAAAGTCGAAGGCCCTATATCGATCTAGAATTTTCCGCTCTACAACTTTGGTCTCTTATAATTTTTTCAAAAAATGCATAGTTTTGGCTGGAAATCCAAAAAATGAGCAGGAGGTGACAAAAGAAAAATGTTTTTATGGATAAATCTTAAGAATCCTTAATATTTCATTATACAAATTGTACATCATTGGAAAGCTTATTAAAAATTCCATGCATTGGTTGCAAGATATATAGGGTGTTCCATTTGAAAAAAAAAATAGTTATCCATTATTTTGCGTATGTTGACACCCTGTATAGCAGTATGAACAAAAAAGAACCAAAGCCGATTTGTATTATTCTTCATGATGTGGAAAATTCTTTAGTGTATAAAAAACGACGCTAGCATTGCTAGGAGCGCTTCTGCAACTTTTTCAACGTGTCCTTGTTTTTGCCACAAATTTGGCCATAACTAACCAATCGTCCATAATAGACCCACACTGTATAATACTATTTTTATCAGCTTCTCATGAGGGTCGAAAATAAAGTATAAAATATAGGGTGTTCCATTTAAAAAAACATAACTTTGGTTTGTTATGTATATTGGGACACCCTGTACAAAAACATACATATTTTTAAAATATGTAGAATAAGTGTGGGTACCAGTTCAAGAAAACTAGAAGTCGATATCTCAAATAGCAAATACGTTATGGGGCTTTTACAGAACCCTGGGTCACCCGGTATGTATATAAGGCAATTAAAGAGGGAAATGTAAATTTTTATTTTTAAATGTCCGCTTTTAATGACACGAAATTTCTATGGTTTTTCTTATTGGTGCAACGCTCGTTGCGAGCAATAGAGCTCTTAGAACATTGAGAACCATACAAAAATAAATTTCGTTGTTCATACTGTAAGATTACACATTTATAAAAGACAAATTAGCAAGAGTTCTTACAATTTAAACTATCAAAAATATATTGTGCAACGAACCGTTTTAATTGGATAGTGTAATATTCGCAGCATGTAGAATTCTATTCAAGTCTGGATATAAGTGAAGGGATTAAACCGGAATTCCACTCTGACTAATGCTTAACTGATATTTTACTGCTCGGTTTAATTCACGCAATCTAGATGAAGTCACTGTCTATCGAAACTACGATTTGTAAAGAACAAGATAATCTATTATAGAAAATAGATACAAATTATATTAATGGTTACATTTTTATAAAATAATTATTTTTGAGTACCTAATTACACAGGTAAACATATTCTTTTATCTACAAATGCTATTACAAAGCCACCAAAATGTAAACAAATTACTGCTACTTTTGTGGCTAATGCCACAATGAATATTTATTTATATAACAAATAATATCAAAAACACAGTGATGTAATTTTTTCCCTATAATTGTCTGATAACCAGGACAGAAATGAAGCTATTGGAGATAAATGTTGGATAGATAGACTGATACTTGTTTTTTTATGAATTTTAGGGTGTCGATTTAAAAATGTAATCTGCACTCAATCAAACTCAAAAAAAAACGGTACAAATTAAAAATATCCATATTTTCAATAATAATTAACGCATTAAATATTGCTTTGAAAAACAAAATGTTTACACTTTGTAGATTGCAAAAATGTTCAATTTCATTTTTAAAAAGTTTTTTATCGAGTTTATTTCACATTAATGAAGGCTCTGCAAAGGCCGGAGTTTATAATTCATAGCCGCGTCGCATTTGTAGGTATCAAAATGAGTGGGCCATGATTTGTTTTTGTTTTCTAATGAATGTCAGACATTAACTGTCACTTCTATCAGTCATTGAAGACCACGTCAAGAAGGTGTTTCAGGCACAAGTTTAAGTACTATTCCTTTAGAGCAAAAGTACTTCATCTTATCCATAAAAATTTGGCTTTTCACTTTTATATTAAATATTTAAAAATATTAATAATTCCCGAAGCTATATGAGAGTACAAAACTACTTGGTCCACTGTGCATACAGGGTGTTCAGTTTAAGTGATCCCCATAAACTTCGATTAACTGACGATGAATGTCAATAGGTGAAATTTGTTTTGCACTTAAAAAAATAAGTGCGAATTTCTCATCTGACGGTAACAGCGATAGGGAGGTTCATCTTCGAAGGCTGCTAGGCCGGCATTGAGTGATGTGGCGTGGCGGGAGAGGTGGGAATAGAGAGAGGGAGATTTGACAGTGTAAGACAGTGTTTTACATTTCTCCCAGCATGTCGCATTATTCCCAGCAGCATAGGGAACCTTATTTTATGAATCCCCATTTTTCAACGATTTTTGCCAATTTTGAATTTTGTCGATTATAGCGTCGTCTGTCACGAATACAAAAAAAATCAGATAAAACTTTCTTATTTTTCCCGGAGTATTCAAATCCATACAAAAAAATAGGGGTTCCTATTTAATTTTTCTATATCTCACCCCCTACCCTAGGGTAGTGGGTTGGGTCGAGTTTCATATCATTAGATGTCCCCCTCGGAGGCGAACAAATTTTAATTATATTTTTTTTATTCGATGTGTAGTTTTCGAGATATTTCAATGTCTTCCCTTAAATTGAACACCCTGTATATACAACATCTTTATTTCAGTAACTGTTATATAGTTTAGTATTTCATTTATTTGTATTGTTAGTTGGTAAGCCACTGTCTGGGCTATCGACCGTAGGTCTTTCTGCTCTGTTTTATAAAAGAAGACAAATTAATTATGGTTGATGCTAGTTCGTGAAACTGTCCGGATGATGCGATCTAATGAATTGCTGAAGTGTACTTGTGGCATGTTTGTATTTTGTAGGGATATTGGGGTTACGGGGAATGCAATGTATTTATTAGGAAGAGTTATGGAGGGTGTAGTTGCGATTTTTTTATGAATGGCAAATTTGGGTGGATTCTTTAGATGGGCTATGGAGAGCATTATTTGGATATCTGATTTTGGTTAAGGTACGAAGTGCGGATCTTTCTGCTACTTGGATATGATGTATGGTGGAAGGTCGGCATTGGGTAAGAAGAATTGAGCCGTAGTCTTAGGGCCGACAAATCGATATGTAGATTCTGACGGCTGCTGTTGTAGAAATGCTTGATTCTTTTTTCAAATTCAAATTCAATTTATTGGTGCTAATAGATATACATATCTTTACACAAATCGAAACATAGCATATGAAAACACACATAAAGAAGGTTTCACATGTAAACACATAAAAACATAAGTGGATATACAAGTTAAGAACGTAAGTAATAAATAAGTTGATCAATAAAATAATCTCTACACAAGGTGATATAATATAGATACAATTTGTAGAAATTTTACACATAAGATGCAACCCCGTTGCTATGTTTACGTAAGTTTTCCATGAAAACACTAAATTCACTAACCGAGTACAATGGATTATTAATTAGATATTGTTTTAACTTAGGTTTTAGTTTCTTTATTTCAAGTGATTTTAACTCATTTGGAAGCTGGTTATAAAGTTTACTACCGAAATATGTACAATTTCTTGATCTAGCCAATCAGTGGTAGTTTGTGTAAATGTTATTTCTATTTCTGGTGTTGTAGTCATGAAGTTCGCCGTGTTCGATAAGTGAATCACTGTTTTGCTTTATATACCGGGTGACCCAGGGATCTGTAAAAGCCCCATAACTTATTTGCTATTTGAGATATCGACTTCTAGGTTTCTTGAACTGGTACCCACACTTATTCTACATATTTTAAAAATATGTATGTTTTTGTACAGGGTGTCCCAATTTACATGTTTATGTTTAGTTATGTTTTTTTAAATGGAACACCCTATATTTTATACTTTATTTTAAACCCTCTTGAGAAGCTGATAAAAATAGTATAAGATAGTATGGATCTATTATGGACGATTGGTTAGTTATGGGCAAATTTGTGGCAAAAACAAGGACACGTTGAAAAAATTGCAGAAGCGCTCCTAGCAAAGCTAGCGTCATTTTTTATACACTAAAGAATTTTCCACATCATGAAGAATAATACAAATCGGCTTTGGTTCTTTTTTGTTCATACTGCTAAACAGGGTGTCAACATACGCAAAATATTGGATAACTATTTTTTTCAAATGGAACACCCAATATTTCTTGCCACCAATGCATGGAATTTTTAATAAGCTTTCCAATGATGTACAATTTGTATAATGAAATATTAAGGATTCTTGAGATTTATCCATAAAAACATTTTTCTTTTGTCACCTCTAGCTCATTTTTGGATTTTCAGCAGAAACTATGCATTTTTGAAAAAATAATGAGACTAAAGTTGTAGAGCGAAAAATTTTCGATCGACATAGGTCTTTCGACTTTTCCAATAATGCGTGCATTGCCCGCAGAGTGCGCAAAATCATGACCGTATATGCATTTTAGCGTTTTTCTCAAATGTTTTGTTAATTCATTGCACTACACTTTATTTTCCACGTCCTCTAGCAGAAATACGGGTTATTATAGTATTATTCAAATGAATTACATCGATTGAAAATATTCCGCTCTGCAACTCTTCAAAAAAGCAATTTTTGCCCAAAATGCATAGTTTTCGCTAAAAATGCAAAAAAACATTGAAAAACGCAAAAATTGATACAAACATTTTCAATTTGCATTTTTAGGGAAAACTATGCATTTTTGGCAAAAATTGCTTGTATTAAGAGCTGTAGAGCGGAACATTTTCAATCGAAATGGACCATTTTAATTTCCCGTTTTTCTCCTAGAGGGTGCGGAAAATAAAGTATATTGCAATTTATTAATAAAAAATTTGAAAAGAAAACGCTGAAATGCATATACGGTCACGATTTTGCGCGCTCTGGCGGGCAATGCACGCATTATCTTAAAAGTTGAAAGACCTATATCGATCAAAAAAATTTCGCTCTACAACTTTGGTCTCTTATAATTTTTCCCGAAAATGCATAGTTTTGGCAGAAAATCCAGAAATCAGCAGAAGGTGGCAAAAGAAATATGTTTTTATTGATAAGTCTCAAGAATCCTTAATATTTTGTTATACAAACTGTATATCATTGGACAGCTTATTAAAAATGCCATAGATTGGTGGCAACTTATATAGGGTGTTCCATTTGAAAAAAAAATAGTTATCCATTGTTTTGTGAATGTTGACACCCTGTATATTACTATGAATAAAAGACAACCAAAGCCGATGTGTATTATTCTTTATGATGTATAAATAATGATGCTATCTTTGCTAGGAACGCTTCTGCAATGTTTTCAATGTGTCCTTGTTTTTGCCACAAATTTGCCCATAACTAACCAACCGTCCATAATAGACCCATACTATTTTATACTATTTTTATCAGCTTCTCAAGAGGGTTGAAAATAAAGTATAAAATCTAGGGTGTTCCATGTAAAAAAACATAACTTTGTTCTGTTAAGTGTATTGGGACACCCTGTACAAAAACATACATATTTTTAAAATATGTAGAATAAGTGTGGGTACCAGTTCAATAAAACTAGAACTCGATATCTTAAATAGCAAATAAGTTATGGGACTTTTAAAGATCCCTGGGTCACCCGGTATAGAATAGCGTTTAGTATGTAAAGACATGGTAGTGATAGAACTTTCATTCGCGTAAAGTAAGACTGCCATACACTGCAGACTGCAGTGTATGGCAGCCCTGCTAATATCCTAATAGCCTTTCTTTGAAGACCAAAAAGTCGGGCCATAACAGCAGAATGTCCCCAACTTAATATTGCGTATTCAAGGGACTGAATTAAAGTATAGTACACAGTTCTCAATGCTTCCCGCGGAATATTTACCGACAAACTTCTTAGAAGATATATTTGGCATTGCTAAACCATTATTTAAAAAAGGCGATCTTAATAACAATGAAAACTATCGTTTTGTTATTATTTTAAGCACATTTTCAAAAATTTTAGAAATTGCATTCTACAACGGGTTAGTTGATTTCCTTTGGAAACATAATATATTTAGCAAATCACAGCGTGGCTTTGTAAGAAATCGAGGAACGGAAACTGCACTGTTTCACTACATCTCGTCAATACTAAATGTATTAGATCAAAGCAATCTTGCATGTGGCATATTTCTTGATCTGTCAAAAGCTTTCGACAGCGTAGATCATGAAATATTGCTACAAAAAATGGAAGCGTACGGAATCCGAGGCGTAGGCAAAAAGTGGGTAACAACTTATCTAAGTAACAGAACGCTAATTGTTCAAGTGGAAAAAGATGGAGCCAAATGCCAATCAAACAAAATGTCTGTAAATGTGGGTATTCCACAAGGTAGCATTTTGGGACCGTTATTTTTTATAATATTTTCAATAGATTTAGACAGTATCTGTCAAAGTAATGAACTTACTTGTTATGCGGATGATACAAACCTGTTTCTTAAAGGTCTCAACTTCACCGAGATAGTAAACAAAGGAACAGAACTTCTTAGTAAAGTAAAAAATTGGTTCAAAGAAAATAAGCTGTCCTTAAATGATAACAAAACAGACTGCGTTTTATTCAAATGTGCTAAACATACAAAGACTCCGTTACATATACATTTTGGTGAAGATATTATCAAATTAAGTAAGCAATCGCGTTTCCTTGGAATAACTTTAGATGATAGGTTAAAATTTGATAATCATATAATTCAATTAAACATAAAATTAACCAAAGTTCTATATGCTCTCCGAGTACTAACCAAACAAAGCAATGTGACTGTAGTGAAAACAGCTTATTTTGCAAACTTTTATTCATTATTCCTTATGGAATTATTTTTTGGGGTAGTAGTAATTCAGTTGATAGCGTATTTATAATACAAAAAAAGGCTATTCGTATAGTTTTCCAAATGAACTATTTATCTAGTTGCAGGGGCGTTACGGCATTATATATATTTGAGTGTATCAAATTTGCTTTCAAACACCATAATAAATTTTCATTAAACAGTAAACCTATGTTTATTAACACCCTATACTGTCACGATTTTATTTTGCCGAAGCACCGAACAACGTCTTTTGAAAAAGAAGCACATTATGCCTCATTAAAGATTTTTAATCATCTACCACAATGGATAAAAAAATGTAAAAAACTACAGAATAATGAAAAACGAAGTTCATGATTTACTCTATAAATTGGAGCCATACACTCTTTGTGAATTCTTCAACGCCAAGTTATAATATTCAATATCTTCCATTTCGCACCTGCTAATTTCACGAATTGACTTCGGTTCTCTAAATAGGAACCTAATAGTTTGCAACTACTTTCATGAAAATTGTAGAATTTTAATTTTTCCAGAAGGATAGTATGAGACACTGATTCAAAAGCTTTGCTTTGATCGAGGAAAGTAGCGTAAACAAATTCTCTCTCTAAGCAATCTTGAGCTTGGTTTGTGAATTCAAGAATAGCATTTGCTGTCGATTTACCCTTCTGGAATCCAAATTGATTAGGTGTTAATATGTTGTTTTCAGTTAAGTGAGCATAAATTTGCTTATAAAGAACCTTTTCCAGCACTTTAGCAACTATCGGTATAATTGATATAGGTCGATAGTTACTTGGATCCGAAGCATCTCCTTTCTTATGGATAGGAGTTACAGAAGCTATTTTTGGAGAGTCAGGAAAAATGCCTTCTTCTATGCATTTGTTTATAATTTTTGTTAATGGAATATATATTTATAGATAACATATCGGGTGTGGTCACGGCCTGGGCTAGTAAATGAAACGGTTTTTATCTAGTTCCAATATTTCGCCATTTATTTTTATGGCTTCATCAGGGATGACTAAAAATGAATACAATATTTGTGCAGTGTGCAATGTTTTAACAATTAGACGCCGTTTGCTATGTTTATTATTAAGTTTGGAACACATATCGTAAGTTCATTTATACATAACCTCATTCTAGCACATGTCACAAATATTGTATTCATTTTTAGTCATCCCTGATGAAGCCATAAAAATAAATGGCGAAATATTGGAACTAGATAAAAACCGTTTCATTTACTAGCCCAGGCCGTGACCACACCCGATATCTTCTCCCTACATTTACATTTGACGGCGTTACTTCCCTAAACTTTTATAGATAACTTTAATATTTCAGAGCTTAAACCATAGAACATCTTTTGCCTTGCTTAGTTTCAATGAGGCATTTTATTAAAAGTTAGTGCCCGAAAATGCCTACTCGTGGTTTTGACATATTAAAATATTTTAATTTTGGGAGACGATGGAGTAATTCTGTGGTGAGGAATAAAAACTTTTAATTTTGCAAGATTTAATTCTATGCCGCACTTGGAGAACCAGATTCTCAATTAATCTAGTGCAACTTGTAGCGAGTTAAGGGCAGAAGGGAGGGTTGGTCCGTGAGCTATTAACGCGGCACCAGGCGCAAATAAGAGTGGGTACGTAGTAGGATTAAAGGGTGCAGGATCGGGATTAAATATGTCGTGGCAATCTATTGTAGAGTAGAAAAGAGAGTTGGTGCCTTGTGGAACATCTTCCTGGAGAGGGAATGAAGAGGAACATGTCTGTCGGATTTTTACTTGACAGAATCGATTGGTAAGGTATTCGTGAACTATAATGATAAGAATATGGGGAATATTTAACAGGAAACATTTATAAAGCAGACCTCCATGCCCAACGCCTTTTTAATGTCGAGAAATGCACTGGCGGACTTGTGACCTTCTGGATGCTTTGTTTAAATATTTAATGTGGGGATGGTAAGAGGTAGTATAGTCAATGTTAGGGGGAGGTAATCAAATTGGTAGTCGGGAAACGAGGCATTAGAGGATCATTATGTACTTTTCAATAGCAATGTATTTACGGCGGTTTCAATATGGTTAATCAATTCGTTGATTCTCGGGCTATCACCCAGGAGTGAACTCTCGAAAAAATTCACGAATGGATTAACTGATATAAAACCGCCTTAAATACATTTTTATTGCCTACGGCCTCGGTCAATAATTTGAAGACAACAAATGTCATTACGGGGGTATATCATCTTTGGCAATGAATTAAAGAACAAATATGCGAATTTGACCCTGACCCTGTCAGAATTCGAAACGGCATAAAGGATGCAAACGTAGCAACGCGTTGGGGTTATGTTTCAAGCAGCGATATTTCTAAAGTGGTGAAAAGTACAGCTATTTTAGCATTTGAAGGAAAAATGACATGTTTTATTCTGAGTGGCGGTAACTTTTAGCATGTCGAAAAGTGTAACTTCCACACCTAATAAAACAATATACTAAACTTGCGTGCTTAGAAATCGGCCCACTATAAACTTTTGACTTTAACCATTTCTTTTTTTAGAAACTATTATAAACGATAAGCACTCTTGATAAATAAAAACTCCAATTAAAGAATATTAAATTGTCTTTCAAACGGCATATATTTTTTTTATCTGATAGATAGTTGCTAAAAAAATAGTGAAAGTCAAAAGTTTACAGTGGGCTGATTTCTATGCACGCAAGTTTATTATGTTCGACTGTACGAAAATAGTAACTTTGGCGGTTTCTTTTTAGGCCAAAATGGCGTACACTTCCTGCTAGTCCATAATGATAAAGTAAATTGGACTCTTATCTCAGTGTCGGAAATGACAGATTTTAATTTTGGTTAGAACATCCAATAAATAAAATATAAATTACTAATGAATAAGAGACATAACTATGATAGTGGTTTATAGCGATAGTACTTACTATTATTCATTATATTTACTTCTGACGAAGATTGCAAGGTTTCGGCGTTTATTGTGTCAAATACAGGGTGGAAACTTTAACTGGAACAAATTCGGTATTTTATGATAGAAGATAGACAGATCGATTTTTGTTTTTTATTCCGCACTTTTTAGCGTCTTCAAAAATAATATGACGTCACTAGTGTTCCACGTATGACGTCATAGACATTTAATGGAAACCATTTTTTTTTATTTCACCAAACTTGTAGCCCTTTTTATTCTCTTTGCGACTGTATAAAAATATTTTATTATTTTGTCTTTATAATATCATTCCTAATACAAATAATTATGTAATGAATTGTAATTATGCTCTAAATATAGTACGTTTCCCTTTTATTTGTGCGGTTATGCTAGTTCGTAAAAAAGTATTAGAATAAATGATTACTTAATCTTAATTTTGGAAGGAAAACAAAATTTCAACAATTTATCGTTATATAATCGTAATGCGTCCAGAGTATTAAATTTATTGGAATTTATTTGATAATCTTATGTAATACTTTTTTTTTGCTTTTTATTTCAGTAGCAAATAAAGAATACGATTTAACACACCTTATTAAATATCGCGAATATTTTAACTCATAATTTTAATGTGCTTGCTGATATGTTCATTTGTTTCATTATGTGTTTGTGAATTCATTTAGATTATAAATACTATTGCAATGAAGTGTTTTAAATAATATCCTAATATTTTATTTTCTAATTTTTGTTTTTACTATCAATATTACATGTATTGACTTTTTTTTATATTTCGTATCATATTTAACTTTGAATGTGATTTAATTGTTATAGGAAAGGAGCACATGTACAGCATTTTGAATAGAAGTGATACGTCTCATATCGGTGGCAAACGATTTCAATTTTTTTCACTTACGTGAATAGAGCCACCGGGATACCAGAAAATGTTCTAATGGGCCTGCGATCCCTCCGTCTAAATAATGAATCTATTACATACGTATTAGTAGTATATTACATACTGAATCGGGAAACACTGCATTTTATGCTATTTTATTCACAATCAGGAAATGTAACGATAAAAGCCAAATTGTTTTGTTTTGGTGCACGTAGCTATTTCAATGTCGGACATCTGTAATTCGTAAAACTTCTGTCAAACACGCGCTTGGTTTCTCCAACGATACTTACCCCCGGTTTCTCCAACGAATCTTAAAATACGTCTCACT
Source organism: Ocypus olens (assembly GCA_910593695.2). Classification (NCBI taxonomy): domain Eukaryota; kingdom Metazoa; phylum Arthropoda; class Insecta; order Coleoptera; family Staphylinidae; genus Ocypus; species Ocypus olens. The sequence continues at coordinate 33,972,108 of OU343047.1, forward strand.
TAAGTACGTCTTATTTTTAAGTAGTTCTTAACTTTTTGTTTTGTTGCACCAAACAAATTTATACACATCTTAGGTAAGATTTTATTACACGTGGCAACTTTTCATTTTCCGTAAATTTGACAAGCCGTCCTATGCCAAATTCATTTTAACCTTCGAGCTGTCGTGGTTTAATAATGGTGAACGTGCAAACGAAGCGTATAAATTTCACGAAATTTATTAGCGTCGTTGCTATCGGTCCACAAAATTGTTGAAAATAAAACAACAAATGCTGCCACAAAACAATATTTCAATGTTTATCAATGATATTGTTATAATTATCGCTAGTTTATGGTTTCTTATTGTCTGTGGATTTCTCCACTCAGTCAAGGAAATTGTCGAATGTTAAGATAATAGATGTTGCCCTGATGGTGTATCTAGCTATTACGGTTTGAAATTTTAATTATTTACATTCAAGTTGACACAGTGCCAGCGAAATATGTTGATGGTAGAGCCACTTATACAATATACCCTCCCCCATCATTTTTGTTAAGAAAGAAAGAACGATTTATCTTCCTAGACCAAAATAACTGACTAAAAGGTGTTTTAAGAGTTAATTAGAAATTCTTGCTAAGCTTGAAAATCTGTCATCAGCACTAAACTTATTGATAATTGAATAGTTTTGTGGCTGATATTTGTTGATAAATTCATTATATTTAAAGATGGGTGATATATCACGTACCTATGATTTTTCATAGTAAAAAATCACAGGTCATTACTGAATTTCACCGTGACTGTGATTGCGACTGTTATCCAAACTGTGACTGCTTATTCAACAGTGATTGCTACTTCAAAAGTAATTGCTCCGTAAAATTGTAATTGATACCCAAACTGTGATTGTTAGCGAAAATCCTGATTTTTTGACATTTTTCATCAATTTTATAGAAAATTTTTCGAAGAACGTAAATTTTGGCACATTTTGGTTTTCAAATAATCGAGATCACCTCTCGGTGTTATAAAACCTTAAAAAGGTTCTTAATATACGTTTCTAAACTTCTGGACTTGTTTTTGGACATTCTTTTACACATTTTACAAACAATTTTCTCAGCAATTTTTTGAGGATATTTTAATTATCAATCAATGGAGATCATCCAACCCGTTTTTCAAGTCATAAACCTCGAAAAAATCACTAGTAAAAACTATCTAATAACAAAAATACAAAAATCATTTATATTTTTCTTGAATGATTTTTTCACATTTTAAAGCTTGCATTATTAAAATTGTCCAACACATTTGGAAGTGCTATTTTAAAAAATTGACAAACACCTTTTGCAAAAATTTAAAACACAAATGTCTCGATTTTGACGTTTCAATGATCAAAAGAAATTCTCTAAAACGAGAAAAAAATGTTAAAAAACAAGATTTGCAGTGTTTAACACGTTTGGTCGCTATACGTTCTAAAAAACCAAACATTGAGGATCCGATTTTTAAAACGTATACCGACTAAGCTTGAAAATCTTGATTTTCTAATCTTTTCATTTTAGAGAAATTTTTTTGAAAATCGTAAATTTGGTACTATTCTGCTTATGAATGATCATAATCAAGATTTTATAGGTGTTTTATTAACCTTTTCTCATTTTTTTTTTATTTCGACTTGAAATCGAATTATCAAAATCAACATTTTATTATCTTTTGATTAATTTATTCATTGGTGAAAAACTAGGTGCGTGGGCAACAAGATATGGCCCACTCGTCACGTAAAATAGCACCTACCCACCATTCACTCTACCAACTTTATTCTAACCTAAAATTCTGTATTGTTGAAGATATGTGAAGAAATGAAAGTTTAAAAATAATGCGAAACGTATTTTGTAAATCTAAAACGCTTTATTAATTACTTTATACTCAACACACTATAACAATTTTCAAATTACAAATTTCACGAACTAAAAAAAAATATATTTAAAAAATTTTCTCAAATTTCAAAATATACTGGACGATTCGACGTTAGTTATTTCATTTAAAAATAATCCCTCGAGAACAGAGCAAATTATCATTCTAAATATTCGCTTTCTCAGAAGCAAAACACAAATTTAAAAAAAAAACGATTATTAAGTATTAGAATTGAAACTTTACAAAATGACTAAAAATTCTTTCCATTTTACGATTCTGCAAAAATCTTTAAATGCTTCTCGTCTAGATTTTAAAACAACTCCCCGAGAACAGAGCAAATCGTTATTTTGAAGATGAGCTTTTTCAAAGACATAAAAAAACATTTTCAACATACTTTACTCAAAATACATTCCACTTTACGTGTCCGCAACAGCCTAGAAATGTTTCTTCACTAATTTTGAAATAATCACAATTTCAAAAGGTGTTACGATGTTTACTAATCGTGATCACTGTTTAAAATCACTGATATTAAAAAGTAGCAATCATGGGTAGCAACGTGATTCAAAAGTAGCAGTTTTGCCCATCTCTAATTATATTTAATAGTGTTATCGTGTATTAATTTATTTCTATACATAATCATTTGTGTAATTTCGATTATATTTCACCGTCAATAATAACTGAGGACCGATTTGGACATACATTTAGTCTCACATCAGCACACTATGGTCGTCGTTGATGGAGAAACGGAATTCGACTATGCCCTTATAAACCAGTCAAGTAACCGTAGTGCGACATCTATCGCCGAAAATGTTACAACGTTGTGAAATTATAATATAGCGGCGATAGATGTCGCCCTAATTGTTTTTCTATCCTGACGGTTACTTGATTGGTTTATCAGGGGCCACAATTCAGAAAATTTGGTGTATTTTAAATTGATTAATGGTGTAATTTGATTAATTAAAACACTTGGTTTTGTTTCACTACTTTTAAAAGCATTGCAACAAAACCAAGTGTTTTAATTAATCAAATTATATAATTATGTGATAAATTAATTAATCATAGATTAATGGTGTATTTAAAGAAATATATAAAGAAATATTTATATACAGATAGTGCCATGGCTCCTTGGCTCTATATAACGAGCCTCTCCTGCACACAGTGCAGGATTTCTCAACCTTTTTTTGTTTAACACCACATCAATATAAACCAGAGATAGATTTTTCATTTTGATAAAATTTTGATGAGCGAGAGAGGCCAAAAATAAAAATGTTTGGGTATAAAGATAGAAAGTCGTGCAAATTTAGTTATAAAAACACTATTTATTGTTAAACCATATGAAGTATAGGATAGCACCCACCATATCCAAAAATCGACCTAGCCAAACTGAAAATATGGATTTCCCAGTTGAAAAACAAAACTTTTTGTTTTTATTGCAAAATATGAAATTTGAATAAACTCATGTTTTGTGTTCTCTTTAGATTTTTCAATGTTATTTAAATGATCTGACAATAAGGGGTCAAATTTAGCTAGCATTTCTGCTGCTAAAAATTATCTCATAGAGAACTATTTCGTCTAAAAGCAAAACATTGACTTGTTAAAAAGTGCACAATAGCAATCATTCTTTCTACAATAGCCCTCCATCGTTTTTCTTTTTCGAATTAAAATTGTTGTTGTTGCTCTTTGTCTATTTATTTTTAACTCCCACCATTTTTGGAAACACTTAATATACTTTTCACTGTCCTCGTGTTTTACAAATTGGTCAGCGCGATGGCGTATGTCTTTAATACCCATAGTTATAATTTTAATATTTCCTTTTCCAAATAATTTACATAGGAAATAAAATCCGCAGATTTGTCTTGCGTTTCGCAAGCTTCGTTGGTTTCGCCGCTCCTCTAATCGCTGCCCACGTGCCATGCTCTAGCCCTCCGGTAGGATCGGCCCTGCATGCAGAGAGAAACGTGAAACATGGAATAAGGAAGTGTTGCAGAAAGTAAAAGAGAACTGTTTAAGACTGGTGGAGGTATTAATGAATGAGAAATCGGTGATTGGGTTGTCATTGGACAGTAATGTGGATTATCTGCAATTTGCACAGCATCTACATCAAATGCAAATGCATCCATCACTTCTAATTAATTATTAGCCATTTCAATAAATACTTCCAATAACAGATAGACGTTGTTGAATATTACTAATTTTATAGGTTAGAATCCGAATCTTAAGATGGCATTTTTGGCGTCTCATAATGTAAGACCTTCTTACAACTTTAAGATCTAATTTATGGTTGGTGCAACACTTTAAGAATGTCTTACTTTTAAGATCGGTTTTGTCTAAAGGGCAGGGTATCCTTGAGAGATGTACATCCTTTTAGAGATGTATTAATGTGATTTAAACCGTTATTCGAGTAAACGTTTAATTTTTTTGTGTAATATGACTTCTATTTACAGCAGGGCCGATCCTGGACCCTTGGCCACCCGCGTGCAAATAATGAGTTGGCCGCCCCCTCACGTGCAGTAAAACATTTCTTAGGGCGGGAGGCTTTAATTTTTCAATTCGAAAAAATTTAAAAATCCTCTGTTATAATAATAATAACTATGTATTTCCCAACAGACATATATCCAATTACAGGGAAATGTAACATTATTTAAGACATTAATTAACAAAAATTAAACTAAGATAAGTAATATCTTTGTAAAGTTTTAAAGCAGAAAAATATCATGTCGGAGCACATACACATATTTCAAATTTGAAATATTTTTGGTCTGAATTGAAAGAAAAAGTTACTAAAGAATCTGCAAGTAATCCGAGACTGCCAGTGCCAGTTAAGTATTTTTCTTTTAAATCCATCTGGATGCTGAGGACAAAAAGCGATAGAACGTTTGATAGCTTAATCAATCAACTATGTCCGTATAAATGGGCCTTGCGGATCAAGGGAGCTGGATCCACCAAGCAGGAAGCTCTTACCTGCACTCATCGAAGAAGTCATCACAACAACGAAGTTCAGTCGATTCGAAGAAAACGAAAAAACAACTGGTTAAAGTGTGCACGAAATGAATTGCAGATGGCCGTCCTCTGGAGTCCGACACAAATACGATACTCGTCAATGTTAACTCAACTGAAACACATACTGAGTCGTCGAGATGCATGGATGACAATGGCACAACAAGCCATATTTTAAATGAGATTTGCTTTAGAACGTTTGAGTCTTTTTTAACTGAATATACAGTCACCACAGCAAATGGTGAGAAAATCGAAACCATCGGAATATATGTAGAATTTGGGGCAGAAATGGTACAAAATTACCTTGACTGAAGTTTGGTGTGTGCCCCGAATCAAGAGTAATCTGTTCTCCGTGCTTGCAGTCCAGAATAAATACTCGAACAGCGAGTTCATCTCATCGGCTGAAGTCAACAACTTCCTAGTTAACAACTGATAGAAGCTCATCACGTAGGACTGTTTAAGTTAGCCGTGAGAAATTTGAACCCTATCAAATGAGGTTAATGCAGTGATTAAGGGAAACCTGTTGGAGTTGTGCCATGAACGATTCGGATATCAGAACAAGCGCTATTGAGCAGGGAGCTTGAAATGAACGTAGAAATGCATAGTGAACTGTGTGAAGGTTGCATTTATGATAAATCTCATCGCCTACTGTTCGGCATGAGATCCAAAACAACGGAACCGCGAGAGCGAATTCATACGAATGTCTAGAATCTAGGTCTGGATATCGATATTTTATGCTTTTCAAGGTTGACTACACAAAATTCAGGACAGTTTATTTTCTGCGGAAAAAATCCGAAGATGGTGAAAAACGGAGACAGTTCCTAGCTGAGGCAGAAACATTTGGGAGCTGCCGAGTAATAATGGCAAGGAGTTCGGCAACAAACAGATCCGGACCAGTCTACACAAGAAAGTGGAACGTCTTATAATGCCCTACACTCCGGAACAAAACGGGTCCAGTGAGAAGGAAAATCGTGAGAGAGAAACTGCCAGAGCAATGATGCACGCGCATGGAAACATTCCTCAGGCACTTTGGGCAGAAATGATAAGTGCCTACCTACATCCTTAACAAGACAGGGCCTACCCACGTCCCAGGAACATCACCACTCGAGTTGTGGTATTGTAAGAAACCAGGTTTGAAACATTAATTCAAATTGCTGAATTCATATATATTCATATCGAGGACAAAAATGGATTTGAAGGTCATTAAGGGAATCCTCATCGGCTATGATAGCGACGACGGATACAGGATCTACAGTGAAGGGAACAACAAGCTTTACAAATCCTAGGACGTCATCTTCGAAAAAAAATTGGTGGAAAAAGGGGTTATTATTGCCCAGGAAGCAACGAAGCCTACTAACCTGAATGACAGCAAATCCCGGATTGAAAAAGTCGCAGAAATAGAATTCTGGCAACTCTATGACAGTGACATTGATGGACAATTTTAGAAATATCGTAGAGACGCCATAAAGTAAAAACAAACGCCAATGGATCGATCGGCAAATTTAAGACCAGATTATTGGTGATCAAAGGTCTTTTGCAAAGAAGAGGAGTAGATTATGATCAAACCTTTAGTTCAGTGGCAAGAACATCGACTATTCAAACGCTACTCAGTGTTGATCTAAATTCTGAAACAATACTTTTCGCGGTTTTTTGTAATGCAAATTCATCAATTACATTTGAAATATCTGGTTCATCGATCTCATCTTCAATATGAATTATGGCTAAATTAGCAAATCGCTCTTTTGATATAATTGACCGTAAATAATTTTAAATTCATTTCAATTTAGAAAAACTCCTTTCGCTGGAAGCCACAGTTATCGGTATTGTTAAAAATATTAATACTAACATTTGGAACAGTTCAGAACGTTCGGATATCAAATTAATAGCGATGTCCAATATTTCAAAATAGAAGTCAATTTAAAATCATTCTCTATGATCCAAAACACTTTCATCGCATGACTTATAATTGTACATCCACGGTATTTTCTTATATTCGAACTTCAAATGAAGATGCGACACCGGCCGCTATTTCGGCGCGCTCGGACAAAATGTTACAGATTTCTGACGCCGGTTTCGCCGTCCGCGTGCCATGTATGTACGCTCTAGCCCCCCGGTAGGATCGGCCCTAATTTACAGGCGAACCCCATTTTGACAGTAATTTTTTTAAATATTTAATAACAAAGAAAATACATTATTGCAAACAATTGGCCTTAATTTAGACGAAATATAATAAAATTTTGCCCTATTAAAACAACAATATTATTCCAGATCTTGACAAAATTTGAGCAAAATTGGTTCATGTAAACGGCTAAATTAAACTGTTTTTAATTGCAATAATGTCGCAAGTTTTGCGTCTCTCGCAATATAAAAAAAACGGTATGTTGGATATTGTTCACATTTTGTCACTCTTTAGATGGAATTACTCTGATTATATTAATTTGTGTCTCAAGTCAATCGGATGAAAACTGTGGAAGTTTGTGGGCTTTTTATCACTGGTTATTTCCGAGGCATATGATAGTTTTGTTGCCTATTCATTCGGTGTCGATTTTTGTGGATTTTTAGTCAAGTAGTGCAACGAACTAGCGTCCAGGCTGGCTGGTCGCTCCATTCGATAACATTGGGCTCCTCACCTGCACTACCATTTCATTCCAAAATTTAAATGAGGCAACTGTTAATATTATTATTTAAGTAGAAAATTTATAAAACATATTGATTATCAAATTTGATAATAAGTATTTACAAAAAAAAAAACAATAAAATATTGAAATTAAGACAATAGCCATTCTATGCAGACGCGTTTTCAGATTTGATAATAATTAAATAACAAGCACATTTCTTTTGTATTATTCAATATCCGGCGTGGAATTAGCCAGAGAAGTAGTTGTTCTCATAAGTTATTTGTTTTAGTCCTTGTACGACTTCATTGCGCAGAATTACGAACAGGTTTAATATCTACACATTTAGGCTACTTTTCGCCTTTATTTAATTTATACAAATATTCAACATATTTGTATATTTGCGAAATAAAGACTTTAAACAAATAACTTATTGTCTTTTTACGTCTTTATCTTGTAAATTTTTTAAAGTGATTGTTACAATTAAAATTTGATATCAATTTTTTCACGATAAGGAATGGTTACACTTAGAGGGAAGTTTATTATTAATATAATCTGGGAATAAATATATGAGGGTGATCATTTTTGGAAGTTCAAGTTCAACTGTATAATATAAGATACAAAACTCCATAAAACTTTGAAACATATAATTCTTCACTTCAAAAAACACAGTCACGAATAGGATTATATCTATACGAACTAATATCGAGTTTTATTTTTGATAATATAAATTTATTAGGAAAATATGGTGATACGCAAGCTGAAAGGCCTCGGGTCGATAGACATAGTCGTATTTTAACAGTAGTTTTAATACGCTTTTGAAAAAGGATAGATGTGAATACTATGATAATAAGATATTATCTGCCTCCAATAAAATTAAAGAGTCATGGTTGATAGTGAAGGAACTAACTACAGCCTCAAATCATATCAGTCAAAGGATCCCACCAGATATTGACGTTAATATGCTCAATCATTATTTCATAAATGCAGCCACTACTCGGCAAAATACCGGTCGATCGTTACCAACTAACCAAAACACACCCCAAGTAATGCACACAATATACTTTCAACCTATTACGACCTTCGATTTAAAAAATATTGTAAAAAATATGCCAAATAAAAAGAGCTCTGGCGTAGATGAAATCCCACAAAATCTTATAAAAAAATGCATAGATTTCATTGCGGAACCACTAAGTTTTATAATTAACGAATCACTAAACAGTGGTATATTTCCTACTAGTCTAAAACTATCAAAAGTTGTTCCGATTTTTAAAAGTGGCGACCCAAAAAAGGTCGAAAACTACAGACCTATCAGTCTATTGTCTACGTTTTCAAAACTATTTGAATATGTAGTTTCCGAACAAATAAATTCCTTCTTAAAAAAATTCAATGAAATCTCCAAAATACCAGCATGGCTTTACAGCCAACAAAAATTGCAATACTGCACTCCACGACTTCACTCGGCTTGTATATTCCACAGTAGAAAACAATACACTATGTTGTGGCGTGCTATTGGACTTGTCCAAGGCTTTTGACTGTATTGATCACAATATTCTATTATCTAAATTATACGACATTGGCTTTCGAGGAATCTCACATACATGGATAAAGTCCTACCTATCTAACAGAACACAACTTGTGGAATACAAACTAAATAATAAGGCAATGCAGTCAGAAGTCTTGGACATCAAAAGTGGGGTACCACATGGTAGTATTCTAGGCCCACTGCTATTTAACTTGTTTATCAATGATCTATTTCAATTCAATAGTAATCTTTTTTTTTTAATAGTAAACTATGCCGACGACATAAACGTATGCATAACGGGGAACACTTGGCAAGACCTATGCCGAAATGGTGCAAACGCAATAAAAATTATATTTGACTGGTGCGAAAATAACAAGTTAATTATAAATCAATCTAAAACAAAATGTATTATTTTTAAAAAGAACGAGGTAGAGTCGATACCAGATCTTTTGATCTTCGGTGACACAGAATTAGAAATAACCCAATCGGCAAAGTTCCTAGGGGCCATCATTGACAGCAAACTAAATTGGCATGAACACATTAGCTATGTGGTAAAAAAACTATGTAGAGCAAACTATATGCTTAGATCTTTAAGAGGCAATGTTTCATTTCAAGTGTTAATGACATCATACTATGCGTACTTTGAGACTGTCTTGCGACATGGATTAATGTTTTGGGGAACATCATCACTTATCAGTAAAGTTTTTTTAGTACAGAAGAGAACTCTGAGAGGTATGTTAGGACTCAAACCGAGAGATTCGTGCAGATCAATATTTTCGGCTCATAAACTATTGACTGTTGCCGGTTTATTCATTATGGAACAATTAACATTTGTATGGAGAAATAAACACCTACTTGCAAAGTATGAGCAACGACACAGCCATGCAACACGACATAAAGAAAATTTTGCATACCCCGTCCATAAATACCGCTTCACAGAAAGAGGACTAGAGTACAGTGCAATTAAATTGTTTAACAAACTTCCGAAGGTCATAAAAACAGAATGTAATTTTAAGATATATAAAAAATCTATTCATGATTTGTTATTAAGAATTGAACCATATAGTGTAAATGAATACTTAGACTATACTTATTAAATTAACCATTTTCCAATTGACGCCTGTTTCTGTATTAAGTGTATTCTTTTTGTATATTTATGTGGAAATAAAGATTTATTGTATTGTATTGTATTGACATTTTATGAAGAATAATTTCCTTCACATGCTAATTACCACATACGTATTTAACCCGCGTTATGTGATATCCGTGGCATGAAGTAATTGCTGTGAAGGAAATTATTCTTAAGATTTTTCTTACGAAAAACCACATTTTAAAAACTTTTTTGTATGGAGAATACAACTCATATTTTCATAAAATTCAAACAATCAATTAGAGCAATGGTGACAAACCTTTTTATGTGCGCGTGCCAAAAAATTGCAAAGAATATTTATCGAGTTGCTACCGTGCAGAGCATTTTTTTATGTGCTGAATGATTAAACATATACTTGATTTCAAATATTATTCAAAAAATTTAAAAAAGCAACATTAAATTCTATAGAAATAAACAAACATAAGTAATAAAAAATAAGATTTTTGTTGTTGTAAATTGGATGACAAGTGATGATGGTTTGTGGAGGGCAGCCAAATGGTCACAGCACTTAGACCATTTGTTGGTCCTTTGTGCCACCTCCTGAGCCCTACTCCTCAAGCCAACCTAAATTTCTTGTGAAGTCAAGTAGTTGGCCGTGTGGAGTGTTGCGCAGTTATGACCAATCTGGCCACTCCTCTACGAATACGGACCACCGGAGTTGTTTGAGTGACTCACATTCACACAGGATGTGTCTTAGGGTCTCCTCTTCTTGCTCGTATTTCCGACATAGAGGGCTTTTACCACCTCTATGTTATGGAGGTGCTTGTTTAGTTTGCAGTGCCCAGTAAGGGTACCGATTAGCAGCCGCAAACTGCTTCTTGGTAATTCAATGTATTTCCTGCTCAGCTTCGGTGTTGGTGAGTGGATGATTTTTTTGGTGACCACATACTTGTCAGTTTGTAGCCATTCCTTTTTGTGTTCTTCGAGGGAGTTTCCTTTAAGTATTTAGGAGATAGTTAGTGATGCCAGTGTCAAAGCTTTAGAGCCTTACCTTTTCAGGACAACCCTTTCTAGCTAGCCTATCAGCCCAGTCGTTCCCTTCATTATTTGAATGTCCCTTAATCCAGGATATTGTGACTCTGTTGGTTGCGGCGAGTTTGTCTAGAGCTTGCTTGCACTCTAGTATTATGCTGCTGGCCATCTTTGATCTCGATAGCGCAGCTTTGCTTGATTTGCTGTCAGTGAGGAACAAAATGGATTTGTTCGAGACTGCCGGTTCCGATAGTTTCCGTGGATGACAAGTACTTTATATCAGGGTCATATTTCATCACACACGTAAAACTGGTTTCATTTATAAATCTGTCTTTTATAAGATTCATTTTAAAATTAATGACTCACAAGCTTATGTAGGAGAAAAAATTCATAGCCATCGCTAATTTTTTAAACAACTAAAGTTCCCGGGGATGACATTATTTCCTCCTCTGCATACTTTTGAAAAAAAACGTCCAACTGTCGATCATTTTCAATTGTTTTTAAGTCTTTTTTCAAATCGGCAAATTTTTGTTTAGATATAAAACTGGATTAATTGCTTTTCTATATCTTACAAATTGAACCACTCAAAAATCTCCAAATTAAGTTTATCTGCTAATGTTTTGTCTGGATATAAAATAAATTTTGATATTTCTGCAAATTGCCTGACTTGAAAATTCGTTTATTATCGACTGACTAACTGCAGAAAAATGGTTTGTCAATATAACTCGCGCTTTAACCGGCTTCTAATATATTTATATCAGTAACATTTTATACAACAGAAGGAAGAATTAATTAAATTACTATTGTAAATATGGCTCAGGTCAAATTTAAATCAAACACCCATTTACATACAAAAATTGAAAAAATATTTGAGACAAAATGTATTTTTGCAAAAAAATATATTTTTGCAAATTGTTCGTTTTGATATTTTGACGATGAATTGACGATTGTTAATTTAAATTGTTTATTCAAAAAAACAGTTTTTAAAAAAATACTTATTTGCAAAAGGCTGTCAACTTCTTATTTAATTATTCAAAAATTTAAATAACTTTTATCAGAACATAAAACCACTCGGAGAAAGTTAAAATTCAATCAGGAAATTCAAAAGTATAACCTATTTAATAACCAGTAAAATAAATACATTAGAAAATATATGAAATATTAACGAATCGGCAAGTAGCATCAAATATTCTTTTAATTCCGGTGTTGAAATTTAGAAATGCAATCAACATTGGGCGCATAATCGTTTGTATACGCGACAAAACCATAATGTAAACATTCTAACGCCGAAGCATGCTTCTTATCTTAAGCCGCGTCCTCACTGAGTCGACATTGTCGATCGACTTTGTCTATCGACACTGTCGACTTAGTGGGTACGCGTCAATCGACTTCGTCGATCGACAAAATATGTCCATCTTGGTTTTCCATAAAGTCGAATCCAGAGTGTGGACGTGCCATTCGGCGTTCGACATCGGCAAACAGATTAGTAATCAATGTGAGTATGTCGTGACACGTTGTTTGTAGGTACTTGGTCCGTTGAAAAATGGAATGGGAAAAAGAAAAAGTGATAGCGTTTATTGAAGCAAAAACAAATCTATGGAACAGTAAAAGCAAATATTATAAAGACCGAAATATGAGGCACGGTGCCCTGATGGAAATTGCCAAAGAATTTAATACAGAGAAGCAAGTGGTAGAACAAAAAAATAAAAAATCTTCAAAGTCAGCTGGCAAGAGAATTAAAAAAATAAAGGATGGTAATAAATCTGGCAGTGGCACGAAGGATGTGTACAAAAGCAAATGGTTTGCTTATGAAAGTTTAAGATTCTTACTCGACAAAAATAAGCCTAGGGAGACGTTGGATTCAGAGGTATGTATAAATTAAAAAACATGTAAATATATTTTGCACCTATAGTTTACTTTTTGTAAGGCTACATAATATTCTTTATATTAATACAAGATAATTTTTAACAATATTCGTATTGCCAAGGAACTTCTCCTTCGGGTGCCATAAAATAGTCTTTTAACACGTTTCTCACATGTTGAGCATGCAGTGCACTTTTTCTGGTTATTCTGGGTAAATTTGCTAATACAGGTTGATTACTATTTTCACTTCTCCAAGCTCATGGAAAACGTCTGCGGTATCAGAACAGTAAGAATCAAATGTTCCAGGAGGATTATAAATATTCTTGGATGCACTTTCTCTAAGAAAATTGTGCAGATAACAGCCTGCTAATGTTACCTTGCAGGCAGTTACTGCCAAAAACATTTTCAGATATTGTTCGAGACCTGCTTAGGCGATAATTAAAAACTCTTTCACTAGAACCTTTAGTGTGAATCACTGCGTACGGCTTCATCATGTTCGTTGACAGAGGAAATGCATCATCTGCCATAACAACGTATGGGCTTTTTACATCACTCTTTGGAAGCAGATTTTCCTCAGGCAAATGCATTGTATTGTCTTCAAGAAATGTATTAAATGTAGTACTACTAAAAACACCATCAGAAATATGCACTTGGCATCCCACATTAGCATAAATAAAATTATAATTTGCGTCGACTACTGCGAATAAAAAGAAGAATCCTTTGTAATTGAAAAATTCACTGCCGCTATTTATTGGCGCCTGCAATGATATGTGTTTACCGCCCATAGCTCCGACACAGTTTGGAAAGTTCCAACGATTGTAATTGTCCTGGGCAACAGCTTTCCATTCTGCCTCGTTTTTAGGCATCTGAAATAAAAAGATCTATTACATTTCTAATATTCTTATTCTACGTGGTATTTTTTTAATTAGCGACAGCGTTTAGGCTTATAAAATAATCAGCGACAATAGTGACACTAACCAAACTCTAATATAGAAACTTTGATTGCAGATTTCGACTGCAGTAGATGCCTTGGAAGATGCAAGTGATATGAATGATAATACTAAAAATAAAGAGAATACTCAAGATTTCATTTCCACAAATAATGATGTAGAAAGCAATCTTCAAGGGTCTAGTACGAAGGAAAGTACAAGTGCGAAAAAACTGTTCAAGTCACCAAATTTTGACCATGTGCCATCAAAGAAAAGGAAACGCGATGACCCAATTGTTAATGAGGCATACACGATATAACACAAATGTATTCAGACAAAAATAAGAAGGATGTCTTTAGCATATTTGGCGAAGTGGCTATTACATTGCGCAATTTGCCCACAACTTATACTCAAGCTACAGTGCAACACATGATAAGCACGGTTCTGTTCGAAGGAAAATTAGGAAAGTACAACTATCCCGTAGCACAACAACCACCACAATATTATCGGCATCCTCAGCAACAGCAATATTTTCCACATTCAACAAATCCTGTTGATTCACTAACGGCTTTCCTACCACAAAAGTCCCCGGAGTATTCTTCATGTTCTCCTTTTATTAGTAATTCCTCAACCCCGGCACATCACAGTAGATGTGAGCAGCATTATTTTTAATTTAGGATTTGATACTTAAACATTTAATACTTAGTATTATTTTCGTTATAATTATTTCAGTTCATTTTACTGCTCTAGTGCTTTTTGTAAGTTTTGTTTTGGTTGTTAAAATTTGATAATAAATACTCCTATTTGTTTTAAGTATGGATGCAGTATTAATAAAACTCTACTTACCTTTATATAGTCTTGTAATGTGTCAATAAGGGCATCGCAGACCTCTGGAATAATTTGAGAAATCACTTGCTTAGAAATTTTGAAAAGATACATCAGTGAGTGATACGAATCTTCAGTTGATAAAAATCGTAATGTCACAGCGAGACGCTACTTTGTGGGAAAAGCAGGTTTAAAATTAGTGTCTTGTTTACAAATTTTTGGCCTGATTTTTGCAATAAATATTCAAATTCACTTTCCGACATTCGAAAAAAAATTCTAAAACCACCATTACATCTGTATTCAAGGTTCAATATGTCGATATCATCCCTTTTTAACTCTTCTATCAGATTACTACCGCTGTACTGATTTCTACTTTCCAGGCTTGGTCGAACCCAAAATCTTCTTTTACGCGAATATTTCCTTTTTTTAGACGCGATAATAACAAATGCGGCACAAGCAATAATCACGTCTTCATCAAACATTTTCGTTTCGACTGATCGACAAACTTTCTGTCTACTTGGTGTGGACAGGTGAAACCTTGAAGATTTGTTGGTCGACAGTGTCGATAGATAGAGTCGATCGACTCAGTGAGGACGCGGCTTATGACAAGTGGCCACGTTAAAGAGAAGTTTCCTTGTCTCCTCGCCTGGATGCTTGGAATCAATGGAACATCTGTTCCTGTTATTAGTTGGCCTTGGATTAATAAAGCTCGCAGACACGTGCGGCGCTCGAGTCACCGTAACACCGAGTCTATAGTTAGTCTTTATGACGAAAAGTCCAAGGCGGTCGAATATGGCGCTCTCTGTGAGCCGTTCTTAGCAATATCTGAGTGGTCTTCACCGGTTAACATCCGCTTGAGAAACCGGGCATTAATTACATAAAATTGATTTTAAAAATAAGACGTTGTTAAAGTGGTGCACTAATCATAAATCGACCGCTAAAATCGCAAGGTCGCACATAGTATGACGTTGAAAACGGAATCTTAAGAATCGGAATCTAACAAAATCCGTAAGGTGCGTCAATTATTTCTAATAACTCTAAAAATGGCAAATAATGTATTACCTGCAATTGTTTTAAATGCATTTGATGCGGTAGAAATTGTAAAATTGTTAGATGATCCAAATTTTCCAGAGATGCGACTCCATTAAATGCTTTCAGTCGTGAAATTCTCTCGTCGCTGTCACACTATTGCATTTTAATTAATATTTAAAAAAAAAAACTTTTTTTACTCGTGAACCGATGTGTTGATGGGCTACTATCGCGACAATGTTATAATTCGCGGATTGAAATAAAATGTAAGATTTTAGTGACGCCCGTTTAAGGAATTGTGTTTGCGGAAAATGCCAGAAAAGATGGATCCAGGAGAACGGAAGAGTATCTGAACAATTAATTACAAACCGTAATAAGCCCTGTTGGGAGACGTTTGAGAAGACCTACCATGACCTGAAAAACCACACAAACAGTCACATCGATGCTGAATACTTGAAAAATAAAGTGCAGTACCAATCCAAGGAACTATATCAAAATATAAAAGAACAATTCAAGAAGTATAAAGAAAAGTTTTGTTTTTAAAAAAGTAAACCTGTTTAACAAACCAACCCAGAGAGGTTGAAAGTACCAGCGAATAATAATAATAATAATAATAATTCTTTATTGGCGGAGCAGATCAAAATTACATGATGTTCACAGGTCAAATTAAATATTACATATAATAGAACGATATAAAAAACATTAAAAAAATTTAATTTACGCACTACGTATATCGACGATATCACAGTCAAGTTAAAATATCACAGTTTTCACGCTTAGTCAAAACATGAAGTGGCAATTAATATCACAGTTATAATATAAAAAAAATACTAGATCAGTTATATAAAACAGTACAACACAACATTTTAAAATACGTTTTTTTTTTAAGATAAAATATCGAGGATACAATCGGATACATTATTATATTTTATTTACGAGTGTAGGTAATCATGTATATTATAATACGGGTGTTCGGTAAAGAATGTTTTTAATAGATATTTGTAATATTTTCTATCATTGCAATTTTGTATATGATGAAATGCTTATCGTAGGCCTTCACTCCCAAATAATACGGTCCCCTTTCATATAATGCCATCGAATGGGAAGGAATACTTAAGGCTTTGCTCTGCCTTGTTTGCATTCCTGTGTTCAAGTCAGAATTGGTTTGAAATTTATTTATATTATCTTTCACAAACAAACAAAGATTGTATAAAAACAGTGAATATAATGTCATTATTTGCAATTTAATGTACAATGGTTTTGCATGTTCGTCTTTTTTGGTATTTGTAATTAGCCGAACGATTTTTTTCTTAAATCTTAAAAGATGAATTTCATGAGAAGAGGCAGCCCAAATAATAATTGCGAACTCTAAATAAGCACGTACATATGTGTTATAGTACACAATAAGAATCCCTTCTCCTACTATTTTTTCATTTTTTTCAGATTAAGTAAGGCATAATGTGTTGTGTTCAATTTTTTTATTAAGTAATGAACATGGTCTTCCCTCAAGAAGTGATTATCGATGTAGACTCCCAGAAATTTTGTTACATCATCCACTTTAACAGTTTTTTGTTCACTTTTGAGCAGAATGCTGCATGTATCAGTTTTCTTATTATTATTTGAGAATTGAAGTATGACTGATTTATTAGGATTTAGTATAAGTTGTTGATGTTGACACCAATTTTCCATTCCATTCACTGCAATTTGTGAATTTTTGCAGCATTTTTAATGTTGGTGGTATCGTCAGCATATTAAAACATTTTTAATTTTTGAAGATTTGATTCACACATTGTCATTGACAGGTCATTGGAATACATTAAAAATAATAATGGTGACAGTATTCCACCTTGAGGCAGTCCTGTTTCAATAGATTCACACTCAGACCGGATCCGAGAATGTATCTTTTGTGATGTTTCTTCTCTTAATTTCACTTACTGTTTTCTATATTGTAAGTATGACTATTATATGTTTTTTATTCTTATCCTTGTCCGCTTGTGTGTGGAGTTTTTGAAATTGTGTCCTTTGAAATATTATTAAAATCGTCATGGGTTGCTATGTAATTGTTTGTCGTGCTAATAAATCATTTAGGGCATCCATTTGTCTTTTTAAAAATCATCGGATAAAATTGATATTTGATTGTCTTTCTCCAAAATAATCATTTTTAAATATATCACCACATTGTCTGCATTATTGATAATTGTCGAACCACTTGTGAAGGATGAATTGTTCTCTTCGTTTTCACTTTCACTATTGTTGTTAACACTATCAATGTTACTCTTATCACGTTTATTTTCACAACATATTATATGGGTGTCGTCAATTTTCGTAATATCAGGGAAATAAGTAATACATCCACGATGCATCATACCGCCACATTTTATGCATTTAAAGCCAGTTACCGAAATATTATGACATTTACGACACTTTTTAGCCGGAGCACACGACTGAACCTGTACACGCGACCCCATCTTATCTAAATGTTCAAAACAAAAACAATTCGTTTTAAGAATATTAATATTCTAAAGGCAAGTAATGAGCATGAGATATGTAATAGATGAAAATCAACCTCAAAATGTTTACAAATTCAAGAAGCGGTTTCTCGAGCAAAGATAGACAGTAATCCAACACCTACAAGAGAAACTGGTTATTCGCAGATGTAAATTACTACAATGAAGACTATTTTACTTGTGATGGCTTTGTCATCCTGGAAGATAATGTAAACCAATTTTTAATGTTATTGTAATAGGCCAATGCATGAACATCATAGGAGATAAATTTACCACAGTTATTAAAGGTACCTACATTTGCTGAATTTTATGAAGATTTGTGTTCATTTGGAGATCTGTTTAAAATAATAATTACAAAATCAGCAAGGTGGAGAAGATTCAATTCCTGAAAAAGCACGCAAAGAACAATGTGTTCAAATTAATTCAGCATTTAAAGGTGTGTGATGTGAATTAAACCGCCTGGCAAACTCTTAACGCTAGAAATGAAGATAAGACAATTGTTACGATGAAGTATACAGGGTGCCTAGATTTCATAGGGACAACATGGGCAACTTCTACATTTGAAAAGATAGAAAAATAGTCAAATCAGCAAAGAGGTGCAGGTTCGAGATAGACAGTAATCCAACACCTACAAGAGAAACTGGTTATTCGCAGATGTAAATTACTACAATGAAGACTATTTTACTTGTGATGGCTTTGTCATCCTGGAAGATAATGTAAACCAATTTTTAATGTTATTGTAATAGGCCAATGCATGAACATCATAGGAGATAAATTTACCACAGTTATTAAAGGTACCTACATTTGCTGAATTTTATGAAGATTTGTGTTCATTTGGAGATCTGTTTAAAATAATAATTACAAAATCAGCAAGGTGGAGAAGATTCAATTCCTGAAAAAGCACGCAAAGAACAATGTGTTCAAATTAATTCAGCATTTAAAGGTGTGTGATGTGAATTAAACCGCCTGGCAAACTCTTAACGCTAGAAATGAAGATAAGACAATTGTTACGATGAAGTATATAGGGTGCCTAGATTTCATAGGGACAACATGGGCAACTTCTACATTTGAAAAGATAGAAAAATAGTCAAATCAGCAAAGAGGTGCAGGTTCGAGAGCTCATTAAGAATCCACCCCCAAATCCCACTTGTCATGGCCCACTTGTCCAAAATAAAAATAAAAACAAAATCTCGCAAATTCTTTCATTTGCCGTAACTTCCTTGCTACCCAATTGGTAGGCACTTCATAAAACCAATTTTATTAGTGCAAGTTTTTTGTAATCTAAACTAACCTGCAAACTTTACTCAACTCTAAAAACTATAAGCGGTAAATTACTCAAATAATCCACCATTATTTGCAATGCAAACTTGGCACTGTTTCTTGATACTATTAATTACTTTACGGATAGTATTACCATTAATACTGCGCAATGCATCCATTACTGCTTCCTGCAATTCTTTAACGTTGTTGTATGTAGGACTATATATTTAATTTTTAACAGTACCTCATTAAAAAGTATAATAATAATAATAATAATAATAAACTTTATTCTTCCTTTATGCTACAAATAAGAAAATTAATAAACATAAATACGAATTTAAATTCCAGCATTGGATGATAACTCATCCTGCTGGTCTTCCATCCAAAAACATACAAAATATATATTTAGATATATAGAATACTAGAACTAGAAAAATCAAATAAAATAATAATTAAATGAAATAATTACAATAATAAAACATTAAACTTCCTAGATCACAATACATACATTTCAGACGTTAGAGAAGAATAGCACCGGCATTAACTGCAGCTTTGAACCTGGATAAACCCAAACCAATAAGAGTCGTAGGTAGCGAGTTGTATGTTATGTATATTTGGTAGGAAAATGATCGCTCGTACAATGTGGTCGCATGTTTTGGAGGAGAAATTCTACCCCTATATCTCGTGTTAATATTATGGACATCATTCCTAAACGTAATTTTATTGTACAGATAAGGTGGTTTCATGGTGTATACAATTTTATAATATAAGCAATTGGCCTGAATATTCCTTCTATGTTCTATGTTCCAGCCAGCATCCGTAAGTTTATGCGAGATACTATCAAATTTTTTTATTCCGTAAATAAATCGAAGGCATGAATTTTGGACCCTTTGTATGCGCCGGTTAGTGTTTTCATCGATAGCTAGATGGTACAACGTGGAACAATAGTTAAAATGTGAGAGTACCAAAGTATCACATAAGGTAATCTTGGTTGAGGTTTCTAGGTATGCTCGGTGTGGGTACAGATTTTTTTAAGTTGAGATATGCTGCTGACATGCATTTATTAATAAATTGGTTATAACGAAAAGTGTTGTCCATAACAACACCTAGATTACTAGCTCTCTCTTTATATGGAATACTTATCCCGTTTAGATGTAGCTTAAGCTGACTGCCTATACTGTCACAGAGATTACGTTTACCAAAAACTAAGAAAGCCGACTTTGAGGGGTTAATACTTAAATCTAACATGTTAGAGAAGTTAGTATCATATGGAGTCAAATCAAGTGATCTTGCAGGCCAATGTACCATTACATTAGTTGCAATTTCTCCATCATTAAGTCGCTCTTTTAAATAGTCCATAACGTCTAGTAGTCTCTAGTGACTAAATCTTCGATCTCCTCTTGTAAAAAATATTTTTGTCCCTTGAAACTACCATTAAAAATATTGAGGCCTATTAATCTATGATTTACAATGCCTCGCCAAACATTGAAAAAATATCTTTGCTTTGAACTGGAAGAGTCAGCTGTAAGTTAGTTTGAGAGTAGTAATGTTTATTATGTCTAATAAACAAACCACAATTGGTAAACATAGTTTCATCCGTCCACAAAACAATATTCTTGACATTAGGATTGCCGTTAACTTGGCTCAAATACCAGTTGCAAAAGTGCATCTTCTAGTCTTAATCTTTGAGATGGTTTAAATTTGTAACACTTATTCCTGCGTTTTTTTAAATATCTGAAACTCGAGTCTTTTAGACCACCTACACTTTGCGAAATTTCTCTAGAAGAAACACACTTATCCAAATGAACTTCTGCTAAAACTAATTTTTCTAATTCTGTATTATTCTTATTGTACATATTTGGTGTTGCTATACAGTATATTTTTTTATCGTGGGCCATAGGATTTCACATGCTAAAAATTATACCTTGTGTTACTGTATATTTTATCATAAAATTTTGAAGGAAATATTAGTAATAAATCAATTATTTTTCTACATGATGCGCTGCATTAAAATAACTTAAACATGTTTTATTCCATTAAAAAATGAAATTATTTAATATAAATAACTGAGCAAAAATAATCAAAGTACCTGGAATTTACGAAATGTCAGATTGATTAGTGAGGCAAATAATCAAACGAATTTATACTAGAAAATGTCTGTTTATACTGTTGAAGAACGGGTTGAATTTGTAACAGCAATTATAAGAGGTTTGTCCACCAGGAAGGTAGTTGTATTTTTCTACAAGAAGTCGGGGAATTTTTATTTTAGGGAAATAGTTGACAACTTTTCTGCAGCGTATCCCGATCGTCCAGTTCCGAGCAAAAGCACTTTTTAATGGAATAAAGCATGTTTAGATTATTCTAAAGAAGCTCATCATGTAGAAAAATAATTGATTTATGTTACTAACTAAAATTTGCTTCAAAATTATATGATAAAATATACATTAACTCAAGGTATAATTTTTAACATGTATAATCCTATGGCCCACGATAAAAAAAACATACTGTATAATATCAAGTATATCAAGTTCTACGTTCTTATAGCACTTGATATACTTTTAAAATACTTCTTACTTTTCAAAATTTTACATAATAAGTTGAAGTAATAACACCATCACTATTGAGAGGCATGAAACATAATTTGATAAACAAAAAAAACAAAGTTATTGTGATCATGGCACTAGTGATTTCCGCCCCTAAAAATAATAAGCTTAGTTTTTCAAATGTTTGAAGAAGTTTCTATATCATGTGATACATCATTGAATTCAGAAAAAAATACCCTTTTAAAAGGACCAAAATTATTGCCCGATATCTATTTAAAATTTGAAGGTTAGGTTAGATTACTAAAAATTTGCACAAATTAAATTGGTTTTATTAAGTGCCAATGAAAGTATTTAAATTGCCTTGCAGATTGGTCCAAGCCGCTTCTAGGTATCTTGGGTAGCGTGTAAGTTACGGCAAATTAAAGAAATTGGGAGATTTTGTTTTTATTTCTATTTTGAGCAAGTGGGCCATGGCACGTGAAATTTGGGGGTGGATTCTTAATGAGCTCTCTAACTTGCACCTTTTTGCTAATTTGACCATCTCTCTATCTCTTCAAATGCAGAAGTTAGCCATGTTGTCCCTACGAAATCCGGGCGCCCTGTATTTACAATATTAGAACCTGCATTCTTGTCAAATAGAATAGTCTAAAAAATAAAGCTGATTAACGTTAAAATAAGATAATCTTTGCACTAATTAAAAAAACTTAGGAAACGATACGTCGATTTGGGATCCAATCGTGTATGCTACAAAAAATGTTCACTGAATGGACATGAAACATGCAAGGATTTGACAACATATAGAAAATTCAATATACGTTGCTTTACTCCTATGGAGACAGAAGTAGGAGCTAATTTAGCAACAACTCATGCAGAAGAATCGACAATTCAACCGGTGTTACTTCATGGCAATGTAAGTCAACGTGACGTTTTAGTTACTGCTACAGGTCTCATCAAGTTTATACTTGGAGTTGATATTTACATTCAAAACGTACAAGATGGATTGCAGAAAATAAATAGTTGCTCAAAATACTAGTCTCGGGTGGATTATACTTGGAGCAGCATCTCAGGAAGAAGGAAGATCTGGTAGCATATTAGAAGACAAAATAAATACACTTATTTCCCTAGGACAATTAGATTAAACGCTTTAAGAATTCTGGGAAGTGAAGGAATTACCTGCTATAGTCCGTTCTCCGGAATCTGACGGCTGTGGTCGTAAAAGAGGGTCGGAGTTCGGTAAGTAGTGGACGTAATATTTTTTTATCTCAAACCAATCTTTGTTGAGAAGTACTGGTGTAAAAGTGCGTATACCAATCGGAGCGAAGGACAGTAATAACTGTATGGGATGCAATTAGACGAACCACCAATACCTTTTCTTTGACGGTGCGTTGATCCTCAGGGCGGACCGACCGTTTTACGACCTCGGCCGCCACATTCCACCGAATATGCTATATCAACACTATATCTTCTGATGCCTTAGAATTGGTCATTCAAACCAAGAGCATTTGCTAGGTTATTATAATTGGAGAAAATATTGTACGGAGTTGCACGAGGAATTTAATAATTTCATGAAAAAATATCTTGTAATGAATCAAGGGGGTCATACATAATTATTTGTTTGCATTAATAACTGGAATATTATGCGAAATAGAATGAATCTCACGCAGAGTTTTTCGGAATAATTAAAGGGTTAATTTGTAATTGCTAGATTCGCGGGGAGGTAGTACGACTAGAAAATGAGAACATTGAAATACGTGGGAATGAGAATTTCCCACGCATCTCGCAACGCACTTAAAGTTTGTTTAGTCCACAGTTTTGGATGGTCAGCGAAATGGAAGAGGCACGGACGCAAGCGATCGGTAAAAATTATCATTCCCACGATCTGATCAAGTACAACCATCCAGCAAAATAAACTGTATGCCGGGAAGTAAACTCAATCACACTAATCATATGCTTCAATATTCAAACGGGACATAAAGCGCGGCCGGAGACAACACTCCGGGTCAGATAAATTGAGAAGACCATAACATGCTTTGTCCAAATCCAACTCTTTACTAATCCTCGTAAATACTCACGAGCAATTGTGGGTGGCGTTACGAGATGACCCTTTCCTCTTACCTAGTTAAAATCAACTCTTTACTAATCCTCGTAAATACTCACGAGCAATTGAGGGTGACGTTACGAGATGACCCTTTCCTCTTAACTAGTTAAAATCAACTCTACTAATCCTCGTAATTACTCACGAGCAATTGAGGGTGGCGTTACGAGATAACCCTTTCCTCTTACCAAGTTAAAATCAACTCTTTACTAATCCTCGTAAATACTCACGAGCAATTGTGGGTAGCGT
Source organism: Ocypus olens (assembly GCA_910593695.2). Taxonomy (NCBI): domain Eukaryota; kingdom Metazoa; phylum Arthropoda; class Insecta; order Coleoptera; family Staphylinidae; genus Ocypus; species Ocypus olens. The sequence goes on from OU343047.1 coordinate 33,996,536, forward strand.
TACGAGATAACCCTTTCATTAATCTATTCCTATTAAAACAGCATAATTGATTCGAGATAGAATCGTAATTGCAGATTAATGACAAGAACGAAGTAATTTTAGAGTTAAACGAATTTAAAAAATGTTACAAGAAGGTTATGTTGTACTCCGTCTTGAAGTCGGTTTGGACACTTGGCCTCAACTTGAGTCCGGCAAACGGTCTCGGACGATGGGCATAATGCTTTTGAGACAATATAATACAAATTACCGGGAAAACCAAACGTTGCAAAGTAGGGATAAACATCGACTTTTATTCTCCGCACTATAATAATAAAAATATAAAGATAATAAACTGATCATTCGTTAAACTCTCACCCTATTGTTTTTTTTATTTGATATTGTTATACCTTTAATTCCTGTTTGTCCCTAAGATATCCAAGAAGTAATTAGTCGATTGCAAGCTGAGGAAGTAAGTGAACTATACAGTCAATCAAGAAAGAAAGCATAGCACACCTAATACACATTGACATCCGTAACGAACTTGGTAAATAATTAAGGGTTACTACATAACACAACACAACGTAAAAAAATAATACAAATTGCAAAATTGTATAATACTGGGGGTAGAACTGTTACAATCTTAAACGTGAACACCTAAATAAATTGATTTTTGTAACGTATGGAAGAGCTGCAGCTACATATCTAGAACTGTTAGAACATTGGTGTAATTAGCCACAGATATGCAATAAGAATCTCCTGGAGCAGCTGCAATGGCCACTAGAGTAGACGTAGACAATTTGCTAACTGGATCCTTTACATTTAAATTATGTCAGCGAACGGCTTAGGTCCAATAGGAATCGGCGCCTAGGCATGCAGCAGCAAGCGGATTAATACTCTATTGTGTTGCACTGGTAGTTGCACTTAATCACTAATAGTTCACTAATAGTTCTGCCAAATGGTCCGAACGTTGTCCTCGATACGTACGGTGGATCTGTGTCACATTCTGGCTATATACCGTTCTTCACGCCCTACTCTCACGTCTTTTGAGAGTGGCGGTGGTAGAATCCCAACGCTGTCAGTACACCTCGTAACAGGCAAATGAAATTCAGCAAAAATCTTAGGTCCAACACAAATCTGCACATAGGCAGATAGCGGGAGGCGGAGAAGTACTCAATTGTATCGCACTGGCAGCTGCACTTAGATAAGTAATTGTTCTGCGAAATGGTCCAAAATAAGGAGGCTTATCTCTCTATTGTTACTAACAGGCAGCTGTACTTTTTGGGAAAATTATCATGTTTGCAAATTAAATATTGTAGAATTTATGTTAATCTTGAAAAGGGTTAAATCCTAAAATACAAATTACATATCTGTTACGACGCTTGTGTAAAAACTAAGTGCCGATAACAATTCTTATAAACCCTTTACGATACATGGTTATTTGTAAACAGAGCAAATTTACTACCCACCGCTAGAGGTTTACACAATTAAAATCACGACATCCAAAACATAAGTTAATTTCATGGTCTTGAAGAATATGGATAGCACATTGTTTTGGTACGCCATTTGATCAATGTGGGGACGTTTAATACATCGAACTTAGTTAAAAGTCTTGAAAATTACTAGTTGGGTATAGGACATACCTGGCAAACCAAAGCATATATGGAGGTAAGAAATATCAGCAAGGTTTAGTATTCTGTAGAAAAATAGTTTACCGGGAATAGCCATATATCATAAATAATACATTCAAGTACGTTCTAGAAACAATATACGTAAATTTTCGCTTAAAAATATTATTTAATGTTGCACTATGTGGAAATTTAATTATTATATCTTTGTACCGATTTTTACTTGTTTCATTTAATTCATTTAAAAATAAGAAATTTTTTGTCACGGGAAATTTTAATATCGATTTCCTTCATGTATCTTTAAGATTGCAAACTTTAAAACGTATTATGTGATTTTATGATTTCTTGCTATATGAGCCCATCGATTAAGGAACCAACTAAAACTCTCAACACCAAACAAATCACGTAATCACGTACACTTCTTAAACAGTACATGAGTGAAATCATTTAATTAAAATATGTTTTTCTACTTAGGTCTACGATTTTTTAAAGTTGAGCTTGCTTATGCATGATATTTGGAGAAAAAAATTGTGAATTTGCAACACTGTACCATACTCCAAAACTAAATGAACAACAATGTAGAGGTTAAAAAATGTCATCAGAAAACTTGAATAAATACCGGGTGTTCCATTTAAATAAATGTTTGTTTTCGTTATATAGCAAAATTGGGAAACCCTGTATGTTTGAAAATAATTTTACGGCATGAGGATTTTGAAATCAACAACTGTTTGTACGAAACATTTTTTTTCTTTTTTCACGAGAAAGGCGCTAGGTAAGCCTGACACACCGTTGCAGGACCCTATATAATTAAAACTGTTACGGTGGATTTCACAATAGTTATTTGTTTAACAAGGCAATAAAGTAACAGATTTACGGACGCGGCTGGAGTTTCACCGCCAAGCGAGCTTGCGAGCGAGGCTGTGAATCCAGCCAAGTTAGGAAATCTGCTTTACTGCCGTATTAAACACATACTTTTTTTGGGGATTGTTCAGGAGAAATTAATATTAATTTGCCATGCGATAATTTTCAATATATTTAATTATATCAACATATCGCAGGTAGCTTTGTAAAAATTTCGTACCCAAGTAAAACGAAAATTAACATTTATAATAGACATTGTGGTGTTTGCATTTTGACGGTGTGTGTGGTAATCATTTATAATCATAATGATCATAATTTCGTGATATTCAATGAATATTTAAATCGGACGGACCGTAAATTATTTCAATAATTATATATATATAATATATATATATATATATATATATATATATATATATATATATATGTATATATATATATATATATATATATATATATATATATATATATATATATATATATATATATATATATATATATATATACCGGGTGACCCAGCGATCTGTAAAAGCCTCATAACTTATTTGCTATTTGAGATATCGACTTCTAATTTTCTTGAACTAGTACCCACACTTATTCTACATATTTTAAAAATATGTACGTTTTTGTACAGGGTGTCCTACATAACAGAACAAAGTTATGTTTTTTTAAATGGAACACCCTATATTTTATACTTTATTTTCAACCCTCTTGAGAAGCTGATAAAAATAGTATAAGATAGTGTGGGTCTATTATGGACGGTTGGTTAGTTATGGGCAAATTTGTGGCAAAAACATGTACACATTGAAAACATTGCAGAAGCGTTCCTAGCAAAGATAGCACCATTATTTATACACTAGAAAATTTTCCACATCATAAAGAATAATACACATCTGCTTTGGTTCTCTTTTATTCATAGTGCTATACAGGGTGCCGGGCGGCTTCTATTGGTCGACGCGGCGTCTCATCTGATTGGCGAAATAACATGACGTAATCTCACCTGATTGGCTCATTACTTTTACAGCCTAGGCATAAATAAGCATTTTTAAAGCCTAGTCCACAAAAGTGATATTTCATGGCAAAAAAGCAGTCCGAAAAGTCCCACATTTCATATCAATCCGCGAAAATAGTACAGTATTATACAAGTTTAATAAGAGGGTATATTATGGCACGAGTGTAACGAGTGCCCCACAGTGCCTCTTATTAAACATATATAATATACTCATTTTTCTACTTTGGTTTTAGTTAGGGATTTATTTCTAAAATAAAATACAGGGTGTTTCAGAGCTCTGGGAACGGTCAATCACGTGCTTATTTATCAAAATTTTGAAAAATGTTTTATACAAAAGTTGTGCAGAATAGTGAGCTGCATGCCCAACAATATTTAAATTTATACATGGTGTCTCATAACAAAGTTACAGACCAAACTTATGTTTTTTAAATGGAACACCCCGTATATTTTAGCATTTTTGGATTCCTTGTTACTTGGAGATTAAAATTACCTTGGTTGTGGGGATTGAAACCGGGTCGTTTTCGTGTTATTCAGTTGTTTATACAAAAATTTGAACAAAATTGTTAAAGTGCTCCCCTGAAACTAATAAAGATAATTTATTCTAATTTAGTGGTAAAGTTTAGTTGAACTTTAGTCTTCAAAATTACTCTATCAACCAAAATATAACTCAGCATATTATACAGGGTGATAGCCATTCGCAAACTGCACAATTTCAAATTTTTTTTTATAATTTCATAATTTAAAAGTTCATTAAGTAAGCTTTCATTTCATATAAGGATTCGTATATCTGAAGTTAATGGTTACTCTAATATTTCAAAATTCGTTGGTGATTTGCCTGTTTTTATTATTAGTTTTAAAATCTGGGTACCAATGTTTTTAAATAAAAAAAAAACAGGTGATGCGTAATGCAGAACATCATGTCCTTAATATAGCTCCATATACAAAAAAAATATAATTCAGGTCCCGACACCTAGGTGGCCACAGTACTGGTCCGCCGCGACCTATCCATTTATTAGGGTAACGGTCGTTCAAAAATTGTCGTAAACTGCGAGCAAAATGTGGTGGTGCATCATCCAACTGGATCCACATATCTCTTATTACGTTGAGTGGTACATCAAGTAGGTACTCATAGAAATGATTCCTAGATTCAGATCTGAAATGATTCCTGAGAAATTGTTCAAAAACTTCCCTATTCAGGTTGCCTTCAAAGAAGTTTTTCGTTTTTGATTATTTAGTGTCCATCCAAAATAAAGATTCTGCTCCGAATAATAATGAAGATTATGTCTGTTTACCTTGCCTACATTATCAAATGTAGCCTCATCAGTAAACAGCACAAAACCCAAAAAAAAATGTTTATTGTTTTCCAGAGTGTTAAGGGCACAGTAACAGACTCAAGCTATTCTAAATGGATGTGGTAAGGGTGAAATTTAATTTTTCTAAGTCAATGTGCTGAAGGCCGACTAATGCCTAATAATAATTTAGGATTTTAAATGACCAATGCCTTCCTTGCTTCGCTAACTACAGATTTGATTTGCACAGGTTTTGAATAGTTAACGTTGTTACTTGTAGCCTCAAATCGCTCTTGTATCTTCAAAATGCTTCGGCAAGAAGAATTTTGTGTATCGCGAATGGACAGTGGTATCCCGGCTCTATACACTCACAAAGGAAATAGACAGTTTTTGCGACATTCCCCAAGAATGAAAATCAAGTCAACCAATTCCTCTTGGGAAAAAATTCATAATTATGAACTGAGGTCACAACTTAAATGGTAAAATCTATTTTTGAGATCAATGTAGTAATTATTGTTTTTTTTTTATTTAAAAAGATTGGTACCTAGATTTTAAAACTAGTCATAAAAACATGCAAACTACCAACGAATTTTGAAATATCAGAGTAACCATCGACTTTAGATATATGAAACCTTATATGAAACGAAAGCTTACTTAATGAACTTTTAAATTATGAAACAATATATAGGGTGTTCGACTTGAAAAAAATAGAAATTGTGCAGTTTGCGAATGGAAATACCCTGTATAATATATTGGGTTATACTTTGGTTGATAGAAGACTAAAGTTCAACTAAACTTCACCATTAAATTAGAATTCATTATCTTTGTCTGGTGCAGGGGAGCACTTTAACAATTTTTTTCAAATTTTTGTATAAACAACTGAATAACACGAAAACGGCCCGGTTTCAATCGCCGAAACCTAAGTCATTATAATATTTTAATCTCCGAGTGACAAGGAATCCAAAAATGCTAAAATATACAGGGTGTTCCATTTAAAAAAACATAAGTTTGGTCTGTAACTTTGTTATGAGACACCCTGTATAAATTTAAATATTTTTAGGGCGTGCAGCTTACTATTCTGCACAACTTTTGTATAAAACATGTTTCGAAATTTTGTAAAATAAGCACGTGATTGACCGTTACCAGAGCTCTAAAACACCCTGTATATATGGTTGATGGTGGAAGCCATTACTCTGCGATTCATTTTGATTAAGGAATTCCGGAACTTTTCAATAAAATGCACTTTGTTGGTATCACATACATTTCTTTACGATTCAAAATATTAAAGTCATTATATTCATATTATTATTGTTCAATGATTAAATTGAAATAAAACTTACATAAAACGTAACCTCCAAATCCTTTTTGATCATTTTTCCGATTGCTGCTGGGGTTCAATTACGTAGGAAAGTTAGGCAAACACACGGTGCTCGGAGAAAACTTACGTAGGGTTGTTAATACTTCGCAGAAGCCGTTAGTAGGTTTCTTTCACATGCAACATCTGAAGGAAAGTTTCTCGTTCCGCAACTCGATTTTTGTGTGTGGATACCTGGAAGGAACCTGTTTTTGGCCTCTTTGGCACGATAAATTCGAAGGCAACTCGCAATTAAGCAAAACATACATTGTAATGTCAAACAAATTTCCGGGCGGCTTCTATTGGTCGACGCGGCGACTCATCTGATTGGCGAAATAACATGACGTAGGCCGTGAAGTCTCACCTGACTGGCTTATTACTTTTACAGCCTAGGCATAAATACGCATTTTTAAAGCCTAGTCCGCAAAAGTGATATTTCACGGCCAAAAAGCAGTCCATTTCATATTAATCCACGAAAATAGTACATTATTATACAAGTTTAATAAGAGGGTATTTGGTTTTAGTTAAGGATTTATTTCTAAAATGAAATATATATTTTAACATATCGAGTTTTATCTTTTAACATGTGGCAGCACTGAAAACATTTGTTCCTTACGATATTTGACATACGTGTAAAAATGGTGGAAGCCATTACTTTGTGATACATTTTAATTCAGGAATTCAGGAACTTTCCAAATCCTTTTCGACCATTTTTCCGATTACTGCTCGGGTTCGATTACGTGGGAAAATTCGGTAAACACACGGTGCTCGGAGAAAACTTACGCTAAGTTGTTAATATTTCGCAGAAGCCGTTATTGGGCTTCTTTCACAGGCAACATCTAAAGGAAAGTCTCTCGTTCTATTGTGCCAGGAAATAAGTGCGCCGGTCGATGACGTTTAAACGTCAAATGCCGGGCCACTAATAATTACACGCGGTATTATTAAAACTTCAAGGAACCTGTTTTTGGCCTTTTTGGTACGGGAAATTCGAAGGCAACTCGCAATTAAGAGAAAAATACATTGTAATGTCAAACAAAATTCCGGGCTTCTTTAATTGGTCGACGCGGGGTCTCATCTGATTGGCGAAATAACATGACGTAGTCTCTGATTGGCTCATTACTTTTACAGCCTAGGCATAAATAAGCATTTTTAAAGCCTAGTCCGCAAAAGTCATATTTCACGGCCTAAAAGCAGTCCGAAAAATCTTACATTTCATATCAATCCGCGAAAAAAAAACTATTTCCAAGTAAGTTGTAACAAATTTAAGCTTATAGAATAATGCACCGTACTTGCCTAAATGTACATCGAAATTTAGGGTTATGTTTACATTTGTTTCTCGTTTCTCGTGTATGGCATCGATCGAAGCTAATTAAAAATCCACACCGACTTGAAACTCCGATAGAAGCGGCTCTTTTTCGTCGCGAATGAAACATATATTGTACTCTCCCTTTTTTTTCGTGTTATTCGTTTTGCAAACAAAATGATAATATAATAAATTACAATCTTGTCTATGTGTATGTTGTGTTGCCTAAACGTCGTCGTCGAGAGCTGAGTGAATTTATGCGTCCGGCCGTTCCGAGTTACTACGTTTTCCACGCCGGTAAAAGTGAACAATATTACGCCTCCGTTTTCTTTAACCTTGTGGTACTGGTGGCGAACTCCCCAATATGCATTATCGAACATTTTCAGTATGTAACGTATTGGAGGGCTCCAATTATCCTATGAATTAACGACAATTTTACATTTTGATGTTGACACCTGTCACGTTTATGTACTGCCAATCGCAACAACTAAAATGTTACCACAAATAGTAATAATGAGCAAAAATTGCAAAATAAAAAACTCATAATTATTATTTTTTGATATAACAAAAGGTCGATTATTAAACCAAAGTGGAAAAACATTTATTTAAGCCAGATTGTTCGTATTATACTATCAGCTGTGTAAACGTTCTTTGTGCGTCATTGACTGTCAGTTTCAGTCACAAATGTTTTTGAATCATTACTGTTTAAAGTAGAAATAGAGCCTCAGAAGAGCATTTAACGTAAAAAATACATCGAAATAGAATGTGTTGATAAACATTGTGAAAGAGTAATATCAATTAAATTATGTGTAATGTAATTGATAAACCTAACCTTATGTATTCCGTTTACCATTTGAAAGATCGTGTATAGAATACCAGCGTTATGTCAATTTAAGACAGAGTTATATTTGTGAAATTTACTATGAAATGAAATAACCGCAGCAAGACGTGTTTCGTACTTTTTCCGTATAAAGTTAAAGAAAGTATTATATATACAAAATCTTTATTGACAAAGGTTACAAATTATTATAAATACATAAACAATTAAATACATGGAGTTTTCATGTCAATTGGCTATCGACCGAAGGTCTTTCTGCCAAGAAAGTATTATTTTACTGATTTTTGAGTTTGTAATATATGCAGAACCAAATTAAATTGAATTAAAATTTTATATACCGAGTGTCTGGGATAAGGGGTCAACATAGGAATTAAATATGTAAAATTAAATATGCGTAATTGTTAGCTCCCCTATTTATTTTAGAGAAAAATTGTAAAAGAATATTTTTTAGAGAATAAAAAATTGTAAATGTATCATCCATTTAAATTACGTTTATACCAGAATCCACCTCAGAAAAAATAAAAATAAGTTGAACAATGTACCATTTAATAAAAACCTTTGCCATAAGTTTGACAAATGTCATGTTATGGTGAGAATAATTTTGCTAGTCAGATATTAATTCACACATTGTAATTACTATTAACAATAACGCTGGGTTGTTAAGTGTGAACTAGCATTCATCGGCAAAACAGCAAGAAGTTTAGTTTACTTTAGTTTTTAGTTAGTTTAGTAATTCAATACTTAGCCACAGTTAGCGGATATACACGTCAAATACAATATAAAATAAATAAAATAAAGCTGTACGCGGTCTTCCGCATATTCCTTGATGAGTATCACAAATCGTTACATGCGCCTCAAACTTGTTAATAATGCGTTTAATTGGGATTTTGTTTCAAACTCTAGCATCCACCTTTAACGACATTACCAAACCTCGCAAACCACTTAAAAATGCATTTTCGCTGCTCTAATATCAAGCGTGCTTCAGCCATTTTGTTTTCTCTCTTGTAATGATGAAAGTACCGGCACCTGTCGAGCAAAAGATCTTACTACAAGATACTCGTAATTAAAATCAATTGACAGTATCAATATCCCGATTTTTTTGGCGGCTCTGTTTATAAAATTGCAATGAAGAAATCCGAAACTTTTGGACTTCTTTAAATTGAGTCTTTAATAGACTAAAGCAATTAAACAAATTATTTGTTCTAACGATTGTCCTAAAAAATGTCACGATGTATTATCCAATAAATAATTTGCGTGTTAAATCTAAGACGCTTTTTATTCCTAACGAATATTCACTTGATACTTGGCAATGGTTCTAGAGGATTTTCAATTGTATTGAGTGAATTGCTTTTACTCTCCTTGGTTCAGATTGTACTTTGATTGAATTATGTATAGCTTAATTTTAGTTTTCAGATGGTGCTATTATATAAACTATTACATCTCTATATTTTTAGTGTACTTTTTACTTAAAATAATCTTTATGAGCAGGACTTGATTTTAAGCGGAACGCACCGGAACTGCATTCCGGTACCTCTTTTGAGCCAACAGACGCTTTATTACTTTGATTTGATTTTTAGATGAACCAACTTAGATGAATGCAAAATTTATGAACACATTTCCACAAAAGTTTTGAAAATATTAGAAAGATAAATATAATTTTGTGTTATTCTTGTAATTATGTCAATATATGAGTCACCGAATTGTGTAAACTTTTATAAAATGCTCATTGTTATTTTCTCGGTACATAATGTATTACACCTGGATTTAGTTAAATTAAATAAAAATAGTTAACATGAATAGAATGTATGATTAATTTATAAGTACCCCTACCACATCTAAATACCGGGTGTGGCACTTAAGACGCCTCGGACCATAGCTCCTTTACGATAAAAGCTATCGAAAAAAATCTAAGAACAAAGTGGTGCATAGTTACCGTCGCTATATTTTAAAAATATTTCTAATCATCAGTGGCGTGCCGTACTCCAGTGGCGTACCAAACTTATGTTTTTTTAAATGGAATGCCCTATTTTTTATTGCAGATTTGGAAAGTGCTCGACGAGTACTTATTTTTTTATCTAACATGTTATACCCTTCACTTTAGCGGTTTCGCTGTTATAACCCCTTCTTTCAAAATTGCGCCCCATTTTTGAGATTTTTTTGTAGAGAAACTAATTGACGCCGGCGCCTAAATTTTGAATTGAGGTACAGGTTAAGACCTCGTATACCTTCACATAATTTTTTTTCGGGTAATTTATGGAAAAAAAATAATTTTTGATTGATCTTCGTATGTTGTCATTTTTTCCGAAAATTTCAAATGGCACCCCCCTAAAAAAATTACGGCGTTGTACAGCCAAAACTCTAAATTTTTCATTGGTGTAAAAAAAATTACACATTGCATAACAAAATTTCGGAGGAAAAAGGAATTTCATCGCAAATGTCGGGAAACGTTTTCCGTTCCCAAGTGTGCCATGAGAAAACAAAAGATTGGTAATTGTCAAAGTACCAAAACAAATACACAAATACGGTCAACATAATAGTATGTACCTATTTATTCAACATGATATGAAAAATGCAGATAAAACAAATTTAACAACTTAAACTAAATGTTCGAAATGACGACCTTCCTGCTGGAGGCATAACCGCAACTTCTGGTCATATACCGCAGTTCATTATTTTCGGTAATAACTGCCTTCTTTCTAACTCTCCTTGGCCGTTTCACACTTCCCGTAGTAGTAAATCTCTCCAACACTTTTTGAAACGCACGTTCATTTGGATGTGCCCTGTGCGGATATCTCGCAGCGTACACTCGTGATGCCAAGAAACAATTCTTGTTACATTCTCCAAGAATAAATATCATGTCAACCATTTCCTCTTGAGTTCGGAACATTTTTAGAACGTTTATCAAAAATGACTTATGGCTGCTACTGACGTCTAATAATTTACTTTGACAATTACCAATCTTTTGTTTTCTCATGGCACACTTGGGAACGGAAAACGTTTCCCGACATTTGCGATGAAATTCCTTTTTTCTCCGAAATTGTGTTATGCAATGTGTAATTTTTTTTACACCAATGAAAAATTTAGAGTTTTGGCTGTACAACGCCGTAATTTTTTTAGGGGGGTGCCATTTGAAATTTTCGGAAAAAATGACAACATGCGAAGATCAATCAAAAATTATTTTTTTGCCATAAATTACCCAAAAAAAAATTATGTGAAGGTATACGAGGTCTTAACCTGTACCTCAATTCAAAATTTAGGCGCCGGCGTCAATTAGTTTCTCTACAAAAAAATCTCAAAAATGGGGCGCAATTTTGAAAGAAGGGGTTATAACAGCGAAACCGCTAAAGTGAAGGGTATAACAGGTTAGATAAAAAAATAAGTACTCGTCGAGCACTTTCCAAATCTGCAATAAAAAATAGGGCATTCCATTTAAAAAAACATAAGTTTGGTACGCCACTGGAGTACGGCACGCCACTGATGATTAGAAATATTTTTAAAACATAGCGACGGTAACTATGCACCACTTTGTTCTTAGATTTTTTTCGATAGCTTTTATCGTAAAGGAGCTATGGTCCGAGGCGTCTTAAGTGCCACACCCGGTATATATGAAGTAAAATTAGTACATTGTCGAAAAAGATGATCATTATACGTAATTACGATTATTTGCAATATGCATTGATTCAAATTATATTTGTTATGAAGGTTATTTATGATTATTGATCGATAAATTAATAAACAGAAAATAATAAAATTATATTTATATTAAATGAATCAATTTGTCACCCCGTACCTAAAAGTTTAGAAATGAAGCACTGTTTATAAGTATGTAGATACTTCAATTTACCCGTAATTGGGAGCACATCTGTTGAGAAATAAACATATTATTGTAATTATTATCATAAATAATATCACAAGAAGGTAAACGCGTACGAATAAGGTCTAAATAACGTATAATTCCCATCAGAATTGATATAATAATTGGTACTTGTACGAATAGCAATTATTTTACAAACGTCTTGAACAATGAATTCATATAGTATAGTTTCCACAAATTATTTTAATGCGTGATCACCATTATATTCTGAACCAAACATGATTTGTTTAAATTATTTTTTATTCAGAAATTTCTTAATTTAGAAAGTTTTAGCATAGGTATACGCCAGCACATTTACACTAAACATATATTTTACTAGGATATTTGGGGACTAGAGAAAGTTTTGTATGCAAATATTACAATCACATGCGATGGTTTAGTTCAATAGATTATTAACATGACACCAATTATTATTCGGATAAATTATGTAAATCAGCAATTTATGTTTAGAAAAGATGAAATAATTAGTTTAGGTGCGTAATATCTTCTATCGAGAAATTGAATATATCGTCATTGGTATACTCTCCTGACATTTAATAGGTATTTAAAATTTGAGAAAAATTAAGTAAATAATACATCCTTGGCTGAAGGGCGGTCGTTGGCCATTGTATTTATTATGTATTTAGTAAGTACAGTAAACGTTTATTATTATTTGATACATCCTTAGATTTAAAAGTGAATTAATTTTAATTGAAAATGTAAGATTCATAAATATTTATAGATTGGTTGAATTCAGGCTATATTTAATTTTTATTAAATTTAGGAATTTAATTGATTAAAAAAACGCCGGTATTTGGCTGCAGCGCCGAACTAGCAGCGTTGGCCCGAATCTAAAGTTGGATTAGTGACCGATACCGTTCGCCATTCGTATAAAATTCATGGAACTTCAGAGTGACGGAGATAATGCTCTGAAGTAACTTGGTCAGTTGCTCAGAAACAAATACACATAACACGGCTGTACCAACGCCACCTAAATACTTATTTAGGTGGCGTTGGCTGTACGCAGAGCATAACGAATACAAATTTTAACCACTAATGGCTCATTCCACGTGAAATCACCCATTGGCCGTTGCCTTCATGTCACAGATTTTTGTGATTTTTTTCTTGTGAGCAAGTATATTATGAAAAACGATTATATTTTTTTCAGAATTTTTGGATCAAAACTGAGGTCTGGGGGTAATTTGGAAATTTAACGCAATTTAACAACATGGCGCCAACGGACAAGTTTAAGTTTCAAATAACTGTAACTTTGTTATTTATGAACCAATTTTGTTCATTTTTTGTCATTTGAAAAACAAGCTACAAAATAGAATTGTAAAATGCTGGAAATTTATATAAAACATTTACAAATGTGTAATAATAGTATATTACATAACTAGAGTTGTAAGTAGCAAATTACGCGCAAGTGAAAGAAAGTGGACATGTCGACATATTTTATTCCCTAAAAACATACTAAATTTCATATTTTTTTTGGAAAAATTCAAATGATAGACCCCAAAAATCATTTGCATCTTTGCATATATCTTTGTCAAACAAAAAACAAGTTTAAATTAAATTTAAACAAAAAACTAATAAACAAAAGGTCATTTATAATACATCTCTGAACTCAGAATTTAGAGACGAAAAAAATTATGTAAAAATATACAGGCTGTTCCATTTGAAATAGAAAAGTTATGGTCATTTCCGGTTAAACCGAAATTGAAATTTCTATCAAAAGTAGACATGCCGACGCACTTTATTCCCTACAAACACCATACTAAATTTCATAAAGATGTAAGTAAAAATGCAAATGATATTTGGGGTCTACCAGAATTCAGTTACATCCGGTATAATATACCGATGTACATAAGTTGTAATATTACATGTTGCAAACTTATGTACAGTATTTTACATTTATATATGCTCTATATATTTCTAATGGGTCGCTTACGATTGGTGAAAACAGTTCGGTAATTCATCAATTACAAAGTGGGAGTAGCTAAAAAAAATATAGAATACATTTTTTAACACCACCCCTAGAAAATATTTTATAATAATTTCATGATTGCGGTCAATCGATAATTTTTATCCAAAAATTGTTTTAGTTTCGTTATTCAATAATAAAAAACGTTTTGTACCTAATAGTTTTGCCAGTTGGTGAACCCGCAGTTAAATTAAAGAATTTTCAACAGTTGTTTTTAATTGTAATGATGTCGTCATTTCATCACACTATTATTTATTATAAATTACTGAAAAAATAATCAGTATAAAAACAAAAACCACATTTGCATTCATAGGTTTTATAGCATCTAACGCTTCTTGATTCCGAGAATCCAACTTTTGAAATAGTTTATTTATTGCCTTCTTCTCAGCCAAGGCTTTTGCCATTCCTTCGTGACAAGATCTGCTGGAACTTACACTCTTTAGTCTCTTAGGGATTATACTGTCACAATTTATGGCAGTCGATATTCTGACATCCTTTTAGTACAGCCGTAGAAAACCAGATGTTTTTTTCTATAAATATTTAATAATCGTTTCGAAGATATACTGGCCGCCATAAATAAATGAACACCCAGTTAACGCTGATGTATTTTAATGAAATTTCTAGAAAACGTGTATTTTATCTGTATTAAAAACGATGAAAATTTCAACAAGATACAATAAAGATTAATCAAGTTATCATCGACAATGAAACAAAAACTATTTCTTTTCAATCGACATTAGTTACTTAAGTGCCAATGCAAAGCATAGGTGTAAACAAATTAAAGTTGATATAATGCCTCCTGTACGACATTGTGCAAATTTCCATCAATTAACCGAGTTTGAACGTGGCAAAATAATCGTGGGTCGCAGTATCGCTACAATTTCCCTATGTTGGCGAAGATGGTGATGGTGATGATTTGTGGAGGGCGAGCAAATGATCGCAGCACTTAGACCATTCGTTGGTCCTTTGTGCCACCTCCTAAGCCCTACTCCTCAAGCCAACCTAAACTTCTTGTGAAGTCAAGTAGCTGGCCGTGTAGAGTGTTGCCCAGTTGTGACCAATCTGGCCACTCCTTTCCGAATACGGACCACCTGAGTTGTTTGAGTGACTCACATTCACACAGGATGTGTCTTAGGATCTCCTCTTCTTGCTCGCATTTCCGACATAGGGGATCTTTTACCACCCCTATGTTATGGAGGTGCTTGTTTAGTTTGCAGTGCCCAGTAAGGGTACCGATTAGCAGCCGCAAACTACTTCTTGGTAATTCGATGTATTTCCTGCTCAGCTTCGGTGTTGGTGAGTGGATGAATTTTTTGGCGACCACATACTTCAGTATGTAGCCATTCCTTTTTGTGTTCTTCAAGGGAGTTTCCTTTAAGTATTTGGGAGATAGTGAGTGGTGCTAGTGGCAAAGCCTTAGAGCCTGACCTTTTCAGAGCAGCCTTTTTGGCTAACCTATCGGCCCAGTCGTTCCCTTCGTTATTTGAATGTCCCTTAATCCAGGATATTGCGACCATGTTGATTGCGGCGAGTATGTCTAGAGCTTGCTTGCACTCCAGTATTATGCTGCTGGCCAGCCTTGGTCTCGATAGCGCAGCTATGTTTGATTTGCTGTCAGTGAGGAACAAAATGGACTTGTTCGAGACTGCCAGTTCCGATAGTTTCCGAGCACCTTCAAGTATCGTCAAAAGTTCCGTTTGAATAATCGTCACATTCATACCTAGGGGGATGCTGAATCTGAGGTCAAGTTCCTGGCAGTAAATGCCTGCCCCTGCGCCTTCATGATTCTTAGCCCCGTCGGTATAAACGGTGATTTCTGGTTTTCCATCAATTTGATATTTTATTTCGTATTGCCGCTTAAACAGGTGTCTCGGTGGGACAGTGTCTTTGAGTTCAGGCATGGTCGATCCCGCCTCTTTCAGTATTTTCTCGTGTCGCACACCGTTTGCTGTCGGGCGCCACGTGCCATTTGCCTTTAGTCTTAGGGCTGTGCTTACTGCCACCTCCTTGGAAGATGGTCAGAAAATAATGAGGAACGACGACGTTTGTGTCCCGGACATCCTAGACTCACCACTCATCGTGAAGATCGTGCTGTTTGGCTTGTGTCTCTTCGGGTGTATCTGCCGTGGAGGCAGATCTCCTCTAGTAATTATTCAGGGATCATTAAATGCAAATTGTAAAAGAAAAAAAAATGTAAAAAACAGAGGAAGGTCGGCGCATTATTAGTGTTAACAATATTTGTATATTGCTGAAATTTGTATCTTTTCTTAATACGGATAAAATACACGTTTTCTGAAAATTTCATTAAAATACATCAGAGTTAACTGGGTGTTGATTTATTTATGGCGGCCAGTATATTATTTCCTTGATTATTTATTTTTGTACCTTTTTAATACTTTACGTGGCATTCTAAGATTACTTGTCAACTTCAATTTCTTTTCCATTGCCATATTTATAGGTGCATCACTTATGCGCATATATTAGGTTTTAAAGCTATTTTTAGAAAAGCCCCACATTTAAAATTATTCTTCCATTTTATGTATCATATTCGATATCATCTTTACCATTTGTTAAGTTCCTGTTCATCCAGGTTTAAGTGTGTAGATGGTTTTGTCGTTAAATTCCAAGCTCATTCCTGCACACTTCCGTTCAATTATTATTAACGCTTTTTCGAGATGAATTTCAAAAAGGGTAGGTGAAATATTGCATATTTGTTTTAATCCTCTAATTACTTAAAAACCTTTTAATAGCTTCTGTTATACTGACATTCTTGATTTAGAGCGTTGATGTAGATTTAAGGTTGCTATTATCATAGTTCCATATATTTTGGTTTGTTTAATGACTTCTTATAGGTTTTGAACCGGAACACTTCGTTCGCATTCTACAGATAAATACAAATATTAACCTAGATAGTATAGGTTATCTATGCAAGATCTGCCTGAATGGAATTCGCTTCTTTTTCTTCCGTCTTATTTTATCATGCCTTTTGATATTTTTCCATAAAGGTGACGGAGTTTGGTTGATACTCATACTGCTATAATTAGAACAATCTTGCCTATTACTCTTTTTATACAGGGTCCTTATTTCAAAAGGAGCCACCCTGAATAACTTTGGATCTGAAGTAGTTACGGTTTTAGGAAAAAATACGTCAATTTTGTTTTCGAGGGGGAACAACACCGTTTTTAGAATTTTATCTTTCATCCCCTCACCCCCAGACACCCCATCTTTATAATTTCAAATGGCACCCCCTATTGTGCGATACCTCATTTTAAAGGGCATAAAAAATACTATCCAGCAAAGCAAAAATAATTGAAATCGGTTCATTTGTTTTAGAGAGAGAGGGTATTGATTTTAAAATAAACCACCTTGAATAACCCTGGTTCTGAAGTAGTCACGGTTACGGAAAAAATATGTCAATCTTGTTTTTGAGGGGGGACTTGAAAACACTGTTTTTAGAATTTTATCTTTCACCCCTTCACCTCCAGCCACCCTATCTCTATAATTTATAATAATACTTCAGATCCAAAGTTATTCAGGGTGGCTCCTTTTGAAATGAAGACCCTGTATGTGGAAGATATGTTCCAAGATTCAAACTCTCTTGGAATTAACTCCCATTCTAAATACCTTTAGCTTTTCCACTTAATTCCCCTGAGCATAAAAGCTGTCTAATTCTTAATTTTCGTTATTGCTTTTTGTAATCTGTTTGTTAGGTGATGGGTTTATCTTCTACAGGGTCAGCCAACAGGTATTGACGATTTTCGGAGCGTTGTGGTAGAGATACTAAAAAGGAGAGGGGGGAAGTCAGGTAGGGAATTTGTTTACATAGAATACAGTTTAGTAACCATGAATTCGTGCCGGGACATCAGCGTATTTTTGTGTAACAGCAATCATCAGAGCCGAGTCCTCGACAATTCGCGCGACATTATAACGTTCCCCGGCGGGATAGGATTCCTTCAAGATACACCATATTGCAATGGCACCAACGTTTTATGGAAATTGGAAATGTCAAAAGCGTTTACCACGGGGGCCGGAGATTGGTACGTACCCCAGAGAACATCGAAAGATTGGGAGAAGCGCTACATCGAAGTCCTCAACGTTCGTCAGTTCGCCAAGCATTGAACATTTCGAACATTCGAACACTAGCGTCAGGCGAATTTTACACGACGACTTAGGATTTCATCCCTATAAAATTCAATTGGTGCACGAGGTTAAACCACACGATTTTGCAACACGTAGCCAGTTTTGTGCAGATATTCTGGCTCTTCTTCACGCTGATGCGAATATTTTGCATAATTTAATTCTATCCGATGAACCGCATATTTGTTTATTGGGTTTTGTTAATAAACAAAATATACGCTACTGGTCGTCTGAACAACCCTGCACAGTTCACGCGCGACCCTTGCATTCGTCGAAAGTCACAGTGTTGTGTGGAGTCTCTGCCTTCTCTACCTTCGGAATACCTTATTTCTTCGAAGAGGGTCGGACAGTTACTGTGAATTCTCAGTGGTATTTAACAATGCTAGATAATTGTTTACCTGCGAAACTTTAGAGGTTGGGCAGATACATAAATTAATCGTGGTTCCGGCAAGATGTAGCAACAAGTCTCGAGTTCTTAACAGGTTCTCAGGGATGCCAACCATTTTTGGGAATAACAATGCCATCATTCATTCGATTCTTCAATGTGGCTTTTGTAATACATTTTTTGTCCCAACTCTCTACGACTAACCGTTATCCCAAAAAAGAAAATGTATGATTTTTACAGGGCATCTCAGTATAAATACCAGAACAAAGTTTTTTTTTAATGGAACGCCCCATATTTTATACCTAATTTTTACTACGGACGGTTGGTTAGTTATGGGCAAATTTGTCGCAAAAAAGTGTACACATTGAAAAAATTTCAGAAGCGTTTTTAGCAAAGATAGCGTCATTTTTTATATACAAGAGAATGTTTCACATCATGGAGAACAATACACATCGGCTTTGGTTCTTTTTTGTTCATACTACTATACAGGGTGTCAACATTCGCAATGGATAATAATTGTTTTCAAATGGAACACCCTATATATGTTTCCACCAATGCATGGCATTTTTAATAAGCTTTCCGATGATATATATGGTTTGAATAATGAAATATTAAGGACTTGAGATTTATCAATAAAAACATTTTTCTTTGGAAATTTAAGTGTTATTGGTTTCTGGTTATAATTCTGAGGCATTCCATGTTATTCGAAATAATATCTTAGTGTAAAAATGAATTGCACATTAAGAACTCATAGATTTGGTTTATTGCATTGGTAAAATCGATCGAAATATTCTAGTAGCTAGAAGAATTCATCGCCAAACATATCAATGCTCCAACACCTAATCAACTCCCCAGAGATTTAAAGTATAACAAAGCGTTAAACAAAAACATGTATACGGTGAACAATTCAACCTAAGAAGAAGTTAATATGTAGGTGTAAAAAAAAAAGAAGTAACATTCAATAAATGCAACCATCAACTAGAAGCTGAAAAATAACTGCCACTGAAAAAAATAGAGCATGTCTTCCCGGCCACACTGAGTGAGTTGACGGGATGATGGTCGACCATGACCCGCTATACCTCCATGGGTTCTTCCTGTGGTGGACTTTAGTTTGGTTTCTTCTTCTTGTAGTGTCTCAGCTGTTTCCAGTTGTGGGAAATCAGATGTTTATCATTTTATAGCTCACATTGAGTGTACTTGGTTTAGAATTAGTCTAAAACATCAAGTATGGTTTGTTTGAAGGTGTGGATTTGGATAGGCGTAAATGATTTTGGATGGGACGAATGACCTGGCTTCAACAATGTTCCCATAATGTGAATTTGTTCTGCAAGTTCAGCTCTCGGGGTAGAAGTGGATCCTTGTATCATGCATAATGGTGCAATGTAATGGCCTCCTTGGTTACTTCTAACATCATATATGGATGATTTAGTTGCTTCACTGATTATGCACATTAGGATCATCATTGCTTGTGCAAACGTAGATATTGTCCGTGTTGACTTCCTTTCTTGATCCGACCTCCTTGTAGATAGCGTACTTGAATTTACATCTTCAATCATTGGCACAGACATCTTTTCATATGGTAGTTTTAGCAGCTTCGTAATTGGTCGCATGAGGATTAAATTATTGTCTGATTTAAGTGTCACCACCCTCACTTGTCCATCGTCTTCTCGATAAATGTCCATTATTTTTTCCATTGGCCTATGAATAGGCTAAAGCTGTTGGTTTTTGATATCCATCTCACATAATATGCAATTATTCGAATTAGTTTTAGCAACTTCGAACAGAAAAGCAGAATGTGAACCATTTCACTCTTCGTAGATGATACTGCTGCTACCACCTTTGCTGAACGTAGCTCTTCCATTATTATACAGTTCTGCGTGTTTTTTTTTGTAGACGTAATGCGGAATATTTGTCATTCTTCTCCAGCTTCTATCTTTTAAAGTTCTTCACCTCTAGAGGCTCCAGCTGCTCTAGTATATTCTTTTTGTATATCTGTGTTTAGTTGCACCGACGTCGTAACAGCTAGATACGGAATCACAGCTGTACCATGCGCTACAGTAGTCAATTTAGATTCTTAAACCTCTCCAAGGCTATTCCCATTAATTGTTTTGGCAGAAACGATGAACACTGCCCTCAACTTTGTGGTTCTACTCTCCTTGAAGACTGCATGTTATGGAAAGTAATATGTCGAATCTCTTTCCGGTTTATCGATTTTTTTCATGTTGCCAAGTTTAAGATATTCCTTGTGCAACTCAGTATATCTTTGTGTATATTTCTTAAACGGATTCTCGCCTCTAAATTATCTGAAGATATCGTGTTGGTAGTAGGTACTTCCTCCACTTCCCTCTAACTAACTCTTGAAGGGTTAGAGAAGTAAGTATAATTGTTTTGCCTACTAATGTGCTGAGGTTTTCCTTGTTATAATCATCACCTCTGATGGAAATCTGGGTCGCAATTCAAGGAACACGTGTCCTGTCTCCGGTTCGAAGGATCATGTTGGAGTTATAAGAAATAAAATATTTTTAGAAAAAATCTTCGAACAGGTCGATTTTCTTTGATAAAAATACACATTTTTTGCATAAAAGTCGATAATGACGTCATTCATATTG
The DNA here is from genome assembly GCA_910593695.2 of Ocypus olens. Classification (NCBI taxonomy): domain Eukaryota; kingdom Metazoa; phylum Arthropoda; class Insecta; order Coleoptera; family Staphylinidae; genus Ocypus; species Ocypus olens. The sequence continues at coordinate 34,017,765 of OU343047.1, forward strand.
TTTTTATGTGGCAACCCCCTATTTTTGTTCTTAATTTTGAGAGATTTTTTCATTGTCGAACTGGCAGTATAAAAATGTTGCCACCTTATATAAGAAATTTTTCGAGACAAAATATTTAATTAAACTGGCATCGATTATTCAGCTAGGAAACTACTCAGCAATTATTTACGATGTGTGTAGAAATAGATCAAGGTTTGTTAATGTGTCCCGCAGGGTTCTGTCCCAGGGCCCCTTTTATATTTAATCTATACTTGCACAATAATAAATGAATTATAATATCGCAAAAGTCATATGTATGCAGATGATGGTATATATCGCTTTTTCTCCTGACTCTTATAACGAGGCATAATCTTGATAAAATTCTGATTTGCAAAGAATTTATAACTTTTCTTGCACTTTGAACCTGGTGCTTAATCCCTCAAAAAATCCCATGGCTGTGATAAGGTATATAAAGAACAGATATTCATTAGATATTTCCATTCATGTTGAGAATATTCCTTATTCAGTTGACAACTCTTTTCGTTATAAGAAACAAATTAATAAGTATATTAACGCTTCATATTGTTATTTTAAAAGGTTGTAAACACATCGCTCCAGTCAAGTTAAACATTTCTCTCTGTAATGCATATGTTCACATTTCTTTTATTGCTCTACACTCTACAGCTTGTCACGGAGGGGGGGGGGGGGCTCAGCGCGTGGGTGAAAACCGCCCTCGTTGACCTCCAGCTAGCTTTTGGAGTCGGTGTAGCTATGAGACACAGCACAAAAAAAAAACACGAAGGATGGGGTGGAGGCGGAAATAGTCTGATTGGCGCGATAACTATTGCTATTATTTACACACGGAGAAAGTTATTACAATGACATAAAAAAAAATGTTCAAAGTTCAAAAATGTAAAATATGTACACGGAAAATGTCAATAAAATAAAGTCACGAAAAATAAACCAATAGTCACCAACACTCAATGTTCACGAAGCACTGGAATGTCCGAAGAATACGGCGGCGGCGGCGGCGAAGATGGCTGCGGCGGCGACGAAGGAAGCGGCGGCAGCATGGCGTCGTTGATGTTCGGTGGTGATGTCTGACTGATTGTTGTAGAGGTCTGAGTGATGAATAATGACTGATTGTTGAATTTCATCTGCTTGTCTTGGGAGCTCTCCACAGCCTTTTACAGGCCTACTCTTCTCCGGGTTGCGGGTAGTGACGGTGGTAGAGTGTGACGGGAGCGTCGAGGTCGGCGCACGTGTTCTAACCGGCAAATTGCTCTTCCAAGAATAATTTGGGTTCGAACCGATATTGTCACGTAGGCATCGGGAGGCGGATCGACAGCCTATTGTGTTGTACTAGCAGCTGCACATTTTCACGAATTGTTCTGCGAAATGTTCTAACGATGTCCCTCGGTAAATCGGCGCACAGCAGGTAGAGGCTCATCTTCATGGTGTAGTTACTGGCAGCTGTACTTCTTCGAAAATTATCTCGTTTGGAAATTTCAATAATGCGGAGTTTATGTTAATATTGAAAAGGAGCAATGGTTAGCTCATAAAATGCAAATTAAGATAATTACGCATTTGTTAAGAGGCGTAGATAAACTAAGCGCCGATAACAAGCTGTGCCATTGATAAAATCACATCAAACCGTACCCAGATTATATCAAATTCCTGTCTACGAACCGCCGCTGCCGAATACCATCGGCAGCGGCAGGTTGTGGATCTTCGTAGAGGAGGCTTAGACAGAAATGTCGCCCGTGCTGCACTTCTTACTCTCATAGAGGAAGCAAATGTTCCCCAGGAGTTTTAGTCAAATTTTCTTCCGTAGCATCCTCGCCGAACATCCACGAGCCGCCGCAGGTATTCTGAAATTTGACAAAATATCACATAAGTTAAGAGTTGCGGGTTGGTTAAATATGCAAACTATAACAAAGATACATTGGTACATTTGTATATCTATTTCAATGTCGGACATCTTTAATTCGTAAAACTTCTGTCAAACAGTCGCTCAGTTTCTCCACTGAATCTTAACTACATAAAATTGATTTAAAAAATAAGACGTTCTTAAAGTGGTGCAAAGTGGTGTAACGTCGTACATTGTAAGACGTTAAAAGCGGAATCGAAAGAATCGGAATCTAACCTAAAAAGTGATGTGGTTGGAGGTGATAGTCTGTAGAATAGTTGTGAAAGTTACAGAAGCACAAATAAATGCGGTAATACTAAACAAGTGATTTTTAAATGCAACGCGATCAGAATGAATGAAATATTGCATTTATAATCTGAATATATCAGAGGTATTAGCCAACTACGCGGCAGAGCTATAAAACAAGATATCTAGAACGTACATATTGGTGTTGATATGTGTTTACACAAATTTGAACTATACAAGTAATCAAGGGATATCTTTCGAGGTAAAATACTACTGAAACAAGAAATGTATATCTGTGTACGAATAAAAAGTGATGTTACTTAAAATAATACAGTTAGAATATATTATTATTCCAGCCTATTGCCTATTAAGGTGGGCAAACACGATAAGGTTTACCAGAAAGCAAGCCTTCCGGACACTGATACAGGAGGCATACCGCAGCGTTAGTGGTTAGATCGGTCTGAACTCTGGCCCTTCAAAAAAACTGTCAGCGCTTTAATAAAGACACTAAAACCCGTTGCAAAAACGTAGTATATTTGTCGGATCCGAGAGTACAGGTTTAACCTTCCGGATTAGTGGTCGGAAGGCACAGCCTCCGGTAAACCTTATCGTGCATGCCCAATGCGACCTTAAAATAATTGCTGTGCTACTTGTTTGACATCTCGAACACCACCTTTTCGTTTATTATCAACAGTATGAAATCGCTTTCACTCGATGTGCTTCACCGGTTTTAAATGTTTGTATCTTATTATCGGCAGAACTCGTCCTAAGAGCGTAAATCGTATTAACCTACTCACTGCATTACGGAGCATACAGGGTCTTTTTTTAAACTCAGAACATATGATTGTTAATGTCTATGTTCTACTTTATAATAATCACATCAACGCATTGCAATGTATTGACAATGTAGGCAACCATACTTACACTCAGTTTTATTTAATTATCAAAATTGTGTTATTAATAAAAATGTATTATACCGCCGAAGAAAGAATACAGATAATTAATTGATACAAGAGTGGGAACAGCATTCGACGTGTTAGAGATTTGTTTTCGGTTGAGTATCCGAGCAGATAAGTTCCATCCATCTCAACAATTTGTAATATTGTCCATCATTTTGACAAGACCGGCTGTGTGAGTAATTTTCGCATTAAAAGGGCTAAAGGAAATCACATTTTAATGGAAGAGATGTAACTCAACACTTTATGTTACGTAGAGCAGAACCCCATATCATCGTTAAGACTTATCGCAGCACAGTTTAAAATAAGTTCAGCTTCCGTTTACAAGACATTAAAAGAATTTAAATACAATGCTTACAAGTTTTCAAATCATCAGCAACTATCAAATGAGGACAAAGGCAAACGAACAGAATTCTGTGAAACCGTATACAATTTATTTAATAATGATCAAGAAATTTTACACAGAATAATATTTACTGATGAGGCATCATTTTCCTTAAATGGTGAAGTTAATCCACAAAATTATAAGTTAGTATTCTTCATTCCTTATCGATACCCATTCCTTACACCCATTCCTTCACCTTTTAGATTTTGGGCGTGCAATAATCCTCGCTTACAAAATTTGACGCACACACAATACAATCCCACACATTAACTGGACTAATTAATGATACCCTTATTGGTCCTTTTTTTATTAATGGAAATCTAAACAGTACTGTTTACTTAGATCTTCTGCGAACTCGTATAATGCCATAAATTCAAACACTAAACATTGCTGCTCCTTATTATCAGATGGATGGGGCGCCTCCACATTCTACAGCTGCCATTAATAATTATCTAAGTGAATTACTTCCCGATGAAAGGCCGAGAGAAGAAGAAGAAGCATTCACTGGCACCTTTGTGTACTTGGTTGCCTACATTGTACCAATCAAAAATTAAAATTTTTTTTTTGAGCGATTAACACTCTTCGGTTTGCAGCAACACAATTTTCAAACAAATTGTACGGGTTAATATAACCCTTTAAAATTACATGAATATTAATTTGCATCTCCACCTGAAGTAAGCCCATCCGCGTTATAAGTCTTATTTAATTTGATATTTGTATCTTGCATTAAGCGGTTTAATGGTCTTTTTCTCTTCTGGTATTTAACACTTGATCATTAAAGTCTCTCACAATGGCTACCTTGCATCTTTCTACCTGTTTGCAGTTTTGTTCTCCACAATTGTGTGGATAGATACCAGAGACCCAGTAAACGCTTTCAGTCAAAATCTCTCATAGCCGTTACACTATCCCTATTGCATTTTAATTATAATATATGCTCAAGCACAATGACTCTTACCCCCGCTTCAAAACAACTCGGGAACGGTAACGAGAACGGAAACCAAAAGTTAACTGATATGATTCGCATGTTGACATGCATAACTAATAACTAAGTTCCGGTGACAGGAACGAGAATTTGGTATATTTTCGTTCCCGTTCCCGTCCTCGTTACTGTTCCCGGGTTGTTGTGAAGGCGCGTTTATTATAAGGTTAGGGTTTTGACATTAGATAGGTTGCCCTGCTTGTTACTTATAATAAGACGTACTTAATGAAAAGGATGCTTGTGACCGTCACTACGTGGTAATCCATAATTAAACTAAATTGAAAAATTCACGAGGGATACGACCGAATATTGAAAACAATATATTCCTGAATTTATATCGGTAAAAGTAAACATGTAGTGCCATTTCACGGTACACTACTGGGCCGAAGGCCGTCCAAAATGGCTGTGCGCCCCCCAAATAACCTACAAACATAGTAATATCTTACAGAAATCTGTCTCTCAGATCTCCAGCTGAAGTGTTCGGAATACAAAATGTCGCTAGTCTCGCTGGAGCGTGCGCAACTAACCATATATTTTGTTCCAAGCATTGACATAAAACAAATTTCAAAAACAAATAAAAGGGGTGTTTAACATTTACAGGGCAAATTTACACAAATACGTACTAAGTATCGTCGCTGGGCATAAAGTAATAAACCCTTTATAAATACACTATTGTAGCAGTTTAAAATAGTATCAACCAGTGTTGCCATACGTACGGTAATTACCGTACTTGTACGGTATTCTGAGCGAAAGTACGGTATACGGTCCAAATGTTAAAACCGTACTCAAATGTACGGTAATTTTCACCCTGTATAAGAGCATTTTTACCGCGTTTTTAATTCGACAAATTTATCGCGCGGTAGCAATGGCCGCTCTATTAACAGCGTTGGGAGTAGTGGAGAGAATAGAATTGTGAGAGGTACAACATCCATCCCACATAAAATTCATTTCACGACGTGGTATATATTAACCGTAACCGCACAAGAGTGCTTAGAGTCGGAATGCCTACTACTGCTCTAACCTATGGGCGGCGTTGCCATCTGATCACATAATATTTCCGCCAGAAAGCCAACCTAATTCCACTAGAATTCCTCTAGAAAATATAAAGTGCGAAGTAAATCTATCTCTTATTTTAACATAATGTTCATTAATAATATTAAAGATAAAACAATGAACAAATTGAAAGAAAAATAAAATTCATATTTTTGGTAGTAGAAGAAAAAAAATCTAAAAAAATAAATACTGATATTTAAGAATTCCACAAAAATTTTAATAATTTTACAATACATCTACCATTAAAACTTACTTACATTTTTTTTCATTTGTCAATTTCATATGAATTTTTGAAAAGTAATTTTTTAAGTTGTTCAACAGTTGAACAAATAAAAATAAATTGTTATATGATGGAATTACCTTAATATACACTTGGATTTTTGAAAATATGTCAATTTCTGATCGAGTCAGTCATTCGAGTTCATTTTTGGGGTTTAAATTGTCGTTTTTGGCAGTTGAAATTGTTATTTTTGGCAGTTGAAAATTGTCATTTTTGCCAGTTAAAAATGGTCGTTGCCGACACTTGAAAATTGGCCTTTTAGCAGTTGAAAATTGGCCTTTTTAGCAGTTGAAAATTGTCATTTTTAGCAGTTAAAAATTGTCATTCTTTGGTAGTTAAAAATTGTCACTTTTGGCAGTTAAAAATGGTCCTTGCCGACACTTGAAAATTCGCATTTTGGCAGTTGAAAATTGTCATTTTTGGCAGCTTAAAATGGGCGTTTCCGACACTTGAAAATTGGCCTTTTTGGCAGTTAAAAATTATCATTTTTAGCAGTTAAAAATTGTCTTTTTTGGCAGTTAAAAATTATCACTTTTGGCAGTTAAAAATGGTCATTTCCGACACTTAAAAATTGGCCTTTTTGGCAGTTGAAAATTGGCATTTTTGACAGTTGAAATATGTCTTTTTTTGGCAGTTGAAAATTGTCATTTTTGGTAGCTGAAAATTGTCATTTTTGGCAGTTAAAAATTGTCATTTTTCTCAGTTGCAAATTGTCATTTTTGGCAGTTAAAAATGGTGATTTCCGACACTTGATTTATTACATGATATGCTAGAATTTATCAGAAATAAAAAAAATAGTATATTCACAAAACATCTGAATTATCTTCAATTTTTGAAAATGCGTGAGTTATAAATGTTAAAAAATGAGGCTTTTTTTAATTCGTCGAATATTTGAACAAAGAAAAAATAGAAAAAAAAATACTGATATGATTGAATTCCTTAAAACGTTTAATGCAATAATAATATATTTACGTTTAAAATTAACTTTGAGTTTTAAAAATGCGTGTTATGAATTTTTGAAAATTAATATTTAAAGTTCTCGAAGACTTGAATAATAATAATAATTTTCTAATACACTCACAGAACATCTCCATTTAAAACTTACTGTAATTTTTGAAAATGCGTCACTTTTTCCGTAAGTTATGAATTTTGAAAATTAACGTTTTAAGTTGTCGAACAAAGAAACTGATATAGAATTTCTCAAAAATTTTAGTAAGTATATTCACAAAACATCTGCCCTTAGAATCAACTTAGACTTTTGATAATGTGTCAATTTTTGCGTGAGATTAATTTTTGAAAATTATTTTTTTTTATATACCGGGTGACCCAGGGATCTGTAAAAGCCCCATAACTTATTTGCTATATGAGATATCGACTTCTAGTTTTCTTGAATTGGTACCCACACTTATTCTACATATTTTAAAAATATGTATGTTTTTGTACAGGGTGACCCAATATACATAAGAGAACAAAGTTATGTTTTTTAAATGCAACACCCTATATTTTATACTTTATTTTCAACCCTCTTGAAAAGCTGATAAAAATAGTATAAGATAGTATGGGTCTATTATGAACGGTTGGTTAGTTATTGGCAAATTTGTGGCAAAAACATGTACACATTGAAAACATTGCATAAGCGTTCCTAGCAAAGATAGCATCATTATTTATACACTAGACAATTTTCTATATCATAAAGAATAATACACATAGGCTTTGGTTCTCTTTTATTCATAGTGCTATACAGGGTGTCAACATACGCAAAACAATGGGTAACTATTTTTTTTCAAATGGAACACCCTATATAAATTGCCACCAATCTATGGCATTTTTAATAAGCTTTCCAATGATATACAGTTTATATAACAAAATATTAAGGATTCTTGAGATTTATCAACAGAAACATATTTGTTTTGTCACCTTCTGCGGATTTTTGGATTTTCAGCCAAAACTATGCATTTTCAGGAAAAATTATAAAAGTTGTAGAGCGAAAAATTTCCGATCGACTTGGGTCTTTCAACTTTTAAGATAATGCGTGCATTGCCCGCTAGAGCGCGCAAAATCGTGACCGTATATGCATTTTAGCGTTTTCTTTTCAAATTTTTTATTAATAAATTGCACCATACTTTATTTTCCGCACCCTCTACCGGAAAAATGGGAAATTATAGGGAAATTAAAATGACCCATATCAATTGAAAATGTTCCGCTCTACAACTCTTAATAGAAGCATTTTTTGCCAAAAACGCATAGTTTTCCCTAAAAAGGCAAATTGAAAATGTATATATCAATTTTTGCGTTTTTCAATGTTTTTTTGCATTTTTAGCGAAAACTATGCATTTTGGGCAAAAATTGCTTCTTTTAAGAGTAGTAGAGCGGAATATTTTCAATCGATGTAGGACATTCGAATAATTCTATAATTACCCGTTTGTCTGCTGTAGGACGTGGAAAGTAAAGTATAGTGCAAATAATTAACAAAAAATTTGAGAAAAACGCTAAAATGCATATACGGTCACAATTTTGCGTACTCTGGCGGGCAATGCACGCTATTGGAAACGTCGAAAGACCTATATCGATCGAAAATTTTCCGCTCTAAAACTTTGGTCTTTTATTATTTTTTCAGAAAATGCATAGTTTTGGCAGAAAATCCAAAAATGAGCAGGAGGTGACAAAACAAAAAAGTTTTTATGGATAAATCTCAAGAATCCTTAATATTTCATTATACAAATTGTACATCATTGGAAAGCTTATTAAAAATTCCATGCATTGGTGGCAAGATATATAGGGTGTTCCATTTGAAAAAAAATAGTTATCCATTATTTTGCGTATGTTGACACCCTGTATAGCAGTATGAACAAAAAAGAACCAAAGCCAATTTGTATTATTCTTGATGTGAAAAATTCTTTAGTGTATAAAAAACGACGCTAGCATTACTAGGAGCGCTTCTGCAACTTTTTCAATGTGTCCTTGTTTTTGTCACAAATTTGCCCATAACTACCAATCGTCCATAATAGAGCCATACTACCTTATACTATTTTTATCAGCTTCTGAAGAGGATTGAAAATAAAGTATAAAATATAGGGTGTTCTATTTAAAAAAACATAACTTTGTTCTGTTGTGTATATTGGGACATCCTGTACAAAAACATACATATTTTTAAAATATGTAGAATAAGTGTGGGTACCAGTTCAAGAAAACTAGAAGTCGATATCTCAAATAGCAAATAAGTTATGGGGCTTTTACAGATCCCTGGGTCACCCGGTATATTTACAAAATATCTATTTAATTTAATTTATTTAATGTGCCAATAACAATGCGTTTATAAAGGTCAATATACATAATATAAATAAGTGGTTTTAATAAATAAAAAACAGATATAAAAAAAAAACTTAAACTTACAGGGTCTAGAAATATGCAAAAGGTGCGTTCAGAAAGAAAACTGTAACATGGATAAATAACGAATGTATCTTCCTTTAAAACTAACTTTAATTTTTGAAAATGTGTCACTTTTTTCAACAAGGAAAAACTAGAAAAAATACATTATTACCTTTAAAATTAATCTTGATTTTTGAAACTTAGTCAATATTTTAGAATATGCACAGAACATCTAGCTTTATTTTTCGAAAATGTATTAATTTTAATGTTAGTGCTTTTTCTCTTCTAAATCTAGATCTAAAGTTCAAATTTAAATTAAATTACGCTAGTTTTCTCAACTATACACAATTACAATACAATTACGTTAGAAAATTACTCTTCAATGCTGATTCAAAATTCGCTAGATCTAGCGGATTTTCCGCTGACCTGGCAACACTGCATATGGGACATATTAAAATCCATCTCGCCCCGATAGTTAACATTATATTAGCAGATAGGATCATCTAGCGTCGATTTATTTAACAAATTCGTAGAAAAATGTGTAAATCCCCGAAATAATCCAAAAGAACGAGATTATAAAACGGGGGAAGAACGTTTTTTATGTTATATTTTCAGTAAAAAAAAAAATAGAAAACCTTCGCTTCACCTCTGAAATCGTAAGTTTACATCATTATAAGTGTGTATTTCTCGTAGTCCGTAGTTGTTAGGGTGACAAATTATCACATCTAACATGTATGTACGGTAATTTATTAATAAGTACGGCAATTCAGAGTACGCGGGTACGGTAATTCGCCTTCGAACGTGTGGCAACACTGGTATCAACTACTAAAACTAAAAACGAATGAAAACCTAATTGAGCGTAGACGTAGATTGGCAGAGAGAAAGACAAAGACGTTGCAAAGCACGACAGCGTCAAGAGACACTTGATAGGCTACAAGCATGGCCACGCCAAGGTATGTTGCCGCCGGGGTGCAAGGAAAAAATTGCCGCCTCCTTTCAATGTGAAAAGGCGGGTAGAGAAAATGAACACCATCTCTAAATTATTTAGAAAGAAATAATTTCGATATAAACAAAGAGATTGCATCCGTACGCAAAGAATAAACAATCATCTCCCATTTCGCGAACGTACGTATTACGAAAAAAAAGTATTTTAGGTGGATTAATATTTTTTATGAGCGCCGATTTTAAATAAATTGTTTGCAAATTGTAAGAACCAATAAGATTTAGTAGGCGCCAGGCTAAGAGGACTCTTAGCATCGATGTTTCGGGCTAATGACCGGCGCCCCCAAAACCTGCCGCCCGGGTGCTGTCCACTCCCCCGCTTGGCGAGGCTCTGACTACAAGAAGTAAATGCTGCATCTCAACGACAACGAGTTGTCAAAGAAACCCTGCAGGAGTCACAAACCCGGCAAGAAACATCGTCGACACAGTATTAAAGTCAAACTACAGGAGAATTAAAATTACACGTTTTCGTCAAAATGACGGGTACATTTTCTAGTATTGCCATAGTGATTGTGAATAAACTAATTTTTCGCGAGGATGAATACTCGATTCAGAGGTGGTTTATCTCCGCCTAAATACCAAATCATCTTAAAGTACAGAAGATAAGCAAGTATAAATTGTTTAAAATGCAGTAAACAATATCCTAATTGTGTTTCTGTAATTACTGTTTTACTATTTTGTTATGTTTTACTATTATATTTATTATTTTTCATGATTAATCCTCATGTTTTGTTAATACTGCTTTGTATAGGGTGTCCCACGAAAAAGTTGCATTTTAAAATTGCTATAAATAAAAGACGGGTCGATATTTTTCAATTATTATTTTTTATTGAATAGCCCCAACATTGCGGTTTAATAGTGGAAGACCACATCATTCATATGGCTGCCCCGGCTGGATTTGCAGTAGCCCATTCTGTCGACCCAATTTTTCATGACATTTTCGATGGTGTGGCCCTCAATGGCTGCAATGGCGACTTCAATCTCGTGCTTTAGATCGTCAATCGTCTCTGGATGGTTGGCGTAGCCACAAAAAATAGTCCAACGGGATCAAATCGCAGCTGCGAGGTGGCCAGTTGACATCGCCGTTTCGGCTAATTATGCGATTTTCGAACGTACCACGCAAAAGTTTGACCGTAACGTTGGCTGTGTGGCACGTTGCGCCGTCCTGCTGGAACCAAATGCCGCCGATGTCTTCCTCTTCCATTCGGGGAAAGAAAAAAAATTCCAACACGCCTCGATAGCGCTCACCATTCACGGTTACGGCGGCTGCCGCTTCGTTTTCGAAGAAAAACGGACCAATGATGCCGCCGGACCACATACCGCACCAAACAGTCACTCGTTGTGGGTGCAGTGACTTTGCCATAATTACGTGTGGATTTTCTGAGCCCCAAATGCGTCAGTTTTCCTTATTGACACAACCACCGAGGTGGAAATGAGCTTCATCTGAAAAGATGATTTTTCGATAAAAATGCTCATCTTCCATCAAGCGTTCTTCGGCCCATTGGGCGAGCCGAAATCGCATCGGATGGTCGTGGGGCTTCAGCTCTTGTACCAATTGAATTTTGTACGGCTTCAAACCGAGGTCTTTCGTCAAAATTCTTTGAAGGGACGTGCTAGAAATGTTCAATTCCTGCGAGCGGTGTCGAGTTGATGTTGATCATTTTGGCAACAACTTTTCTAGAACTAAGCACAAATTATTTCTAATTCTGGATCGCTTTGATGTCGCCGGCCCAAATGGCGCACTATACAGTCACTCTACGATGTAATGGTCGTTGGTGTATCAATTGAGGATTTTCAGTGCCCCAATTCTATTTAATAACAAAACGAAGTCACGATTTTTTGACAAAAATGTTGGTTGTCTATACCGAGCTGTAAAACCCGAACATTCGCCGCCGTTTATGGTCATCTTTTTGTAGCTGTTGTGTCAATTGAATTTTATACTGGTATAAATGCAAATCGTTCTTGAGCATATTTAACAAACATGATGCAGATATTCCCAATTCCTGTGCACGGTGTCGGTGAGAGGTAGTCGGATGTTCACATACACTCACTACCTCACCTCACTGCATCAATATTTTTTGACGTACGTTGGCTACGTTGTCTCCCAGACTTTGCTTTATCTCCCAGTGTATACACATTTTCATATCATTTATTATACGCTTACTTACTTCGTACATGAATAATACCAAAAATATCAGGCAATGTTCTTCACACATATAAATATTCATAATTGACCGATTATTTGAATAAAATGTTTTAATAACTTCAACTTGTTCTTGCAGCGTTATATGCTTAATAATAAATTGTTATCGAGTACTCTCCACAACTGTTAAATATGAACTGACAAATGACAGCCAAACCAAATGGCGACAAAACAACATCGGCCTGGAACATAAAACGCACCCTCTATTTTATATTTTAATTATATATTTCAACTTAAAATACAAATTTCTTAATTTGTTTTACAACAGTTTGAAATCCTCATAAAAAATCAACTATGCTCAAAGCTCACCCAAAAAAATTTATGAATATTTCCGAAACTACTTCTTGAAGTCGAATTTTGGTTGAAAAAGGGATGGTGTAACCTTTATCTAGCTATGTTTCTTGTGCTGTGTTTTAAGTGCCAAAAGCTTGGGTTTCTACTTCCTGGACACCGTCCATAGTTTCTGTTCCACTGTCCGCATTGTCAGCTACCATTTCAGAATTGTCATAGTCCAGATGACCACGAGTTTTACTGCTTTTTAACATGCTCTTGGCTTGGAGATGCGATTTAAAATAGGGCCACTTAGATTCTGAACAACCGCCAGGATCACGACAAGGCGGGAACTTCCATTTCTAAGCCTAATTGAACTCTCAGATACTTTCCCTTTTTCCGTAAAATCCCATCTAAATATAATAAAAACAAGAATGAAACAACGCGCAGAGTCGGTCGATAACTGCAAACTGACCAGGCGTGCTACGCGGTAAGCGGGAAAAAGAAAAAAAAAAGCGGATATAAGCGGTTTAAGTCGGTTAAAGCAGGTATGGCCACCCCAATAACCTTTCCCCCCTCTCTCCACCTCGCCCGCCGCCATAAAGAACAGTTCATAGCTCAAATGTTTGTTGTGAAAAATAATGAATGTAAAATGAAAATGATTATTAAACTTAATTATCCTCATTACTATCTTGTAAGTATTGTACACTTTCAAGACGAATTGTTACTTTCATATATTAAATTACGCCGGCAATTAAGACAAATGCATTCAATTTCATCACGATCATTCAGCTTTTTAGTGCATGTAATGCCGTGCTGATTACCAAAAATTAAATTAATTAGCACTCACAGTGTAACACATGGATATTCCTAACGGCGCTTATAAGTCTATAGGTTCATCGTTTGAATTTTATTATTTTGATAAAACGTGCAGGTTAAATTGCTACATTTAATTTTATGATGGTTGAAAGTAGCCCAGGTATAAATTTGCAATTCTTATTAATTTTTATATTTTAAGCAATTTCATATGAATTAGTGCGGCTTTATAATCATTAATTATGATTAAGTCATTAAAGAGTTATTGATGAGTATATTCGGTCATTACTCGTTTTATTATCAGAAAGTTTTTTCTGTAAAATTTAGCAAAATGGCAGTTTTGTCATTCACTTAACAACTTCCACAGGGTCCTCATTTATAATAGAATAAAACGTGGTACTGATCACCTAACCTTAAAAATTGATTGAGTACATTGAAGTTACATAATTGCACAACAGATGATTATGAGATGAAAATATTACGATTAAATCGAGTTAAAATGGGCAAAAAATATCGAGAAATCGCTGGGATTAAGTTATTATCGGAAATTTGACGTATCAACGGGAAAACACGCGAATCCCAATGATCGATTGCCTCAAACCGACAGGGCAACTAATATGGTAGTTAATTTAATGGTAAATTAAAGGGCCACCCTCACCAGTGGGCGGTTTTATAACAAGTGGAGATACATTCTATAGTTAACCTGATTTACTTAAATTATGAAATTATGTTGAGAACCGATAAAATGACGAATGTTTTGTTTCAAAATTAATTTAAAAGAGGTTGAGCCAAAAATGAATTTAAAAAAATCTTATAGTTTATAGATTGGAATAAAACACTTTAACTTTTTTATACCACTATATTTTATTTATGTGACTAGTTTCGACCATTCACTGGTCATTTTCAAACATAAGTAAATTAAATTACGGCTTTACATTTCTTATATATTACAGGGCTTCAAACAGGGGCGAATACATTATGTCAACCTGGTCGTTAAGCACGGAAATTCCCGGATTAATTTTTGCTTTGTGTATTTCGAGTGCTTCCAGTAGATCCATTTTTCGGCCTTTATCCGCTAAATGAATCACTGAAAGTACATCTGTGCCGAAATTATGCCGATTTTCCAACAAATGGTTCGAGAAGGTGGATTTATTTTGGTTTAATTTGAATGCTCTCTCGTGCTCTTTTAGTCTTGTATTAAAGTTTCGACCAGATTGACCAATGTATACGCCTTTACAATCTGGACATGTTAATTTATATATTCCTGATTTTTCCATATTATTAATTTTGTTTTTAGGATTATGTATTAAGTTGCTTAATTTATTATAAGGTTTAAACACCACATTGACGTTGCATTTCTCGGTGATTCTTTTAATTTTTAAACTAACCATTCCAAAATAGGTTAGTGGTTTAAATGAGGTTTTGTCGGGAGAATTGATTTTTGGGTATAAATATTGGTTAATTTCTTTCATTTTGAACTTGTGGATTAATTGATTGACTAGTGATTCAGTATACCCATTGTTAGTGGCAATTTGACGTAACTAATATGTTTGCACAAATTCCCCCCGAAGACTGCGTTAAACTAATAACTGAACACTTAGATCAAAATAACGTTAACCCTACAGTAAAATCTGACTTTTTAGCTCTCCTTGACATAATACTAAAACATAACTACTTCTCTTTCAATAACAAATTTTACTCACAAACAGAAGGTTTAGCAATGGGCTCCCCGCTCAGCCCATTGCTAGCCGAAATATTCATGGATAACCTTACTAAAATAATACTAAATTCACCCCTAGGCAAAAAACATATTAATTTCTGGTATAGGTACGTCGACGATATCATTGCATGCTTTAAAGGAACAGACAGACAGATTAATCAATTCTTAAATTTTATTAACTCGATACACCCCTCAATAAATTTTACCGTAGAAACTGAGACTGAAAACTGCATTAACTTCTTAGATCTTTCACTTACAAGAATAAATAAAAAACTAAACTTTAATGTTTACAGAAAACCTACTTACACAGACTCCATAATCCCCATCCATTCCCGTCACCCTTACAAACAAAAAATAGCGAGTTTTAACTCAATGATACATAGAGCATTCAAACTGCCACTAAATCCTTTGCAATTAAAAAACGAAATTGATACTATTAAACAAATTGCCACTAACAATGGGTATACTGAATCACTAGTCAATCAATTAATCCACAAGTTCAAAATGAAAGAAATTAACCAATATTTATACCCAAAAATCAATTCTCCCGACAAAACCTCATTTAAACCACTAACCTATTTTGGAATGGTTAGTTTAAAAATTAAAAGAATCACCGAGAAATGCAACGTCAATGTGGTGTTTAAACCTTATAATAAATTAAGCAACTTAATACATAATCCTAAAAACAAAATTAATAATATGGAAAAATCAGGAATATATAAATTAACATGTCCAGATTGTAAAGGCGTATACATTGGTCAATCTGGTCGAAACTTTAATACAAGACTAAAAGAGCACGAGAGAGCATTCAAATTAAACCAAAATAAATCCACCTTCTCGAACCATTTGTTGGAAAA
Organism: Ocypus olens; assembly: GCA_910593695.2. Taxonomy (NCBI): domain Eukaryota; kingdom Metazoa; phylum Arthropoda; class Insecta; order Coleoptera; family Staphylinidae; genus Ocypus; species Ocypus olens. Next base: position 34,033,789 of record OU343047.1, read on the forward strand.
TCGGCATAATTTCGGCACAGATGTACTTTCAGTGATTCATTTAGCGGATAAAGGCCGAAAAATGGATCTACTGGAAGCACTCGAAATACACAAAGCAAAAATTAATCCGGGAATTTCCGTGCTTAACGACCAGGTTGACATAATGTATTCGCCCCTGTTTGAAGCCCTGTAATATATAAGAAATGTAAAGCCGTAATTTAATTTACTTATGTTTGAAAATGACCAGTGAATGGTCGAAACTAGTCACATAAATAAAATATAGTGGTATAAAAAAGTTAAAGTGTTTTATTCCAATCTACAATCAAGATGTACCACGAAGTAAACGCCGCCAACATTAAACATTTATAGTTTATAAGTTATACCATAGTACATACAGTAGAAGTGGCAAGTATTCAGGCTCATTTAAGTGAGTAGAATATGCTGAGACCATCGCACAGTGTGTCAAAATGCGAGAGTCTGTCCAGAGGTAGAGGGCGTAAGAACAATAAAAATGAAAACTGGAGGAAATAAATATAACTACCACATTCTAAAATACCTAAACCTTTACAATTTGGGTTTTTTATATTTTTGCAGCAACCCTTGTTCTGCAATCAATTCCCAAACTTTCATGTTGTGCGCAAAAAATATACATTGTCAACAACGAATTACTTTATTCTCGTTTTAAGAAGTACTATCATTTTAACATGCGTTATTAACATTGTATTGTTGCTTTATTTGGTGTTGATTTTATTTTAATAGACATATTAAAAAAATGTTACGATTACTTTAAAAAAACACATTTTAATTTTTAACTTTAACAAGACCCAAATTAAGTATACCACCAAAACATATCTCGGTGTTTTTCGCTTCCCACCCTGTAAAAATTATTCCCATATCGAACCAATTAGAAGTTTTAGAATTTATTTAGTTCCGCGAGAGAGTTTAACTCTGAGCGGAGCGTTAGTGCGTAGATAGCAATGAACTCATTTGCTATGTTTTCAAATGTTACTACAATTTTATATTTCAATGTTATTTATGTATTATTTAAATGTCAACCCTTAAGTAGAAATGTAGTTATATATTTATTTTATCCTACCAATGGGTGAATTGTCCAAAGAAGCCCAGAAAGCCAACAATAAAATGTGTAGATGGTTACGAGAACACAATACGAGAAAACAAAACTCAATAATAAATACCACCAAAGACTTGGTAGAAGCACTGGAATAAATTATGTGTGATTTGGACACAAGTGATAAAGAAAAAAGAATTGGATTATTTTTCACTTTAGGTAAGCTCATTAATATTATAAAATTGTTCACGAAAATGTTATAATGTGCGCATTATTTAATTCCATGGGCAGCATTAATGGAGTACATTTAACACTCAATTTCTAAAACACGCATTTGCATGTTTAATATACTTATTAAACACGCACACGCATTTGGTTATTAAACACGCTAATTCGCGCTTTAATTCACCAAATCACATTTATGATAAAAAAATTTTACCCTGTTTAATACTGATTTTATTTTTTTTTCAATTTTAATTGTAATCACAACTTTAATTTCGATTTTAATTTTGATTTTGTTTTTGCTTTTTTTTTCTTTTGATTTTAATTTGGATTTTAATTTTCGTGAACAAAGTATAGTGTAGAACTCGCATATAATGGCTATTAATTACGAGAACGATGTTTGCTGAACGTGCCGTAGGCGAGTGGAGCATATCGTTTATATGCTCTTTGTACAATATACTATTAACTTATCTACCCAACCGATTAAATTTATATAAATTTTGATTAAAGTAATAACCACATAGTAAAATATTTGTTGATACCAAGATTATTTACATAAATTACAAATATAATAACTATAAAGGTTGAATAAAAATGTAAATAAATATTACAATGACATAAAAATGTTATGCGCTCGAAATGGTGTGGTTAAATTTAAACTAACTTGCGGAACTAAATACATTTTAAAACTGGGTTTGATAACTCAGAGTGTTGGTGGTGAATTAATGAAGGGGTGCGAAATCCCTTTTTATAATAGTCGATAATGATCAAAACAATAATAAAGTCAATTCATTGTAATATCATAAATAAATATGGTGGTTAGAGTTTATAGAGAGTTACATATTAAGTGGTGTTTATGTAACAAAATTATTATGGACTAAGAAATTAAGTGGTAAATCAATTTCAATAAAGTAGTGAGAAACATGTCAATTTTGAAATTCAACCACAGTTTTTCTGAATGTGATACATTTATAATCTGGGTTAAGATCTGAAGAGTTACAATGTAATGAGATTTCTTGTCCAGTCTGTAGTTGCTCCTGTATTGGGCCATACGTGATTTGAGCCACTGAGAAGTTTGACCCACATACTGGAAATCGCAGTCCCGACAAGGAATATTGCAAATGACATTTGACAAAGGTTCTGAAAAATGTGTGTCTTTAGATCTTGTAAAAAAAGTCTATTAAGTGTGCTCATTAGATTGCGCGATTCTGGCTTGCGTCACAGAGGGTCTCACCCCAAATGAATAGCCCCATCTGGTCGGATTCCCGGATAAGAGGATTTTTCTCTGAAAGTGTTATACAGGGTGTAGTGGAACAAAACGGAACATAGGATTTTCAATGTTTATTTCTTTATATTGGAATTCAAAAAAAACGAAATATAGCCTGAATATATAAATATTCAACCTGTTCGTAACTCTGCAAGCAAAATTAAGTCTTACTAAGACTATAAACAAATAACTTATTGGAACAACTACTTCCCTGGCTGATGCCACGCCGGATATTGAATGATACAAAAGAAATTTGCATGTTATTACTAGTACTACTAGTGAAATAACATTGGTTTAAGATCCCTTATTTCTACCCACAGGACTAACTTGAAAAATGAAACTAAATTGAATTTGAAAACTTTAAATTATAAAACTGAACCCAAAACTATGTAAAAATTAAGTAAATAGCCATCTGCAGACGCGTTTCGAGATTTATCTCTCATCGCGTCTGCAGATGGCTATTTACTTAATTTTTACATAGTTTTGGGTTCAGTTTTATAATTTAAAGTTTTCAAATTCAATTTAGTTTCATTTTTCAAGTTAGTCCTGTGGGTAGAAATAAGAGATCTTAAACCAATGTTATTTCACTAGTAGTACTAGTAATAACATGCAAATTTCTTTTGTATCATTCAATATCCGGCGTGGCATCAGCCAGGGAAGTAGTTGTTTCAATAAGTTATTTGTTTATAGTCTTAGTAAGACTTAATTTTGCTTGCAGAGTTACGAACAGGTTGAATATTTATATATTCAAGCTATATTTCGTTTTTTTTTTTTTTGAATTTATTTAATACTCTCTGCAATAAGTAAGGTTGTTTCTATTTTATTTATTATATTGGAATATTATCTTCCCTGATAATTTTAGAGGAAACAAATATTTTGTAGAGTAAAAATTCCTGCATGACTGCATCATGCTATTATTAATTTTTTAGCATTCATATAAACCCTAAAAAATGATAAAATAAAAATGATAATTTTCACGTAAATAATGGTTGCCATGAAATTAAACAAAAACTCTGTTGATTTGTTGGCTTCTGTCAAATGTATTGAACACTTTATAACTGTTTACATGTTTTTTCATCAAAAATGTATTATGAAATAAATATTTTTTCTTCAATTACCCCCCACCCCGCTCGACTAGTTGGCTGGAAACGCCCTTGGCTATGCTGGTAGCACTTTTCATGAAGTACGAGATATGTTTGCTGCATTAGAATAAGTTAAACATGTTTTATTCTTGTAAAAAATGAAATTATTTAATATAAATAACTGAGCAGAAATAATCAAAGTACCTTGAATTTACGAAATTTCAGATTGATTAGCGAGGCAAGTAATCAAACGGATTAAATTCTTGAAAATGTCCATTTATACTATTGAAGAACGGGTGGAATTTATAACGGAATTTATAAGAGGTTTGTCCAGCAGGGAAATAGTTGTATTTTTCCACAAGAAGTCAGGGAATTTTTATTTTAGGGAAATAGTTGACAACTTTCCTGCAGCGTATCCCGATCGTCCTGTTCCGAGCAAAAGCACTTTTCAATGGAATAAAACATGTTTAAATGATTCTAATTAAGCGCATCATGTAGAAAATAATTGATTTATATTATCAACTAAAATTTGCTTCAAAATTATATGATAAAATATACATTAACACAAGGTATAATTTTTAGCATGTAAAATCCTATGGCCCACTATAAAAAAAAACATACTGTATATACAGGGCGTTTCAGAGCTCTGGGAATGAACGGTCAATCACTTGCTTATTTGTCAAAATTTAAAAAAATGTTTTATATAAAAGTTGTGCAGAATATGTATATACTTTATACAGGGTGTTATAACATACAACTCAACAACCAATTTTGAAATATTAGAGTAACCATCAACTTCAGATATACGAAACCTTATATAAAACGAAAGCTTACTTAATGAACTTTAAAATTATGATATAATATATAGGGTATTCCCTTTGAAAAAAAATTGAAATTGTGCGATTTGCGAATGGCTATCACCCTGTATAATACGCTGAGTTATGTTTTGGCAGAGTAATTTTGAAGACTAAAGTTCAACTAAACTTTACCACTAAATTAGAATGAATTATCTTTATTAGTTTCAGGGGAGCACTTTAACAATTTTGTTCAAATTTTTGTATAAACAACTGAATAATGCGAAAACGGCCCGGTTTCTATCCCCAAACCTTAGGTCATTTTAATCTCCAGGTAACAAGAAATACAAAAGATTCTAAAATATACAGGGTGTTCCATTTAGAAACATAAGTTTGGTCTGTAACTTTGTTATGAGACACCCTGTATAAATTTAAATATTTTTTTGGCATGCAGCTCACTATTCTGCACAACTTTTATAGAAGACATTTTTCAAAATTTTGACAAATAAGCACGTGATTGAACGCCGTTCCCAGAGCTTTGAAACACTCTGTATAATGACCGTAAATTATTGATTGAATATAACTCGAAAGAAACATTGCTTAATGTGCATATCGGTCGGTGATAAGATGTTTTTTTTCTGATAGAAACAATATTGAGTGATATTGCCTTAGTTACGATATGTCATAACACACTTATATTTTCCTAGGGAAATATGAAGTGCTCATATTTCCCTAGGAAAATATAAACATCAAAAAAATGTCATTAGGATCTTCTAGCAAGAATTGTTTTAATTGCTCTCGAGACAACACCTCCGATTTCTAAGGAAGGTATCCTTTATGGATTTTACAGCTTTGGATTTTACCGGAACCAAACATTCACGGTCTTTCGTCGCTTGAGTTAACACAAAGTTTGACATTTCACCAATTTATGAAACAACGCAAAAATCAAACCACTCAACTATGATATTTACAAACAAGGCCCTTAGTAACGTTACTAATCCGATAAATTCAAAAATTTACAATCCAATATTTTCCCATTTACAGAACAATATTCTTTCAATCAGAAAAAAACTATTGATTACAACACGGGAAAATGAATACATTTCCTTTGGTTGTCTATATGTAACTAGCCAACCTCAGGAAATATACTATTCATATTTCCCTAGTTGTAATAATAGCTATAAGATGTGTGAAAACGTATGGAAGGGCGGAAGACTAGAAACGGACCGTTTCGTCCATATTAGGGACTCATCAGCTAGCCCCATCCGTGCGCTCCCCACACATCTTCACACGGTTGTTGTCCTCGTCACACAGAGGAAGAATGCCACAACGAAACCCCAGACGAAGAGCTACGCCGCCGCCGCGACTGGCTCCACACCGAAGAAGTCTCCAAGGAACCCGACTACGCCCAGGTCGGCAGCATCGTGGTGGAGATGCTGGCAGCCCTTACTACGGCGAGAGGACCTGTGGACCACGCCACCATAGTTACAACAGCAGTTCCTTAGATCATCCTGGCGGTTTTGGGGACCCAAGCCCAGACTTAAGTAATTTGACTTATGTTACAGGTCCCAACGACTACGAGGACACCAATGAGTTCCCGGTAGTCATTCATCCGCCACCGCACTCCTACCATACATACAAGCAGACAAAGACGACCACAGCGGAACCTACCCCGGCAGGGCATCACTCGGTCTCACAAGACGACAAAGAGAATGAGTTTTGGCTGGTTAGCCCTTGTCTATTTTGGAAGTCGTCCAGATGAGCGAGTTTTCCTCGAAAGCACTGGCGAAACATCTGTATTGTCATAGTTTAGTGTGCTGTCCCTATAATGTAGCAACAAAATCCAATTTTTATAATGATTGGTTTGCAATGCCTAGCCAAACATTAACAGAAAACCTTCTTTGGTAACTATGTTCTTGAACTTTGCGCAGGTTTTCCTCAAACGAATACCGACCGTTGAGAATGCTAAAAACTTCATCTCTAAACAATACAAGTCGTGAATCCGCCTTCACCACGAATTCTTTTAAAATGGTGTTGCAAACATTAATTCGGTATATATTATCATTTTCATAGAGGGGCTGGACCTTCGTGAGATGAAATGGATAAAGAAGGTTTTCTTGTAGGGCCAAATAAACAGTCTTGTTACTGGGCATATCGAATTTGATTATTGATTGGGTACTAACATCACCATCCATTGCACCTAGAACTTGCTCTTTAAGTTGTATTGTGCGCCCGACCATTGTTCGCAATTTTTTGAGCAAACATACCGGTTAGTCATTAATCCGAAATACATTTATTGAAGGTTGCCTTCGATTTGGAAAACGTAATCGATGCTGAAGTTTTGCCATATGTGCGTTTCCATTACAGAAACCGCACACAACATCATGTACATGTCGTCGTACTCTTTAAACTTAAAATCCATTGTAGTTGTACAAAACAAAACTTAAATAAGAAAGAAACACAAAAATACTGACACGCGGAAACTTATGCAAACTGATAATAACGAAAAAGCAAAATTGGCAAAAAAATTGAACTAGCAGGTTTGAATGAACTCATTGTGTTTAAAGTGACTTAAGCGGTTGTCAAGGTTGCCGGGTGTAATTTTGATGAGAATATAACTGATTTGAAATAAAACAACTCAAATCTGGGACGCTGATTGGCTGGCACTGAAAATACAACTCAAATCTGGGACGTTGATTGGCTGGCACTGAAAATACAACTGATCCTTGATCCTTGAAAATACAACTCGAATGTAGGACGCTGATTGGCTAGCGCTAATACAAACTTGACAGTGACAGTGGCTATCAGACGGCGCATTACACGAATTTGTAAATTTCCGCTACGTTTATACAAAATGCGGCGTTTTTTTAAACCGCTTGCGCTACAGTTACAAAAGAAGTTTAATTTTATTTTGAAATACACTCGTTGTAATCTCGGATGAAAATGCAACTCCTCTCTTCGCAGTCCTTGTATTTTCATCCGAGATTATAACTCGTGATTTAATTGGAAAAAAAATTGCAATGGTGTATCCTCCCTACTTGTTATATTATAACTGAGAATATAACTCATTTGAAATAATACAACTCATATCTGGGACTATGATTGGCTGGCACTGAAAATACTGATCCTTGAAAATACAACTCGAATGTAAGACGCTGATTGGCTAGCGCTAATAATACAATCAAGAAAGTCCTATTATAAACTAGACAGTGACACTGGCTTTCGAATGGCTCATTCATTACGCGAATTTGTTAATTTTCGCTGCGTTTATACAAAATACAACATTTTTTTGAACTGCCCACGGCCACAGTGGAATATAACGTTACGAATAAGTACATACAAAACCTAAACACATTTTATATTTAATTCGTTATATTAAAATGTAAGTGTATGTCATATCTCGGAAAATAATGGCTCTAAAAAATTTCTGAATTTATTTTATTAAGCTGTGTAAAATTATCTACAATTTTGTCCTGTACAGTTTTTCTATCTGTCATAATAACGGAGATATATTTATTTGAAAAAAATGTCACTTTTTACATTTTTCAAAATATCTAGTCACCCGTCACTTTTTTGAAAACTTAGAAAGTGTTATTTTATTGGGCTCGTAAACTGCACTTCTTTGCTCATTTAACCGTTTCTCTATCTCTTATAGTTTCCGAGATCCCCATAGAGAACATCGAAAAAACTCATCCTCAAGTGTTTATTTATTGAAGTGAAATTTATTTAAGATATTTTAATAAAATTTCTATTCATGAATCATCATCAGTATTTGAAGAAGAATTGCTTAAGAATATTTAGTGACAACTTAAGTATTATATGTTATTATTTAATGTATACAGGGTGTTTCAATTTCGAGGCTCACCATAGAGATCTCGCTTATTAAAAGAGCCAGAGGGTATGTTTAAATTTGGCACTTTTGCAGAATTTTATGCTGATTAATAATCCACTAAAAAAATAACTTAAAGTGTTCTATTTTCGAGTTAAGTCAAAAAAACTGAAAAAAAAAATTGTTCTTTATATTTTTCTTTATATCGTTATTTGACGCGGTATTTAAAATCGGTAAAGACTTTCTTATAGCACTTTTTTATTATCTAATAGATGGCATAATATTTTTAGTTGTAACATGTTTCATTTCTTTTGAACCATTATCAAATTTCTTATTTCTTATAAACGCCATATTTATTTTTTATCGGATCTCAATGCTCATTTTTTTTCGATGACAACAATATAACACAACATACATTTAATTTTAACGTCTTTGCCATTTTTAAATATCTCAAATAACGAGGATATAAAGAAAAATCGAAAATCAGTTTTTGGATCAGCATAAAATTCTGCAAAAGTGCCAAATTTAAACATACCCTCTATCTCTTCTAATAAACGATAATAAGTGAGATCCCCATGGTAAGCCTCGAATTTGAAACACCCTGTATATTTAAAATACTTACATTTAAAGTCATTTAAACAGCGCAATACAATGTAATTATTTGCATCACTTACTTACACATTAATTCATTCTTTTTTTACTTTCCCAAGCCAATATATAGAAAGTATTGGAAAAGTAGCAATTTTCATATTCAACCTTGTTATTATCACAAATGTAGTTTATGACTGCAAACAAAAGTGAACGCAAAATATCATCGTAATTGTTCCTTTGTTATTTTGATGCGATAATAGTATATTTGCTTGTAACCACGTATGCATTAAAATTAGTACCTTACTTATATATTATATTTTCATTTCAAATTAACTCGCATTCACTTAAACGTTGAAATGTATGTAACTAGTAATTTAATTAATATATGTTAAGTATTAACAAGATTCAAATGTACAGGTCATAATATTCGTATATACAGGTGTTTCTTGACCTTTTCCGTAAAAATCTTGGTTAAATTTTATCTGTTGCCTCATTTCAAGATACTCGGGTACCCTTATACATGCTACATGGCAATTCTCAAGATTTTAATATCTTATATGTAAAATATAGCTTGTCCATCCATAGTTTTCCTTCTCGTCCACTGCAACTTCCCTCCAGCCTATCACTGAGTGACATCTTAGACAGCCTAGAAATGACACAACTAATAAAACAGCCAACACGCTTAACTTTAACTACCTCAACCCTTATTGACCTAATCCTGGTTTTTAGGGATATGAATATAAGTGATCATAGTGTTATTGATTGTAACATATCAGATCATGATGCGGTTTATTGCAATATTTCTATTCCTACTGCAAACTCTCACCTATGTGTATGCACATTTCGTGACTTCCACAGTATTGATATCTTTGATTTTCACCTTGATTTAATCAACACTCCTTTTCAAGATATACTCTATACAAATGATATAAAGTATCTATACTAAATAATTCTATTTTAAATATTTTTAATAAGTATGCACCTATAATAACTCGCTCATTCGTTAAAACTAAATCTGCCTGGTTAACAGACAATATTAATCGATAAATCGAAAGATAAATTTAGACGAACCAGAAATCTCGCGACCTGGGAATACTACAAAACCCTAAGAAATTACCTAATACGGCAATAAAAAATGAGAAAAAAGCATATTTCTCATATACAGGGTGTCCCACGACGTAGTAGACAGCCGATATCTCGAAAACAGTTAGTAGTATGAAAATTAAGTTTGGTGGCTTTAAATGGTTTGAAATGATGCCTCTTTCTGAATACATAGATTTAATTTCAGTTTCTCCATTTCCGGAAAAATGACAACAACTTCAGAATTTCAAATGGAACACCCTATATATTTATGGATTTTTGGAAAGGTAGTTGAAATAATATGATATCACTGAAGTTGTCTTTGCAAATTATTCACAACGTACATAAACGACCAAAATCAATGAAAGAGAATACGCCTTTTCCGTTAGCATTTGTGTTTTTCCAAATAAGTCTTAAAAGACCAGAATTAATTAAAGAAAATAAGCTTCTTCCTGTTAACATCCGAGTACTTTCCAAACAGCAAATTAAGAAATGCATTGATAGTGCGTTTTCATATTTGACAGATTATGTCAGATTCAGAAACTGGGGTTACCAGATTACATTCCCGAAATTCGTCAATGTTCGAGGGTTGAGCAAAACGATTCAAAATAATATTTTTTTTTCACCCCCTTCTGAACTGATGAAAAAGGTGACATGCCATAGATTTAGCAAAATTGACCGTCCCAATGATCATCCCGGGGCCGTTAGGGCTTTCTCAAGAAATTGTAGAAGAAAATTCACCTAGTCTTCCAGGTACATCCTGGACAATTTAAAACTATTATACCCTCTCCACAAAAGACCCCACTATAACATTTATTCATGATTTTTCATATGTTTCTAATAGTTTGCGAGTTATGAATTTTTTTATGTGTCAAGGCACCCTATTCTTAATTTTTAAGATACCTCTTACCAGAAGGGGTAATACGAGACAAGTATTTTATCTCTGGGGGCCCCTGTCACGGTTCCCCGGCCTTAAAAGTGAGCTGTTCATGACTATCTCTCGGGAGTCTTCATGCATTTAGTTTTGACTTTGAAGAGTCTGTCAAAGCTCAGGTATATTCACAAAGCATTCCCCTAGAATATTTGATTTTTCAAAAAGTGACCAAATTGTTTCTACCTGTTTTCATAATTGTTTATTTTCTTATTCTACTTAAATCGAAGAGCTGAAATTTTTAGGATTACTAAAGGGTACAACGAGCTTTCATCTGTATGTTTTAGAAATTTTTGGAACGCCCCCTGCGGTTCTCATGCGCATTATTTGGCAACGGTTGTAAGATATTGCGGTTTCACCCCCTATTTCTGATTTCAACTCACGTAAAAGTCATAATCTGTTCCTAAAGAATATCTCGGCAAGATTTATAGAGGCATATTTTTTGATTTGGTGGTGCATTTTTAAGGAATGATTTTTCAAATTTGTCACAAATTCTCCACCCCTTTAAGAACGAATTTAAGGAAATTTTCATAGTCGTATTTCTACAATTGTTTGGTGGGTCAGCCAGATACAGGATCGTCTTTTCCACGCTTATTGGTGATCGACATTTCCGTAGCTCCCAACCGGGGATGCAAAATAGAAACAAATGTAACTCAGATAGCTAATTTCTAAATAACTAAGAATCAAGTCGAAAACAAATACAAAATGTTTACATAAAGTTCGGTAACATTTTGGTCACCCGGACAGCCACAACGGAGTGCCAAAGACCAAAACAACCCCTATCTGTTGCGCCCAAAATTTAATAAAATCAAGAAACTTTCCAATTTAAAATATTCTCCAGAAAAACCTGCAACATTAAATACGGGTAACATCTCTCAATCCCACTCCCAACACAGGCAATAAATTTTTAAAACGATAAAAATGAAACCTCAAAAACGGGAATGTAAACTGTATATGTTTCTCAGACGTTCACCAAATAATTCTTAAAGGATTAAAATTAATGAAAGAAAATAAGTTTCTTCCTGTTAACGGCCGAGTGCTTTCTAAACAGGAAATCAAGAAATGCATTGATTGTGCATCATGTTTGACAGATTATGTCAGATTTAGAAAGTGGGGTTGGCAATGATGAATTGTATGTGCGTCAAAATTGTAAAATCGGCGTGATTTTCGTGATTGGAAATGAAACCAAAACCGTGTCCATTCCCTAATATTTCCGTCAATAGTTTTCCCTTTGTTTCCCCGAGAAACGTCAAAAGTGCGGATCGTCTTGCGGTTTTCAGACTACAACTCGACAAAGAGAAAGCATGAGCAGCCATTATCGTCATCATTACTGTCAGATCATTTCTGTTGGTGTTCATGTGTAAAACTTAATAAAATGACCAATAATATCAGAATTAAGGATTCTTTGTTAGGAGTGCATGTAACGTAGATCAATTTTGACTTTTCCCGTCATGTTTCGGTGGCACCTTTACGAAATCTTCCACATTGACCATTATGGCAAGTTTTGATATCGGGTGAGTACTTTCAGAGTAATGTTTTATTAATAATATTAAATGGGTCGATTTCGGATCAATTTTCATTGATTATGTTTAAATTCTCATTTAATTCAACTGCGATTGTGGATTATTACTCTTCTGGATTTGCGTCAAGATTCTAAAATCGGCATTGTTTTCGTGATTGGAATTTAAAACAACATTTTGACCGAGTTCCCTAAAATTGCCGTCATTATTATTGCCTTTGTATTCTTGAAAAAAACATCACACGGAGCGAAGTGTCAAAATACATTTCGACAAGTAATTAAGTAAGGGGTAAGCACATTCAAATCAACATTACAATAATAACCCTCATAAACATAACCCAGCATTCTAGGCTCTGGCTTTTTCTGAACCTAGAGCATATCCGAAGGCCTTGCAGTAAGAATCCACGTAATTTCAAGTACAGTACCATCCTTAGATCGGGACTAAAATTGCAATAAAAAAATCGACTTAAAGTTAAACTCAAATAATACTAACGAAACTTAATCATAGGAGGAATATATAACGTTTAGTAAATGTAGGCTTAGAAACATCTAGAATAAACGAAAGAAGGAGGCAGCAGAACCATGAAGAATATGAATATGTCTTCAAAACTTATGGTAACATTTTTTTCTCATCCTCAACTATTGACAAGTTGTTGACTATCTCTTCAATCTCTAATTCATGAATGATTTACTCGCACGCAGGCGATGGCGCAGCCCAGCGGAGCCGTCGTTCGTCACCAGTTACTTTTCTTAATTTTATATTTCACTATTTCACATAAAGAACACAATTTCGACCGACGCTAGACAACCATATATACGCATACATACCACCTAGCGACCACGAGCAAACGCGAGACCAGCGAACGAGCCGACGCGCCGCCCCGCAAAGGATAGGCGCGCCACCAGCAAGAGCTAACGTACCACCCGCCGACGAGAGAGGCAAAAGACGCGACGACCCTTCGAAGCAGAGGCAAGCTCTCCTCCGACAAACCGTCAGGAGGTACCACAGCTAGGACACTCGCATTAGCTAGTACAGTAATGAGGAAAGCGTCGAGCTTTAGCCTAAATCTAAAACGACACCCAAGAGGAGGATTCGGTCAGACCCGCTGACAACGCCGCCAAGGCAGACGACAGACTACCAGCAACGAACGAAGCCCCGGGCCCTCTTCAGACCGGACCAGGACCACTCGACTCCAGTCCCAGTGTCACCATTGCCTCCGACACCCAGAAGGAAACGGACAGCTAAACCATATCCTCGCCTACATCGCATCGCATCGACCGCGATACTCTACGTCGGAATGAATCCTTGGAGAGTTCGCCTCGATGACCCCAGAAGACATTCAGTGAGGAGACAATATCGCCGCTCACAACAGGGACGACCCTCACCCTGTATTAAATGTAAATACGCTTGTAAATCAATTGAAATAAAATGACATAAAGACCACCGCTATTTGATCACCAAATAAACCGAACAAAAACAACCCCAAATTGGTGACCCCGGCGTGATCAAATACAGAAGTCAGGTAGAATAAGCAAAACAACCCGCGATAAGTGGAAACTTACGAACAAAAAATGGCGGATAAAGAAGTGAGCAGGATTCATGTACGGATTCTACCATTCTGGGACGACGACCCGGAAGTTTGGTTTGCACAAGTGGAGAGCCAATTCAAACTCACAGAAATATCCACAGATGACACGAAATATAGCCACGTGGTTGGAAGCCTGGAACCCCATTACGCCAAGGAGATACGGGACATCCTAACAGCACCGCCAGCAACAGGAAAATACGACACAATCAAAACCGAACTCATCAGACGTCTCAGCGTGAGCCAGGTAAACAGAACACAGCAGTTACTAGAACGCGAAGAGCTAGGTGACAGGAAGCCATCGCAATTCCTACGACACCTACAATATTTAGCAGGAACGACAGTACCAGACACGCTGCTAAGGTCACTATGGATGGGAAGACTCCCGAATAATGTGCAGGCGATTGTGACAACGCAAAAAATGCCAGCCTAAACGACGTATCAGAGCTTAACGACTCAATAGTAAACGCCACAGCCACACCAGTAGTAAACGAAGTAACAGAGAGCGAGGTAATAAAAACACTACTGACCGAAATCGAACAAATAAAAATACAACTGCAGGAAAAAGGGAACACCCGACCCGCGACACCATTCCGACGCCGGAGCCGATCTCGAGACGCGCAGCAGAACAGGAAAAAATCAGAAAACCGCACATATGATACATGTTGGTTTCACTATAAATTTGGAGAAAACGCCAAGAACTGCCGACCACCATGTACGTTCAGCAAAACGGGAAACGGGAAAGGCAGTCAGCAGAGGTGGCCACCGACTGCACACTCAGCCCATCGCACCGCCTATACATCACAGATCCACAGACGAAAATACAGTACCTAATTGACACCGGAGCAGATGTGTGCGTTTTTCCACGCCGACTTGTTGCACAAAAATTGCAGAAAACCAGCTACAATTTGTACGCAGCGAATGGATTGACTATACATACATACGGCACAATTAACCTCAACGTGAATTTAAAACTGAGAAGAAATTTCCCGTGGAGATTCGTCATTGCGGGTGTACATAAAGCAATCATAGGTGCCGATTTCTTGTCATTCTACGAGTTACTCCCGGATGTGAGACACAAGAAACTGCACGACGGCAGGACCAACCTCGAAGTGTTTATACAGGTAGACATAGCAAAGGAGAACAGAATAAGCACACTCTGCAAAGAAAAGAAGCACCACCAGATTTTACAATAAATTTCCACAAAATTGTCAACCTCCAGGACTGCCTAAAGTACCACAATATGACACGGAACATTTCATCCAGATAACCCTGTTTTCGCCAGAATCCAGCAGGCCCAGACGACTCGCACCCGACAAGTTGAAAATAGCGAAACACGAGTTTAAAACAATGTGCCAGATGTGGATCGCAAGACCTTCAAAAAGCTCTTGAGCCGCACCATTGCATTTGGTAGCGAAGAAGAATACCGAATGGCGATCATGTGGGACTACAGAGCGCTAAACGCAAGAACGGTACCCGACAAATACCCAGTTCCACACATAGAAGATTTCGCACAACAGTTGCATGGATGTAAGATTTTTTTCAACCATCGATCTAGTGAGGGCGTACCACCAAATCCCAATAGCGAGAGAGGGTATTCCAAAAACCGTGATCATCACACTGTTTGGATTATTCGAATTCTTGTACAAGACATTTGGCATACGCAACGCAGCATAAACGTTTCCAAGGTTCATGGACGGAATTTTACGAGACCTTGATTTTTGTTATGTTTACATCGACGACATACTAGTCGCATCGAAAACGAAAGAAGACCACGACAGGCATCTAAACCTATTCCAATGATTGGAGGAAAATGGAATCGTTATTAATCCAGCGAAATGCTGATTCGAAATACACGAAATTCCATTCTTAGGATATACGGTATTCGAGAAGGGAACGAAACCACTTAACGAGAAAGTCAAGGCCATAAAGGAATTTCCACTGCCACAATCAGCGAAGAAGCTACGACAAATGCTTGGAATGATTAACTACTACCGACGTTTCATCCCAAACGCAACAAAGACACAAGCACCGCTAAACGAGTTGCTAAAAGGCAAGAAAAAAGGCAACCAGCCCATCCTTTGGCACCACAGCACTTTTGTCACACCCAAGAGCCGACGTAAAATTAGCAGTCACAACAGACGCCTCAGACAAAGCGATAGGCGGAGTAATCCAACAAAGGCAAGAAGACGGTTGGAAACCACTGGCATTTCTATCAAGAAAGCTATCGACAGCTGAGCAAAAGTACACAGCGTACGCTAGGGAATTTCTGGCGATATACGCGACGATCAAACATTACCAGCACATCTTGGAAGGACAAAATTTCACCATCTTCACAGACTACATACGCGTTCGCACAGAAGTTAAAGAAATGCTCACCAAGATAATTCAGGTACCTCGACTACATAGGACAATTTTCCACCGACATTCAACATATCAAAGGAAAAGAAAAAACGTAGTGGCCGATGCACTAAGCAAAGTCGAACAAATAACAACGGGAATTGAATTTGCAACGATGGGTGACGAACAAAACAAGGATACCGAACGAACTAAAAAAGATCCTAGACGACAAAAATTCGAACCTGAAGCTAAAAACAGTATTCTTCCCAGATTATGGAACGGACATATACTGTGACATCACCACCAACACAGTCCGGCCATACATCCCAAGTAGTCAAAGGAGACAAGCATTCAACAGCATGCATCAATTGTCGCACCCCGGAGCAAGAGCCACAACCAAGCTAGTGACGCAAAGGTCCTAGAATCCGAGCCAACTGCAAGAAATGGAGCAGAGAATGCCGTATCTGCCAGCAAGCGAAAGTGACCAGACACAACGTGCCAACCCCAGGAGAATTTCGATTGCCCACACAGAAATTTAACCACATACACATGGACATCGTTGGCCCACTACAAGAATCAAACGAAATATATACTCACATGTATCGACCGATTCACGAAGTGGCCTGAAGCTATCCCAACATAGAAGCAACCACTGTAGTTAAACTACTTGTCACGCATTGAATAGCCAGATATGGCACGCTACTAGAAATAACGACGGACCAAGGCCGACAATTTGAGTCGCAGCTTTTCCAGCAGTTAAAAGAAATGCTTGGTTTCAAGCGAACGAGGACAACAGCATACCATCCTCAAGCGAACGGCTTGGTGGAAAGGTTCCACTGACAGCTAAAAGCATCACTAATGTGCCACAAGGCACGAACCCTGGACCGATGCATTACCGATAATACTTTTAGGACTTCGGACGGCCTTGAAAGAGGATATCAAGGCAACGACAGCAGAAATGGTATACGGAGAGACACTATGACTCCCAGGTGAACTACTATCCACGGTTCCACAGAGGCCACGGATAGAACCGGAGAATTACGCGACACAAATGCGGAACATCATGAAAGCAATCAAACCAACAACAACATCGAACCACAGCAAGACAAAACCGTTCCTTTTTAGAGACCTAGCGAAAGCTACGCACGTACGGAAAGACACTATGCGAAAATCACTCCAACCACCGTACGAAGGCCCATGCCCAGTGATCTCACGGAACACGAACACAATCGTAATAAGGAAGGAAGAACAATCAACGACGGTCTCCATGGAACGAGTTAAGCCAGCGTTTGTAGAGAAGGAGCTCGAACGAACAAAAACCCGGTAGAAGAAACGAAAACGCAGCCAACAACCACGACGAGGCCAGGCAGGGCGATCAAGAAAACCGTACGTTTTCAATCATAACTCCGTCACAAGGAAGAGGGTGTGTGGGGACCGACGCTAGACAACCATATATACCTACACATACACATCACCTAGCGACCGCGAGCAAACGCGAGACCAGCGAACGAGCCGACGCGCCGCCCCGGCAAGGGATGGGCACGCCACCAGCAAGGGCTAACGTAACGTAACCCGCCGACGAGAGAGGACGCGCCTAGAATATTCCTATAGCAAAGACAGAGACAGCAGAGACAAGCTCTCCTCCGACAAACCGTCAGGAGGTACCACAGCTAGGACACTCGCATTAGCTGGTACAGTAATGCGGAAAGTGTCGAGCTTTCATCTAAATCTAAAACGCCGAGAGCGACGATTAAGAAAAAATCATCAGTGTTGATAGCTTTGTAGTAGACATCCTAATTAAGGGTAAAAATACATTTTTCAACAAATCAATCGCATATAAACATTAAATCGGTAAGCACAAATATAGCATTCAATTTGAATGAAATACGTATATGCGCGCTTGGTTCAATTTTTAATAATTTCATGTTGCAAGTTGAATATTTTATTTACTTTAAGAAGTACCTCAATTACAAATAAGTGTATTAAATAAAACCATTAAGTTATTAGTTCACAAAATAAAAAATTTAAATGTCAAGTAAGTATGAAATTTTAATCGATTTGATGATATTTTAGGGCATTACTAAAAATTACTCAATTTTACCCTTATTCGACTATGATGAAAATGTAGTGCATATACATATATCTCTGTCGTATAAAAAAAATCGTTTGCCTTTGTGACTTCTATGACGTGCTAATGCCACACAACCATCAGTATTTCGTGAATATTGCGTGCGAATGGATGGAAATTCTCCATTAGTAGTGATTTTGCATTTTCTATCGCAAATATCTTCAAGTATATTTCTCTCTCTCGTGAAAAAAATCATACTCGACAAAGTATTTGCCGAGACAACATTCTTGCATTTCTGTTCTGGCATCGAATGGAAAACACGGGTACCATGAATGAGCTGGCATATATGGATATTTTTGACAATTTAAGAAATGAAGAATCATTGAAACCAATTTCGGCGAAATCGCGAAGTTGCATTAAAATCTAAATATTTAATCAAAACAAATGAAATAATTTATTTCATGATGAATATAAACTTTCATACAATCCTAAATGTATAAATAAACTTATAATCTAAACACATTAAAAGAACATCAGTAACAAGTACTTTAAAATTTAAAATTTAATTTAAAAATATTATTGGCCATATTGGATCCGCCATTTAGAATTTAAAATTTTTTATTCCAAATTTGGATTCAGAGATTTCAAAAACTGAACGTTATTTATTTTGAATGAAAACTGAATATTTTTTACAAAAAAATTCCACCATATTGGATCCGCCCTTTTGAATTTTGAAATTTTTATTGAAAATTTGGATTCAGAGGTATCAAATACAAGATGGTATTAATTTTCATTAAAACCCGAACATTTTTACAAAAAAAATCCGCCATATTGAATCCGCCATTTTGAATTTGACAAATCTGATTACAGATTCAGACTCAGCGACCTCAGAAATCATAGTAATCTACAAATTCGTCTTTAAAAGTGAAAGGATTAAGATGTTATTAATTTTGGCCCGCTAAATTAGCATTCTGGCCCCTGGCCCACTGCCGGACTGAATCCTTGGAGGGTTCGCCTCGGCGACCCCAGAAGACATTCAGTGCGGGGACACGATCGCCGCTCACAAGAGGGACGACCCTCACCCTGTATTAAATGTAAATACGCTTGTAAATAAATTTAAATAAAACGACTTAAAGACCACCTCTATTTGATCACCAAATAAACCGAACACAAACAACCCCAAAATCAACTTAAGCTTGAAAAACTAGTTGCAAATACTAATGTGATCATTCCTTTGATACCAGAAATAACGTGCCCGAACGGGCACGGGAGGGTTTGTTTACTTCTAACGGTTCAGCGTAATGATAAAAACATTGTTAAAAACAATGACAGGACATAGAAAACGTCTGAGGATAAATAGGAACTGAAAAAAACACCAAATGTTAGTAAATAATTAGAATATTTCGTTTACAAGTATGAGCGATTCATCCTCGAGGTGTATCACTTTTAAACAGAATACCACGTTTGGGGGGAAAGGTTTGAGAGATCAAAACTCCTGGAATCGGCAACTCCAACCCTTCCCTAGTACAGCCTCGAAAGCCGTAATTCCGCGAAATTGCTAGTGATCGAGTTACAGTCAAAATAAAAACGTTGTTCGGGCGTGACGTTTTCGACACGTTAGGCGCTGAAGGGTTAATTTATTTTACAATTATCAAACAGTATTCTTAGCTCAGCACTTTCTGCAATAAATGAATCAAATAAAAGTATTACCATAACTTGTAAATTGATTACAAGCAGGGATAAATTCTAATGTTAAAAAAGCGCACTATTCAATAAAATAAAGTAAATAGACTTACTGTGGTGGTAACGATTGTGTGGCGTCTCTTATACTCGGGAAGAGTTATGTCTCCACTGAGAGTGACGTATGGCGTACATCCGACCGTCAATACGCATGCGTGGACAAAAAGGCTATACATCGTTAACACAAGGATCGCGGGCGCCTGACAGACGCCAAATCTTAGAACGCAATATCCTCAAAAAATAATATTTGGACAGGCATTTTTAATTCTCATATTATAGGAAATTTAAATTCAGAAAATTATTTAGAACTGTTAATTACTCAGTTTGGCCCTGCAATAGAAGAAGTGGTACGTCCAAAACAGGATATCTGGTTACAACACGACGGATGTTCAGCATATTTCGGAATAAATGACAGGAATATTTGAATAATGCTTTTCCAAATCGGTGGATTGGACGAGGAGGTGAAATCAACTGGCCTACTAGATCTCCTGATTTGGCATCATGCGATTTCTTTTTGTGGGGTCACCTGAAAAGCCAAATTTACAAAACCCGTCAACCAAACATGAATTCTTTGAGGAATGCAATATTTGAGGAGTGCAGATAACAAATAGACAGTTGGCAAACGTCAGAAATTCGTTTTAGAATGGGATGGGGTATTGTTTAATGCAGAATGGAGGTTTATTTGAGCTTGAATTATCCATTATATCAGTATGATCTTTGTTTTTTATTTTTAATTGATCAAATTGGATACTGCAAAACATTGCGCCCCAGCAATAAACGTTGTAATATAACTTATTTCATTTATTAAAATGTATTTATGTTATTTTTGTATAAACATTTTTTTCATAAACACGATGCGATCGATGCTAATGAAGTTTACTGAATTTTACATTTACCAGAAATTCAACCAAAGTATTTTCAAAATTTACTATTGATTTCAGTAAAGAAAATTGGAAATCTCGAAGTCACAGTCGCCAATGGCATAAAGTGTTTATCACTCGAATGACGTTTGAGTCTGTTTATTGTCTTACAAGTCACGGCTCAATACGATTTTCCGAATTGTATTTATTGCGAATATTTTGATAAAATAATAATAATAAGAATTACAACTGAAAATGTCTATTGCTGTCATTATACATCCTCTTAGTTACAATGGGAAGCAATAATCGAAAAAAAAACATTTTTCCCATGTTAAATGCCTATGTTCCGTTTTGGAACCCGGTGTGTGTTCATGGACATAATTACTTAGTAAAGAAATATAATTTACTCGAAATAATTATAAATATCACTTACAAAATCATCTCTAATAGTTAATATCTCACTAGAAGCACTGTCTGTGATTATAAATGATTACACCACACATACCGGCAAAATGTGGACACCACAATGTCTATTAGAAATGTCAATTTTAGTTTTACTTAGGTACCCACGAAATGTTTATAAAGCTACCTACGATATGTTAATTGAATTAAATATATTGAAAATCGTCGCATTGCAAGTTATTGTTAATTTCTTGCGCTCGGCGGTGAAACTCCAATTTTACTTTATCCCTAGTATCACCTGCTGAACTACATCAACAAAGTTACAACTTTGTTCTGGAATCTTGTATTAGGAATTAATCTTTAAAATGACTAAATACAAGTCGTTATGAGCTGTATCCATTTATTTATCTGTCTTCCGAAGTTACATATTATATTTTTTCTACTTTGGTTTAATAATATTATCGACCATTTGTTATATCAAAAATAAGGTGTAAGCCACAGAATTTTGTTTCCGATTTGGCCATGCCTGAGAGAGAGAAACATAGCAGTCATGTCTGAGATTAATTCATTTTTTTAAATCTAATTCAATTGAACTAATCTAGTCTCATGACGTAATAATTTGCGACACACCTCATTTATCTCACAGCCAACTCTGGAACCAAATTTTGTGGCTTACACGATAGCTTAATAATAAGATTTTTTATTTTACAGTTTATGCTCA
Organism: Ocypus olens; assembly: GCA_910593695.2. Lineage (NCBI taxonomy): Eukaryota > Metazoa > Arthropoda > Insecta > Coleoptera > Staphylinidae > Ocypus > Ocypus olens. Next base: position 34,055,869 of record OU343047.1, read on the forward strand.
TTATTAAACTATTTGTGGTAAAAATTTTAGTTGTTGCGATTGGCAGTACTTAAACGTGACATGTGTCGACATCAAAATGTAAAATTGTCGTTAATTCATAGGATACGTGGAACTCTCCAATGCGTTATATACTGAAAACGTTCGATAATTCATATTGGGAAGTTCGCCACCAGTACCACCAAGGTTAAAGAAAACGGACGCGTAATATTGTTCACTTTTTACCGGCGTGGAAAACGTAGGAACTCGGTGACAGAATGGCCGGACGCATGAATTCGTCCCGCCAGCGGCGACATTTTAGGCAACACAACATACACAGGGGAAAGGTTGTAATTTATTATATTATCACTTTGTTTGTAAAATGAATATCACGGAAGAAACACGGAGAGTATAAAGTATCTTTTATTCGCCGCGAAAAAGAGCCGATTCTGTCGGTGTGTTAATTCGTTGTGGATTTTTAATTAGCGCCGATCAATGGTTTACACAAGAAAAGAGATACAAATGTAAACATAACCTTACATTTCGATAAACATTTAGGCAAGTACGTTGCATTGTTCAGTAAGTTTAAATTGGTTACAACATACTTGGAAATAGTTTGTTTATCGAACACTTAGCAACTACCCTTATTTCTGGAGGTGTGTATTCAATATCCTTGATTTAATATGTCTTAAAATTAACTATTGAAATTGCCGTAGAAATACAATTGTTTTCAGTGCTGCCAGATGTTGCAGATAAAACTCACTACGTGTAAGTATATATTTTATATACCCTCTTATTAAACTTGTATGATAATATACTATTTTACAATTACTTTTTATATGTTAAAACGTGTTTTTTCAAATAAGTTTACTTAAGGAATTAAAATTGTATTAATTATAAAAATAACCTTCACAATTTGTAATTATGTATATTTATATATTTTCTCAACGAATTTTTGGTAATTATTATAAACTTTATGTTTTGTTAATTTCAAATGGGAACCATACATCTTAACATGAATAATAAAATTAATGTAAGTAATATATTCTAACACAAACGTCGATTTAAATAAATATATCAAGTTTTAAATTCCTCATTTGATTCAAAGTTAATTATATGCAAATCTAGTTTGATGACACCATGTTCTATCACATGTCTAGTCCATTACCAGTTTAGTGGTCTACTTTTAGTGTTCCAGTTACAGTTACGATGTGTTAAATATTTAGTTGTGTATTATTAATACACATACCTACCAAATTTATTATGTAATTAACATTTATTCGATAAAATCTAAAAGAATTCAATTGAACAAATTAATTGTTCTATAAAACACACAATCTACTATTTTTTTTTTAAATTTATTAAATACTAAATATAGGGGCTGGGACACCTCAATTTATTTCCCATTAAATTTATGTAATTTGAATTTACGAAAATGTTCTCCCAAATAAATTATATATTTTTTTAATTATCAAACAGCTGATTCACTTTCTATTTCATTGATTATGTAACTAAAATTAACCTGTACATCGAATTAATACTGCCACCATTCTTTACATATACATTTTCTATTTATGTTAATAATTTTATTGGTATAAACAAATTTCAGTTAATTTAGGCCCGGATATTTCAAGGATTCTTTTAAGGGGTAACACTACTCTAGCGGCCAAAAAACTTATCTTATCATCATCTCTAAATCGTTATGAATAAATTCGATCAGTTCGTCATTTTTAGTTGACGAAGTTTTATGTAAAGATTGCAAATAATTAATTAAGTAGTGATCCAAAACTATATATTTCACGATTATGATTTAGACTAACAAGAGTCCAATGTTTCCCAACCATTTCCTCCTTGCGAACCTGTTCTAAAATCCGAAAGAATTTGACGAACTCTCTATGTAGTCGTTAATGACAGGTAAAAACAATCAACTTTGGTAGAATAACACCGTGTGTGTTGTCCCCGACCTCCACGCGAGTCCCTAACTTATCCACGCACCAAAATCTAGTCACGGGACGGTGGCGAAATTTGCTTGACATGACCGGCGCCTAGTGGCCCGGCAATTGACGTTTAAACGCCGTCGACCGGCGCACTTATTTCCTGCACAGTAAAACGAGAGACTTTCTTTCAGATGTTGCCTGCAAAAGAAGCCGTGATTGATATTTATTTATATTGGTTAAACATATTCATCATTTGTGTTTCTTTCTACAAAACGGTCATAGAAAAATTGAAGAAAGAGCTTTTTCTGTTCTTACCCCTTTGTTCAGTTGCCTCTTGAATGATAATTGTGCAAATGAAATGTAATATGTTCATGGAACATAACTCTATGAATTGAAATCAATCACGACTGGATATACTATAATTAATGTTCATAATACACAGTGGGCCAAAAAAAACGGTACAAATTTTAAATATTCATATTTTCAATAATAATCAACGCTTTAAATATTACTTTGAAAAACAAAATATTTACACTTTGTAGATTGCAAGATTAATTAATTGTATTTTTGAAAAGTTTTTATATCCAGGATATTTCATATTAATGAAGACTCTGCAAAGATGGGAGTTTATAATGCATTGCCTCGTCGCATTTGTAGGTATCAAAATCAGTGGCCCATAATCTGTTTTTGTTTTATAATTAATGTTAGACATTAGATGTCATGTCTATCAGTAATTTTACTTGTTGTGACAAAAAATGTTTGCCTAAATAAAAAAGATAAGATATGCATTTGTAGTTTATATTGCGATCTGGATTTATTTAGATATACATTTAGAGGAAGAGACGGAGCAAGAAAAAGTGACACGTTTAGTGTGAGAAGTCGAAGAGGAAGAACTAGCTGGCTTAAGAATAGATTTAGGTGTACGAGGAGAAATGGAAGGACTTATAGAATTTTCTAAGAAAGTGGTCGAAATATTGGATACATATCCCGGTTTCAAACGATCCACCGAGATATTGTCCTCCTTACCGTTGACACTAATTGTGAAAAATTTCGAATTTCGACGGATAATTTTGAATGGCCCGTCGTAGCTAGGGTGTGCGAGATTCTTAACGGCGTCGCGTCGGATGAACACGTGTGTACAATTTGGTGGAACGAAAATTTTACGTGAAGTGAGACGAGTCTGAGCAGGTTTAATCATCGGCATGTTGTCTCTCAGGCTGTCTATAAATTTAGAGCCGGAAGGAGTAATTTTAGGCGAAGAATTTGAAAAAGAAAATTGCCCGGCAAGCGTAATGTCTTGCCGTAGACGAACTCTGCAGTTGTCGCCGAAAGAGATGATTTATAGACTGTCCGGAGTCCTAGGAGAATTAAAGGGAGTTGGGTTACCCAGTTCTTAGGATCGTTGCTCATTCGGATTGAGTCTTCGCTTCCTCCTTTCGTTTACATCGTCATATCTCGAAAACTAAATATTGGATCAAAAAACTTTATGAAGATCTTTGACACTGATTAATTCGGTGACTGATATGACGCTATCAGATTTTTAATTTTCGGAAAAAAAAATTGAAAAAATCTTCAAAACATCCTCAAAAAACAAATGAAAATCGGCCGTACATCTTACAAAAAAATTGCTCTTACCTTTTCGACGCAGAATGTAATTCTAAATCACCTGCTTTATTTTTTTTTTCGTGGAGTTAAACAATGCCGCTCTAGAATTTTTTTATTGAAATCGGGGGTGGTTTTCTTTGAATAACTCCTCGAAGGTTAGAGCTACCGAAAAAGCGTTCAAACAAAATGTCGAAAAGAGTCCGTTCTACAAAACTGGTTGCTTCTGGAAGCGTCACTTTTTATAAAAATGCCTGAGGGGTTGCAACCGAAATGTTGAAGTTTTGTGCCCCCCAAAATGCATTGGGAATTTTTTCAGCCGCATCCGAATCTTCCAGCTTAAAAATCCAGGGAGGAGATAGATTTGGCACAATCCTCTGCATCCTCAAAAATCGATTTTCAAAAATTCGCCCTGGGGTGCAGGGGTGACTTGGAGCTTTGGTACCTGGAAGGGCCCCGGCGCCCATCGAAAAAAAAAATTAAAAAAATGAGAGGGTGGCAACCCTGGAATTTTGGGGATCGTATTTTTTTATTTTTTTTTTTCGATTTACGCTTACTTGGTAGTAAAATTATCAAACAATAAGACCATGTTGTGGTCCTCCATTTAATTATCTACAATAAATTATAAATTACATTTTGTAAATAATTATTTTTATCTGTTTGATGTAGTATACACTGATATTCTAATGAAAATAATACTGTTACACATTAATCTCAAAAACCCATAAAATATGTTTCTTTCCATTATACTCCCATAAATCAACTAACACTTGCCTAAATGGTGAGCGTAATCGGAGATGCAGCCGAGGAGAGATGTACCCGTAGGGCGTAGAGAAACGGCGATAGAAAAATAAGTATTCGGCTCGTTACAGCAATAAAATGTAAAATAGTACGGAATGAATGTCCAAATTGTGGGTAAACTATCCGATAAATGCTTATGATTTAAAAACTGCATTATTAACGAAAGTACATGCCACTTGTTTAATTTTTTTAAATTAAATAAAATCATGTGTAAAATGGCTAAATAGAAGATCGAATTAGCACAAATATTGAACATATTTAACGTGTGTTTATATGAACAATTTACGGTTTTTGCAGAAAAATAAATTATAATTCACAAAGTGTCATCTTTAAACTTTCTATTCATGAAATTTCAATATTCCAGTATGATTATTGTAATGATCACTGACAAAATGCCAAGGTACTACTTGGTCTTCTTTTTCAAGCGAGTGGTATCCCCTTAAACTTTCAGATCATACATTCGGCCCACATGTAATTTGAGCTCTGAGCCATTTTGTTATTTTTGTACATTTCAGCAAAACGACAGTTAAGTTAATCAATGATCTCTATAATTGAATTTTAATACCATCAATAATAGCAAGCAAGATAATTGACATTGAGTCAGGCCTAAAAATTATTATCTACCATTCCAATAAACCATTCAATTAGTCAGAACCATTTTCTGCAATGTTTATGAAGTCTCTTTTTAATTAAACCGAACCACTACAAAACACGTTGCTGAGTCAAATCAATTTTAACGCAACCTACAAACACTAATTAATCACAAATGGGAGTAAATAATTACAGATTAGTAGAAAGTATTTACCTCAAAGAAATTGCATTCATCGAAGCGTCCGATATGTTTCAAAAACACGACTCTCGAAGATACATACATGTTAATATCAACCAGAAGTTGCGTGACTCTTTCACGAATTATATTTTACGCACTGATTTCTTCCTAACAAAAAAGTATTTCCTGTTACATAATTGCCGTTGAAGTTGGATGTAGAATGGATGGAATCCGGTTAATTTGGCCTATTTTATACCTTAGCCGATCTTGTTGCATTATTTGTGCTGAATTATGAACGTTTATATAAATTTCATGTTATTTAATAGCTTGTATAATTATTAATAGGTGCATGTACTTGCTTTTCTACCAAACTGAAATGAACTGTGATAAATTCAAATTGTTAGTTGCGTAGTATGCAAAATATTGCTTTTACTAGAAGTTTTAAGGTGATTGACCTTTTTGGAGATCATTTTTTTAAATTAATTGCTCAGAGGCTTGAAACAGTTGTAGGAGTGGCTGTGTTTCTATGTCACATCACCCACCGTGTAATCTATTTTGCATATTAAAAAGCAAAATTAATTTTTATAGGCGATACTAGTATTAATTCAAATAAAACGAATAACTTTGTTGGTATCACTTTATTAACTTGGAGTAGTTACTATAGTTTCGACAATTTCAGCTTGTCATTTTCAAACTATGAATATTTACATTATGATTGTACATTTATATATTTTTACAGAGCATTGAACAGGGGGGAGAATATTAGGTCGGTCTGGTCATTGATGAGTGGGATGTCCGGATTACGCTTAACCTTCAAAACTTCGATGGACTCGAGTAAATCCATTTTGAATCCCTTCTCGGTAAAATGGATCACCTCGAGTACATCTTTTTCAAAAGGAATGTTCATTTTCCCTAATATGATTCGCGAACGTTGATTTATTATTAATATTTTTATATGCGCTGATGTGTTAGACGGGTGTTGAAATTGCGTCCCGACTGACCAATATATTCTCCTTGACAACTTGCACATTTTAACTTATATATACCAGATTTGGACATTTTATTAATGGGCGTTTTATTATTAAAGATAATATTTCTTATTTTACTTGGGGACTTTAAAGCAACGCTAATATTGTGTTTTTCTAAAATGGATTTAATTTTATGCGTAATTTTACCGGAAAATGTTAATGTTCGAAAGTTAGAGTTTAGTGTTTTATTTAAAGCATATAAGTATTTTTGTATCGAGTTAAGCTCTTGTTTCTGAATTTATTTATTTATTATATTATGTGAATAACCATTATTCATTGCCAGAGATTGTATGATTTTGATTTCGTTGTTATATGATTGGTTAGAAAATGGAATAGTTTTAGCTCTATAGATCATAGTTTCAAATGCGGCTAATTTGTGTTTGAAAGTGTGTCTTGAATTATTAGGAATTATTTTTTGATACTAGTATTACTTTATATAACTTTATATATCTGTTGCGGAGAGTGTGGTTAAAATTTGTGACCTTGGTATTATATGCTATAGCAAGGTCACGTTGTCTCTCATATTCGGCATATTGTAAACCGTGGCTTAAAGCTGCATGGTTTTATTTCTAGAATGTGAAAAGATCTGTCACTTAATGCGATTTGTTGCCTATACCAATCATTAGAGCGATCTTGTTTGGAATATACTTCTTGTGTCTGGCCTCGTTGCCAGTATTATCTTATAAGAGAGTTAGATAGGTTTAAAGTTACATTTCTGTCTAATATTTTCCTGGGCCCGTAAGTAAAAAAATAAGTTCCGTCGTCAAGGATAACAAACACCACGAATGTTATCAGACGGTAGCGGAAAAACAATATTATCTACGTAATGCAATTGACGAATTGCACATTTCTCTCAAACATTATTTTGGATGTCTTCTCTAAGGTATGTTTCCCTACTATTTCTCTTTATATAACAAAACAAACAAATTGTTACAAATTTACAGTAAACGAATGTATTAGTCCGGGAGGTAGTGTCACTTTTAATCAAATAATTTTATGCACGCTGGATGTTATACCACTGGTAGTTCCTATTTTGTTCATAAGGTATCTGACCGTCAGACCCTCCACTAGCGGTGGGTAGAGTTGTGGTAGGCTGCAGAACTTGTCAACAAAAGTTTTCCGATTAGTTATTTTATGCACGATGAAAATTATTGAGGTAAATATTTATCAACTATAATTCATAAAATTAAGTCATAGTATTCAGGTTGAAATTCATTCAGGTGACGGTTTGTGGTTCACATAACGAAACGAATTTTTAAGTAAAAGTACCAGATCTTATTTTTTTTTAATGTTAGAACTTTGTTTATGTTGAATATCATCAAATGATTTTTTGATATATTAACAAGGTGAAAATAATTAAAACCCCACAATAATTACTTACCCCTATCGCAAAGGGTTAAGAATTAAATTCAATAATACTTACTCAACTGATACATGGATCGGAATGAAAATCGCGAAAAAATACCCCATAGGTATTCGGAACTGACACGAACTGCCCCTGTTCAACTGAGTTAGCTGTTTACGAAAATTGTTAATGTAAAAATATTTGTCATGGTGAAGGTAAATAAAGGACCCCACACGATTTATATGGATAATTCTACTCATGTATAAAAAGGTGCATTTAAAACGGCGGACAAACAAAATTTGCAAATGGTTAAAAATTTATTTACCTTCACCATGACAACGATCTTTATATTAACAATATTAGTAAACAGCTAACTTCAGTTGAACAGTGGCCGTTCGTGTCAGTTCTGAATACCTCTGCGTTGAAATATAATTGAAATCCGTTTCGGATTCATACCGCTTATAGTGTGTGTGTGTGTATTTGGTGAGAGGTTATAACCTATAATATCGGGTGTGTATAAATTGGCGGATAATCTACACGTGGCGATGTTCTTCCTAAAATTCTGAATAGAATACGTCGATGAAAAAATGTTCTACCATGCCTCATAGGCCATCAGGAGCCATTTAAAAGAAATGTAAATTTGGCAACATAGCATTCACGAGCTGCTCTGTTTATCAATAATCTCATGGTTCAGAGTGGAAGGTAATAGATAGATAAAGCGGGGTTTATTTAGAGATGCAAGGGTAAAACAGATTATGAGGAAATAGTAAAATCCATTGTAATTGATCAAAACAAAACGAAAATAACACAGAAACACAAATACACTGAAACGCGGGCACTAATACAAACTGATAATAATGAGAAAAGCAGAATTGGCACTAACATGGAACTAGCAAGTTTGAATTAATTAATTGTGTCAAAGTGACATAAGCGGGTGTCACGTTGCCGAACGTATTTTTTATAAAAATAAGCTAATTAAGAAGTCTTACAAATACAAGTTTGAGATAGAAAGACAGCACACACTGACAAATAATTTTCAAACTAGTCATACTATCGAAATTGCAAGGTTTTCTGTATATTAATAACGAATAATAAGGCATATTTAATGACTAGATGTTCAAACTTAGAGAACGTCGTGAAGGATCAGGAAGCATGGCACAACATTTTAGAAGTAAGATAAGCTGCTAAGAATTTTTGAAAGAATATCGTCACGTGTAGATTATCCGCCAATTTATACACACCCGAATAATATAAGAAACGTCAGAAATGTATGGAATGTATACTAAATGTAAGTAAAAATATATATTTATACAAAACAATAATTATAAATATCATTTTACCGGCTAGATCCTAGTGTTTGTACCACTCGCAAACGTGCAGGCGCGAATTTCGCGATTCCCTTTGGGAAAACATTCCTCAGACTATCCCAAACAAAAATATCTATTGTGCGCAAAGTCTGAAAACCCCTAGTTTAGGAGCCACGCAAGATTGAAACAACACTTGTAGGCTATTTCAAATTAAAAGACCCTTTTTTAAATCGAATAACATCAAGATGTTCTGAGTTTGTTTCATGTGCTTGATATTGTTTTTTGTCAATATTATTGTCTTAAAGAGTGTGTCAAGATTGTATTTGTGTATAGTATGTTCGTACCCACAGGAGTCTTGTTTGGTTATACTATGAGTACATGAAAAATCGTATTATCTGCTTTTAAGAAAATGTTTCAACGCTATGCGCTTTCGACGAGCGTATGTGCGCGATATCAAGTATATGAAAGAAACTCAAAACATCTTGATGGTTTTCGATTTGAAAAATGGATCTTTTAATTTGAAATTTATCGCACCCTCAGCATTATTTCTGGAGGTGTGCCATAAATATTCTAGATTTATTATGTTTTAAAATAATAACAATAATAATAATTTATTGTCTTTGATTGATACATTATGTCAATAACAACATTTTAGACTCGTCAAAAAATATATAGTGTTTGTATGTGATACATAAGACAACTAATGAGTATAATACAATTATACAAGAAAATCACATAAATTGTAGTATAATTTTTCTAAAAAAAAATCTTAATTTTTTTCTTAAATATACCGAGTGTCTGGGATAAGGGGCGAACATAGGGATTTAACATGTAAAATTAAATATGTCTATTTATTAGCTCCCCTATTCATTTTAGAGAAAAATCGTAAAGGAATATTTTTTAGAAAATTCAAAATTGTAAATATATCATCCATTCAATTTACGTTTGTACCAGAATACACCTCAGAAATAATAAAAATAAGTTAAACAATGTACCATTTAATAAAAACCCTTGCCATGAGTTTGACAAATGTCATGTCATAGTGAAAATAATTGTGCTAGTCAGATATCAATTCACGTATTGTACTTACTATGAACAATAACGTTGGACTCATTGTTAAGTGTGAAGTAACATTAATCTGCAAAAAGTTTCGGTCTGTATTTGATTGATTCTGCATTATTTCACAGATTACACGCCTAGTTTCATCATCCACTAGCAGTATCTCCTCATGGCATTGATGCTTGTAGGAATGATAACCATTCCAGAGGCCTGCATGTGCCGGGCTTTGGTCCGGCCGGTTCGGGCCGGGCCGGACTCCGATGGATAATTTAACCCGGGCCGGGCTTGGATAAATGTAATTTTATTATATTTTGGAAAGCAACAACAAAGTGAATTGAAAAAGGGCCGGGACCGCAGCACATTTTCGTTTCATCGGGGCGGGCCGGGTTTTATATTTTCACTGTCTGGCCGGGCTTTCGAAAACCTGCTTCTGCAGGGCTCTGAACAATGCTTCTTCGGAATTTTCTGTACAAATAATTTAGACACGTTGCACTCACGAGCAATGCATCGTATGCTAGTTGTTAGTTCAGCATTTATTAAACCCAAAACTGTTTCTTCCAATTCATCGATGTTTCTTATGTTCCGTTTGCATGTAATGTCACGAACTCTGAGTAAACTGACGCCACTGCAAAATGTTTTGATAATGAATACGCTCTCTTCATTGGAATTATTCAGATCATTGTTCATAGTAATTACAATGCGTGAATTATTTGACAAGCAAAATTATTCTAACCATAACATGACATTTGTCAAAGTCATGGCAAGGGTTTTTATTAAATGGTAAATGGTTAAACTTATTTTTATTATTTCTGAGGTATATTCTGGTACAAACGTAAATTAAATGGATACATTTATAATTTTTTTAAATTAATCTAAAACATATTCCTTTGCGATTTTTCTCTAAAATGAATAGGGGAGCTAATAATTAGACATATTTAATTTTACATGTTAAATCCCTATGTTCGCCCCTTATCCCAGACACTCGGTATGTATATTTGGGGACAGTTTTATATATCGTGGCGACATTCTTCCTAAAATTCTGAATGGAAAATGTCGATGCAAAAATGTTCTGTCAGGCATCATGGGCCATCAGAACCATTTAAAAGAAATGTACATTTGCCAACATAGCATTCATGAGTTCTCATGTTTTTCAATAATCTTATGATTAATTACGAGGGTTGGGTCAGAGAAGAAGAGATCCGGGTTTATTTACAGAATTATATACAAGGTAAAACAGATTATGAGTAAATAGTGTCGAGAGAATTATATTTTGACACCCGGGAACTAATACAAACTGATAATAACGAGGAAAACAGAATTGACACAAAGTTGGAACTTTGGAACAAGCAAGTTTGAATTAATTCGTTGTGTCAAAAGTGACATAAGCGGGTGTTGACGTTGCCCGCTCTGGTTTTTATGAAAATAAGCTAATGAAGAAGTGTTAAAAATACACGACTGAGATAGAAAGAGCACTTACTGACAAGTAATTTTCAAACTAGTTATACTACGAAAATTTATGGGTTTTCTGTAAATTAATATTGAATAATAACGCATATTTAATGACTGGATGTTTAAACTTTGAGGACCTCGTGAAGGCTCAGGAAGCATGGTACAGCATTTTTGAATTAAGATATACAACTTAGAATCTCTGGAAGAATATCGCCACGTATAGATTATCCGCCAATTTATACACACCCGATATTTAGGTAATTTATTAAATAGTAATATATTTATTGTTTTTGGAGGAGAAACAGATCATGAAGTTTTCTACTTGAGTCTTTGACTGAATTTGTCTTTCAATCACCTTTCCAAAAATCCATAAATATATAGGGTGAAATTCTAAAGTTGATGTCATTTTTCCGGAAATTAAATCTATGTATTCAGAAAGGGGCATCATTTCAAACCATTTAAAGCCACCAAATTTCATTTTCGTACTACTAACCCTTTTCGAGATATCGGCTGTCTACTACCTAGTGGGACACCCTGTATATTAGAGTGGTTTTAGCATATGTGGGGTAGTTTCGAAGAGCCCTCTCTAAAATTTGAAAAAGTCGCTTTATTCCTTCTTTTTTTTATTTTGGTCCCCCGTAATATTAAACAGTCAACCCTAATGGTAATAGTATATTGTACAACGAGCATATAATGATGCCTACGGCTCGTTCCGCAAACATCGTTCTCGTGGTTACCCTAGTAGCACAAAATATTTCTTAAATATTGAAAAACACATATTTCTGTGATATTGATTATGACAGATTTTTATATGTTTTAGCAATATTTCTGTAAAATATTAAAGAAATATTACTATGTATATATTTTTGCAATATTTGTAAAATAATGTTGGGGAAATATCATGATATATGTGGTTGTGGTGCGAATCCCAAACGCATGTACAGTATTACCGAGCACTCGAGATGTGTGAGGGTAAAGTTTGCGCGGAGTGAGAAAATATTCGGAGAACGCGAGAGAACGTAAACGAATTTAAGATGGTCACGCGCAACACGTCTCGAGTGCTTGGTACAACTCTACTTACGGTCAAATATCACACTTTGGAGTTTGCAAATAAATTATATACTGGTTGAGAGAATAGACAGGAATATATAACGAAATAGCCACTAGCACAGTCGTCTACGTGTCAAACAGTTCAATCGGTTGCAGAATTGACAGAGACAGTACAGTGTTGCCTTTTTCTGTCATCCATATATTTCTTTGGATATATTTATAAAATGTTACTTACTAAATATATGGATTGAAATATATACAACATGTTTATAAAATAATTTCATTTCAATATTTTCATAGACATATTAAATGAATATTTACTTTGGCCTTTTAATATTTCCGAAACATAAAAATGTAAAATCAATATTTCGAAAATAATTCTGACACATATTGTGCTACTAGGGTAATAGCCATTATATGCGAGTTGTACACTATACTTTGTTCACGGAAATTAAAATCAAGATCAAAATTTAATTTAAAATTACAATTAGAATCAAAATTCAAATCAAAATCAAAATTAAAGTTGTAATTACAATCACAATTGAAAAAAAAATTAAAATCAAAGTTAAAATCAGTATTAAATACGGTAAACAAAATATTACCATAAATCGCGTTCTGTGAATCAAAGCGCGAATTAGCGTGTTTAATGACCATATTAAACACGCAAATGCGTGTGCGTGTTTAATAACCATATTAAACACGCAAATGCGTGTTTAATGAAATTAGTGTTAAATGTACCCCATTAATGCTGCCAATACAATTAAATAATGCGCACATTATAACATTTTCGTGAACAAAATTATATATTGTGTCGACAGAGGATGTTAATACGAATCCAAAATGAGTTTATTTATTGTAATCGGACTAAAATTGACGGAGTTATGATTTTTTTTAGATATATCATACTTGCATATTTCGATATTTTGTGGTTTTTAGATATTACCAATTAATGCATTTTCATTAAAATCTCCTGTGATACTCTTCAAAGGTTAATAATAAAAACTTATTTTGTTCCTTGTCATTGGTTAATAAAGTATTACATTCTTCAATTAATTTGACTTTTCGTCCTGAAACGTCATTCATAACAAGAATTTTGCTAACAATCTCACTGCCGTCAATATAGTCCTGACATTGGGACCTAATGGTGGGTTCAAATTTCATAGCCCGCACTAATGAATAATATTTCATAATAATTAAATCGTTTACATAGTGACCTAATCCTTCAGCGACGGTAATCAGAATATGAACGGCATTTATGTCACTTATTTTACATTTGTCTAAAGCAGATGAGATCCTTTCATTTATAAATGCAAGTTCTCCTTGTTGTGCCTGTGGATGTGGTTCTACGTCCTGATCGAGATCTAAAGTAGGATTAATATTCAAATCAGCTGGACTGTTATTACCATTTTCGATTGAATTGCTGGCTGCTTGTTTCCATTGAGACATAAGTGGACGCGACTGCCATTTCTTGATCAGATTTTCTCTTCCTTCTCTACTTGTAAGCGATTAATTTAATTTAATATTAATGCGCATATTAAGTGACATCATGTGTCAGATGTTAATTAGCTTAGCTTGTAGATTTAGTTTGTAAAATAGGTTTTATTTTATTATTATATTCATTCATATTTAAGCATTCATATTTTATTATTCGAACCATGTAGTAGTAATTATGATTTCTGATATTAGTGTTCGTTCTTGTTTAATCATTCGTATAATTCACTCTTAATGTAATAGGTTAGTAATAAATTTGTTTTTAAAAACGCAACCGTGCTAAAACATAATTTAACTTTCAACCAAATCGCCGTAGGAACTTCGTTTTCTCAATACTGCGCAGGTAATTGAACACATTTCAATGCTCTTTTGGTGGATCCAGTCTACACATCTTTTCCAACTCGGTACGCGTTGCCAAAGTAGGACGTTTTTTGCCCAAAAACGTGTTTTTTTTGTCCGGGGTTGAAGGGTTCAAAAGGGATCATTACAATCTGAGTTTACCCTCTTAATGTAGAGCCAAAATGGGATTTTTTCCGAAATAATCATCAAATTTGGGCGAAAAACCTCAAAATGCACTTTTTTCAAAAACCCATAACTTGGTGCCAAATCGTCGTAGGAACTTCGTTCTTTGAGTCCTGCATAGGGGATTGATCAAATCTTAATACCTTTATGGTGGATCGAATCGACAAAAATTTTCCAACTCCGTACACATCCTCAAAGTTGGACACGGTTTCCTGAAAAAAACATTTTTTTTCACAGGGGTGCTAGAGGGGGGCTTAAGGAGTTATGCTTAAGTCCGCATGCATGACATTAAAGAAGACACTTCAAAGTTTGTCGTCCTCAAAGAATCATCAAAATCTATTGAAAATACGCCGAGTTGTGGCGCTTTGAAAATGATCGAAATTTCACGAATTTCAGGGGTTTCATTTTTTTTTCCTTGAATATATTTTTGGATTTTAGAGACGTATATGTGTTTATTATAACTTTTTCCGCATTTAAATGAAAAAAATATAGAATATTGTTTTAATGTGGTAAATGAAATACGTGTGTTTAGAATTTTCACAATTTTTAATGTCGAAACACTGCGACATATGTTTCGCTACACAGTGGCTTCAAAAATACTGTTCCAGTTCATTGTTACTCGTTTTAAAATTAAGACCCTCTCTCTCTGAAACAAATGAACTGATTTAAATTATTTTTATTTGCTGGATAGGATTTTGTATGCCCTTTAAAATGGGGTAACGCATAATGGGGGCGGCATTTAAAATTATAAAGAAGAGGTGGCTGGGGCTGAGGGCGTGAAAGAAAAAGTTCTAGTGTTTTCTAGTGTTTTTCAAGTCCCCCTCGAAAACAAAATTGACGTATTTTTGCTTAAAAGCGTAACTACTGCAGATCCAAAGTTATTCAGGGTGGCTCCTTTTGAAATGAAGACCCTTTTGAAATGAAGACCCTGTATGTCGCAGTGTTTCGACATAAAAATTGTGAAAATTCTCAACACACGTGTTTCATTTACCACATACATATTATGGAATTTCACTAAGTAATAGCCTCATCAATCCAATATTTAATGTTTTAATGTAATGCGAAACTCAAATCCATGCAGACTTTTAAATCCGCAAAAACATTTTTTTAATTGAAATTTGTTCTACAGACAATCACCTACATTTCAAGCTAGGAAACTTAAAATGGATCGACTCGGATGATCTACAAATCTCTAAACGGTTGTCAAATTACGTGTTTGTCAAAACACTTAAGAACAAAATTGTTATATCAGGACCATTGTTGAATATACTATATTGAAATATGTATATTTCATTTTCTTGTTACATTAGTTATAATTTATTTATGTCTATTTTGTTGTAAATATGTCTCGTAGTCTATTTACTTATAAATAACTAGGTGTGGATGGAAGAATGGTGGCTGTAAGCTAACCAAATCTCACCTATTGATTCGCATGTAATTTTAATGTAAAAATTAAGTTAAGTAATTAAGGACGTGAGTAAAATATTATTATTATTATATCTTCAAAACGGTGCAACTAAATTTGTTTGCTCTTATAGCCTTTTTTAGTTAGAATTGGAGAATAGAACGATGTTCTTATGTTAATCATTTTATTAATACTTTTGACGTAGTCTTTTAAAGTCATCTTATGTCGGACGATTAATAGGTGCGTTCACGAGATATCCCACTTTGTTTTATGTTTTTGGCTAAAAGAGAAACATTATAGTAACGTTATTGGTGGATTTACACAATATAAACACTCGTCTATATATCAGCAGCATTCATTTTGGCTTGAAAAATACTTTATAATTTAGACTTTTGAGCAGTAAATTGCCTTTTTGGACCACTGTGCGGCGTTTCACTGCAGCACATAACTCACGGGAAAAGTTTGTACTCTAAAAATTTCTGGAGGTGTGCAAGAAATACTTTAGTTTTATTCCTTTATAAAACACTCATAATCGCAGTAGAATTTTGTTTATGTCGCATGTTAAATTTATACAAAACAGAAAAATATTTTTCAGTGCTTCCATGTGTTATAGTAAAAACTCACCAAAAGTTTTTATTTTAGCTTTAATATAAATTCAAAGCCAAATCCAAAGTAGAAAGAATATTATATTATATTTTTTTAATAAGGCGCATCTCAAGGACCCTCTTATTAAACTTGTATAATAATATATTATTTTCTATTTTAACTTTACAACTCTCACTTTGTAGCACTGTTTTCAGTGGTACAAAGTAATACCTTGTACAACTGCTGTCGTATGTGCGAAAAATGCATTTATCATTCGCTCTACAGGCAATATCTTTCAACCGAGATGAGCAAATCGTTAGATGATGTACTTGTAACAACTTCCATTTTACTAGGATATTCAACTATCATGTTTATTGTTAACAAATTCGAGATAACTTGACTTGAAATGCAAATATATATGAATGCCAGATTATTTTTCACAAAATAGATAAAATAGCATATACTATGCCAGTTTGTGTTTTGTCAGACTATTTGACAAACTTCCAGTAACCTACAATTTGTCAAATTGTAGCATTCATTGTATAATGTACTATTTTACTTAATGTACTTTGACGCCAATAAAGTATATTATAATTATTTGCTTTATTATTTAAAAATTTACTCGTATGTGCAGGTAATAATAGTGATCTAATTTTAAAATTGTAAAAGTTGTTGACTAAGCCAAAATTATTATGATAAAAGCATACACATTCAGAGCCCAAGGCGAGTAGTTTTGAAACAATCACGAGCGAAATTGTTAATTGCAACCAACTTGAGTATTACAATCAGTACATTTTGCCTGCCTGAATTACATCACGATTGCTTGCTGATATTGACTGCGTTCGATCACATTGTGCGACAAACAATCATTTTCTACACTTGGTATACAAATAACTATTCTCATTTGAAATAAGAATTTTTGTGAAATAATCTGAGTAAATAGCGTTTGTGATTTTTAATGTGCACGATCAAAAAATTATAGTTATCATTATTAGTAGAACAATTTTAATACCAGTTTTGCCCGATCGGTCATTTTCTTTAAACCACAAGGTTTTCTCTCCGGGCGGTTCGATCAACTTACGGCCCATGGCTCCGTTGTAAAGTATGTTCATTAAAAAAAAACCTCCAGTGTGCCATGATTTTTTATTTTTGTAAATTTAAGTTGGTAACACATATTGAGGTTATGTTACTTGGGTTGTGTTAATAGCATCCTGAGTACATTTGACTTATCTACCACTTCCTGGTTTACGGAGACATAGTAGATCATAGATATTTTTAAATTCATCATAAATAATGGGAACGTTAGGAAATTCTTCCTGAAACTCAGCCAAAGGTGCGTCAATTGAATACACCCAATTTCCGTCCACTTTAGTCGCATTTCGTAAATAATTTTCTACTATACCTCATTTAATAACCAGGTGGACTAAACGCGAAAGTCACGTTTACACTATAAAAAGTAACCAGAAAAGTAACCAGACATATTTTGGCGGTAAAAATAAAATGATTTCAATTTCTTTTATCCATAAAATTAATTCAACATTTATACCAACACATAAATTAACTCTAGGCATACTTTCTTGATCATATACTCAATGATGTAGTATATAATATTAAAATAATAATTAAAGTAACTATGAGACCCTCTTAAAAATTTAGGGGCACACTGAAAAACTCAAGTTGTACATATATTTATTTACATATAATGTGGATTGAAGTAGTAGGTGTATTTTAAAAATACATAAAATTCCGTAAAAGGTTTGAAATATAAATACTAGATTGTCGTGAAATAAAATTTTATTAAATTAAATAAATTTGCTATTTAAAAACGTATAATAACTTATTTAAGATCAATCTCATTCATTAATTTATATAATGTTTAACGGGACGTCATTGGCGATCATCTCTATCCTTTAATGCAATCAAAATTTAATCCAATGTAGCGATTTCATTTTTAAAGAAAAATCTGTGTACAATTTTCCACACGCAGAATTTGTAGATATCTTCGGTCGCTGGACGTTCTTCAAGACGTTTAGGACTTGTTACTGCCCCAATCTCCTTTCACCCCCTAATTGTGTGAAACTCCACAATCCTAAATATAATGTATGTTTATGATTTGATTCCATATTGCAATAGCCACACTTACCCAATGAATCACAATTTTGTATACAACGGCAGTAGATTTTAAAGCCTCTTGTATTAAAGCTTTATATAAGATAATTTTGTATTGTTGGAGCGTTAATGCTCTAAAATCCAACCATTTCCGTTTCTTGGGGGCCGAAAATGACACCAAACTTGTGGGTATTTATCCGTAGTTAAAAATAAAATAACTATTTCCTCGAAAATCGCGGGATGAGAGGAATCGATTCTTACACTATCAACAGTAGAAATAACTGGCTAAACACACAAAAACTGAGGCGAAACGCGTGAAAACGGTGAGACACAAGGATCGGTTAGAGATCAGCTGATCATAACAACGGCCATTATTGTTTTAAGCAATTTTAGCCTGTGTAAAAACGGCGCCCGATTGGCCAATCACAACAACGTATTTTGGCGGCAATAATTTGATTTAGTCCGCCTGGTTATTAAATGGGGTATAGTAACGTTTTTTGCTGGTTGCTGTAAACCATTGTGACCACGGAATAATTGTGACTTTTAGAAAGATCTGAAGTTTGTATGCCAATTCCTAACATGTGTGCCAACTTAAATTTAAAAACAATTAAAAAATCATGCCACACCAGAGCGCATTAGCCGTGTTGACAGAATTCACATTTTCGGAGTGTCATTTAAAAAAAAATATTTTAATTAATTAACCAATCGATCGGGCAAAAAATAGTATAAGCATCTCGGGCGTTAGTGCTACCGGTCTCGGGTAAATATTAAACTATTACCCTCCACGTTATAACGTACTTGCCGCCCTTGATACTTAATATACTATATTATTAATAACTATTGCTTTCAGAAATATTACAATTGTCAGATTGTTGTGTCAGTTTGAATTATATTCTTTTTTTTGTTGGTAGTTTTAAAGTTGTTATTCATGAATAAGCAGCACGTTAGCGACATGTGGGGGCGACGACAACTGGACTGGTACTCCATCAGAGCCCCAAACATGAAAGAAGTCCCGAGTGCAACCACACTTACAATTTGTTGGCCGTAATGCTATTTATAAGGGCAAATAGAAACAGGAGCTCCGTAAATAAAACTACTACAAAACTATCAATTTTAATAATAATATAAATTGGGAAATCTTAAATACGGTATTAAATGAACATATGATCTATATGTTTATCTCTAGTTTTGCTCTAATACTGCGTACGTGGAAAGTGTTTTCCTCACGTCGTTATGTAAACAGCAACTTTCAATACGTAACAGCTTCATAGAAACCAATTTCACACTTCAGTTTTTTACCGGCAGTAGAAAAGAATAAATAATAAATTCGTGCTGTTTTGACATTTGTCTGAAGTTTCTCAAAATCGTCAAACCCATTCTAAATTCAGCTTTTGAATGAATGGCTGATTAATTCATTTTCAGCGATAAAATGTGTAAAAAGCACAAGTTTTCCCAAAAATATTCGCGGTCTCGTACTGCAAAGCGATTGCGTGATTGGTTCAACGTTGAACATACATTTTATTTGGTAACCTGAAGAACTGAAAAGCTTTTAGTAAAATACCGAAAACCAGAAGTAGCTGTTTACCGTAAGCGCTTTTTTTGTTTTTTTTTCCAATTAATTTTTAAATATGATAAATATTACGAAAATATTTAAATTATTAATGAAGAACCAAGGAATTGCACATCTTTTGTAAATAAATAAATTTAATTATCTCTTTAATATTTGAGTAAAAATAAAAAATGTTTTACTTTTTTAGTCTAAAATTATAAGATGATGATAGTTGCACCTAACTTATATCATACAAAAATTGTATAAATTGTCATAAATATAACTTTCATACGATATTACATTTGTACGACAAATTTGAACATAATTCAAGCCTCACAGACATATTTTCTTATGTGATTGAGGTTGTGTTAGTACCATTTAGCAATAATACAGTATTTTCTGTCGATAATTTACTTTTATTTTCACCGCGTTACTGTAAAAAATGTAGATACTGTAAAATATGGCAACTAGCCCTCGCACTAATTTTTAAATTACCGGCCATATACTTTTGTTACGTTTTCACTCAAATTTTAAATTTTAATTTAAGAGTTATGAACATTAGATAAAAAAATATTAAAACATATGAAGTTATAGTTTCGTACAAAATGCAAGGCTCCCATGAAATAATAATTATTATTATGTGATCCTACTAACTAGAAATTTATCCAGACTGCGCGGAGCCCTAATAATTGTTATATTTTATATGTATATTAGATTAGGGGTTAGATACATTTAGGTATGCATGCACGGCCCCGTGGGACTGCACACTTTGCAGATACATGAAACTGGCCATGCTCTATCTATATTGAGCTAGTATAACTTTAACTGTCCTTTCAACCTTTATAAATATATGATAATGATTTACCTTGTAACATTTGTAATATAGAATTAATTTTGCTAATGTATTTCAATATCATATAACGTACAAGTCTTGATATTGCAGAATAATGTTTAAATAAACACACATTCAAAGCTCTAACAAACATAAACGTGAGTCATTTAAAATATGACCGGACGTTAATAACCCACGTTGCAGGTGTAATTTAAAACAAGTTCCCGTAACATAATCAATCGCCCCTTGGTGAATAGTTAAGGGATGTTGTGTGTGAGGTATGTGGCATGTGCAGCGGCCCCCCTCTTCTTGTCTCTCTTACACTTTCTGGCACATATAAGAAGGCTTGCGATGGCCGTTCCAAGACTTTCCTTTTGTCGGTTTAAAGTGTTTCAACAACATGAGCCAGTGAATAGGTAGTAGTGAGATGCAGTGCTACTTTTAGTGGTCAAATATATCATTTTTTGTTAATTTTTAAATCAATTCACACCCATATCTGGTCTGGATAAAAACTGTTGTTAGGTACCAGTTATTGGATATTAATAAATAATTTTCAAAATGGTAAGTTCATTTAATAATATTACCCATATAGTAATTTATACACTCCACACGCGTATATTTATGAATTTATTGTTAATTTAAATATAGAATAACCGTACAAAATAATAATAAAAGCAATGTCTTATGGACATATTTTTGCATTATTGAATAATTCAACTTTTACATGCAAATGTCCAGTTTAAATAGGGATATTTTTTCGAGAATGAAAACCCTTAACCAGTTACAGATGCTTTAAATACATTTCATAAAAATGAAGCATTTAGTACGAATATATGAGTAATCAAACTATTCGTAAATAAACTAAAACAAATCTTACTAAGATTGCAGTTGTTTTAATAAGCGATTTGTTTTATATTCTTAGTAAGACTTGATTGAGTAGACAAACAGGTTGAATATTCACATATTCAGGGCAATATTTGCTAATCTTTACTAAATTTACGTATTTTTAGCAAGAATACCAACTTGATTAAAAATTTATCTATGCCATCTAAACGCATTTATATATTTTGAAATTGCATTGTTATAGATAGTTGGCATTAAAAGTTATCTACATACAAATCTAGAGTTTACATTTTTTATAACTTGTACTTTTTTTATCATATGCCATATTCAGATATAAAAATATGAAAATAAATAAATAAACATTTCATTTATTTATTTATTGGAAACTAAATAATTTATCATACTAAAATTTTATTTAAATTTTCCCTGAAATACAAGAATTATTTTTTTCTACCTAAAAATATGAAGGCTTAGATATAAGATAATACCTTGTGGTAACGGTAGATTATTTATTTATAAATATTTAGTTAAAATTAGATAACAAAAATCTCTATACGTATAAAAACTAAAATTACACAATGTTGAGAATTATGAACTATTTAATTTTCAACATTAATGTCTTGTTCCAAAATCTAATACATTACAGCTATTGCAAATATGATTTTTGAACAAGTAAACGTTAGGATTTCAAACTCCTATGTCTAAACAAAAATTATGGAATAGTTTTAAATTGGAAACACAATATTACAATTAAAATATAAGTAAGCAATCAAAGTAATATTATCTTAAAATTACATTTCTTAAACTCTTTTTGAGAAAATTTTGGGTAATAATTGATAGGCTAATTTTTAAACAAAGCAATTATATAACTGATTTTTACGTTTTTACCTTTGATAATATTATCCCTATGATTATATAATTACAATATATATTTGGGAAGAACTGCAGTAACAGATTTTTTTGATCATTTTAATCCCTTTAATTTCAGAATGAAGTTGTTAGATTTTTTTGTATTTTAACAAAAATTGAAAAAGGAACAATCATTGTCTTTCCGGTGATTCTCTCAATATTTTTTTTATGTGTAGGTCAATTTTTTAGACGAAGCACAGTTTATAATTGAATACATTATATTTTTTTATTTTTCACCCATAAGTGATTGAATTTAGATTTTAATCTTTTAAAAAGCACTAAATTACGATTCTTAATTAGATAAATAAAAATTCATTAGCTAAAATTGTAGTAAACAATTTGAAACTGATTTTGGAGGGACACGATAATGTTCCTTCATAATTGAAATTTGTAAGTTTCTACCTGATGGACATTTTCATGCTGGGCACACCTGGATTCACTTTTTTTTCATCACTTTTCAGTAATAATATTGGTTTTCGAGTAATGACCAAAAGCCAACAATAATTGTATGTTTAACTAAACTATTGAGAGTTGTTTACCACGCTAGCTAAATCAAATTTAATGAAAATATTTTAATCAAATCCGTTTAATGGTTTTCTATGAAAGAGAATATGTTTTAAGTTAATAAGTGCAAAATACATTTTAATAAGTTTGACCGTTTTTAATTTTCACTTAAAAAGCTCTGACCGATTAAACTGGTTTGTTGCTATTCAAAATTATACTAATTAATAGCGAATAATCAGATATTTTATTAACTAGCAAAATTTATAGTCAGTTTTGAAGTAAAATCAAATTACTTCTCGGTATTAGGAGGTTAAAGTAGCTTTGACGTCATGACATATTTTGACTGACTTAAATTGAAATTCTCTAGTCGGTAGTTATTTGCATACTCGTTGTGGGAGAGTCTTTCATATTTTTTATCAATATCACATTTTGAATTATAATCGTACCTATAAAATTAAATTGGGGTTTTTAAGTGATTCATACTTTCTCCTGAGCTAGATAGATTAAATCTGAAAACAGATAAACATTACTCTCATTAACTAGGTATTTTTATACGACGGTATTTGATCTTGAAGATTAATAATGAAAAAGTTGATTTTTATAAATTTTCCCCAAATTTATTAACTCTCGTCGTGCAAGATTTGGATGTTCACTATTTAAAGGGACTAAATAATATCCAACAAGAACATCTTTCATTTCAGCTGTACATTTTTTAAATTCACTGGCTAGTCTCAAGGTAAAAAAAATATATCTGATTTTTGGGGATCTGACCTTACCGACAATGGACCGATACTGATCTACTTTTCTAGAATATTAAGTTAAAGTCTTTATCTGATTAGTCTTTCAATATTTAGATACCTAAATGATT